>PVKU01000411.1:0-142841 GCA_004027475.1 Anoura caudifer
CCTCCCCTCTGGTTACTGTCAGTTTGTTCTATATTTTAATGTTTCTGGTTATATTTTGCTTGCTTGCTTGTTTTGTTGATAAGATTCCACTTACAGGTGAGATCATATGGCATTTGTCTGCCATCGCCTGGCTTATCTCCTCTGCCCCCACCTTCACATAGTCTTCACCTCTGTGTGTCTCTGTGCCCTCTTCCCTTCTTGTAAGGACCACAGACATTGTATTTAGAGCCCGCTCTAAATCCAGGATGGTTTCACCTCGAGGACCTTAGCTAATTACATCTGCAAAGGCCCTGTTTCCAAATAAGGTCACACTCTGAGGTTCCCAGTGGACTTGAGTATTTGGGATATACTATTTAACCCACTATATAACTTAGTATGTAATTAGAAACTAAATGAGACCGGGGACAGGAAAGAACAGGATCTAATGAGTAGATAAGAAAGGAGTTCAAGCTAGACTATAAAAATAATAGTTTTCTCATGCTATGTAACAAACTAAGAAGCTTAAAACAATATCCACTTAACATCTCAAATTTCTGTAGGTCAGAACTCTGGGCATGGTGCGGCTGGATGCTCTACCCAGGGGCTCAGAAGCTGAAATTCAGGTGTCAACCAGACTGAGTTCTAGATTGGAGTCTCTGAGAAATAATCACTTGGAGCTCCAGTCAGAGGGTGGGAAGAAATCAGTTCCTAGTGATTGTAGGACCGTTTCTTTGTGGGCTGACTGCTGGGGATTGGGCTCAACTCTGAGAGACTACCAACATTCCTTGTCACAGCATCCCCTCCCTCTTTAAAGCCAGCAAAAGAAAATCTCCTTTGTGTTGACTTTCCATGATTCAGGTCCCTTTCTTCCAGAAAAGCCCAGCCTCTTTATGAGGTTTACAGATTGGGTTAGGCTCACCAACTTAGGCTCCCCATCTGAATGTCCACCACCTATGCACCAACTTCATTATATTTGCAAAATCCCTTCACAGCAGCACCTAGATTGGTGTTTCACTGAGCAACTGGAGTCAGGTATATTCTGGGGCAAGAGTCTTAAGGGTCATCTTAGAATTCTACTACCGCGGTGGGTCAGAGAAAGCTTGCCTGCAGAAGTCCTAATGGAGCTGGGACCTACAAGATGCCTTAGTTAGATGAGAAGGGAGAAGGAGTGTGGTAGGCAGAATAAGAGTGAAGAGGAAAGCTGCCCTCATAGAGGGCGAGAAACCCACATGGCAAGAGGACAGAAAATGAGGTGAGATTTGAGAAAGGCATGGATGGTAGCCTGGGCCACATCATCAAGGGCCACATAGGCCATGTAGGGTGCAAGAGGTCTTGAGTCCTGGCCTCTGTGGGAACCAGTATAGAGCCACAGGCTGAGGGAGAATCTCTCTCGGCCATCTATAGAACTGGAGACTCGGGAGAAAGCCAAACGTACAGAGGTAAGAGTCGAAAAATTTACTAAGTGATTAGATGAGGACCCCAGCCTTAGTGCTGGGCCATGCTCCCTTCTGCAGGTCCTCACTGTGTTTGCCATTAACCCTTTGGTTGCTGGTTTGTAGGGAAACCCAAGAGGTTCTATGGAGGGAACAGTGGAGGGGTGATATGTGATCCATTACCCAAGTGAAACAGTTCAAAGAGGACACTGTATTAATCAGACAGGGTAACAGATGTAACTCAAGAATGTCCCAGCAAAGCAGGAATAACAGCCACCTCAGTCTTTTGGAACTCAAGGCAGTGACTATTTACCAACTAAAGAGAAAAGCGATTTAAAAATATGTGAATAGAGTAAAGCCCTGTTCTTGCCCATTGACTCCATGTCAGCTCTGGGCACTCAAAGTTGACAGATTGGAATTCAGTCACTAATCTGATACTAACTGTCACTCTGGGAAATTGTTCCCATGCCTCAATTTCCTCCACTTTGCAAGTGAGTTTATTGCTGTTTCTCCTTAACTCATTCCATGTGAATTCCATTTAAATGGATTTATGTATAAGCATTTCTTTCTTTTCAATGTGTAAATTGCAAAACATTTCCTGTGGCTTTCCATTGTGAGAGCACTGGGGAGAAATTTGATAAGACAAATAAAAATTCCTGAAGGAACAATAGTGAGAATTGTGCAGAGAGATACTGTATAACGTCCGAGGTAGTTTAATCCTGGAGCCTAAGACCCCGATCATGTCTTCAGTTCCTGTGCACGAAGGCCGTTCTCTGTGGGAAGTCAACCAGCTGTTGCTCAGCTCCGCTCTGGGCGGAGAAGAGAAACTCCACTGACTCCACAGGGGAGCATTTCTCACCCTTCCCCATCCATCAGTGTTTCACCCATTCCTCAAAGCCGACATTCTCGGGAATTCTAGGCTCGTGACACCAGCTGGTGACTCCTAACCCCTCAAGTTACAGACTTTGTCTTCTGTACACATCACATGATAAGTATTTTATCGCGTAACGCCCTGTTCAATAAGTGCCTGTTTTCCACAATGTCACAATCCTGTATGACTTCTCACAACTAAATCCCAGAGTATAACAAATTGTGCTAATCAGCTTGAGCCCCTCACTTTGGGGGGCCCTCAACTGCTGCTGGGACCAGGTGGCTAAAGTTTCACATGACAGGAATGAAGAGTAAGAGTCGCCAGCTGGTTGGAAACCAATCTGAGTCTGGGGCGCACCTGTCAGCACATCCTAGCGACCACCCCATAGGCATCACTAGGATACGTGGACTTTCCTTCTCTTGCCTCCCCACCTACCCTTGAAGCTCATCTCAACTGTAATATTTCCTAAAGAGCATGGGGAAACTCCCCATGGTGGTGCCCCTATGCCTGAAAAGTCTTGAGGAACATCCCTAAATACCACAGCATCTAAAGCAAGTGTCCACAAAATGCTTCTGCAAATGGATGGCTTCAACTTGCAGGCCCTGTGGACTCTGTAGAAATTACTCAGCTCTGCCACTGTAGTGGAAAACCACATTAGACAGATAATATGTAAATCGGTGAGTGTGGCTTTCCCCAATAAAACTTTATTGACAAAAACAGATGGCAGGCTGGATTTGGCCCGCAGGCCATAGTTTGCTGTTCTAGTTCAACTTAATTTCCTACCAGTATGTAAGCATGTGAAGTTCAAACCGCCTGATTCATCAAATAGTTGAATTTTATATTTTTTACCTCCCCCCATACACGTTAGGTCTCTACTTTCCCAGGGACAGTTAGCTATAAATGTTACAGGGTGGCTCCTACGTCTAGCTTCATAGGGAAAAAATGCATGCATATCTACTCATAATTCATATTTTCCTATTTCCACAAAGCTTAATGCCTCTAATGATGGAAAAAGTAATGCAAATAATTTTTATCCCTGGAGCCATTTGAAAATACAAACATATGTAGATAAAATTGCAAGGTTTGAGCATTCATTGCAGTCCATTAGTGTTGGCTGACTAGTCACAGCAGAGTTTGTGTGAATGAAAACCTTGTTTAGTTGTCTATTTAACAGTGCTCTTTCTATGATGCTCGATTTATGGGACAATCTGAATTTCTTTTCTGTCAAAGTGGCTGGCATGGATTCTAGATTTCAGTAAGTTCTTGTTACTAGATTATAATAGAAAAATAAATGTTGGATCTCTGCTGGACCACCTCGGAGTCAGAAAACCTTCATGTTCTTCCTCCCTTTAGTGGGAGTCTGGGAGTCAGTGTAAGCAAATTGCTGACTTTTTATCAAAGCCTCCAGTGACTGGGTCACTAAATTCATCAGCTGAAATAACCCAAGCCTTAACCTTGGAGAGATTCATTGGTAAGGGAGCACAGAATTCGAGCACGCCTGTAAACCCAATGACTTGTTCCTCTTCATATGATGTGGTCCTGTTTACTCCCTACCACCATTGCTGGTCTATCGATTTTTGTCCTTTTCCATGTGGGTACTATCTTTTTCAACTCCCTGTTTCTAGACCTTTTTGCCCCACGCCGCCCAATTCTTTCGGGTATTTGCCTTATTCTGCACCACAAAGAAATGCCTCTCCACTTTAAGGTCTTCCCTCAAAATCCTGGCTGTGCTTCACTCTTTTTATCATGAAGATGCATATGTTAAAATTCTCTACAGTGATTAGCAGTCAAGGCTGGCACAGGATTTATGGGGAAGAGCATGAGGGTCTGAGCTACATCTTGATGTAGCAGCTGAAGAGAATCCATTAGTCACTAATTACTCACTAAACTGGCCCTCAGTGGGGGGGCTGCTTGGTTCCAAGGTCAAAGTTGAGACATCCAAGTCACCCTTACCTTTGACAACCCATGCATAACTCTTCCTGCCAGCGAGCAGGCCAAGGCCAGAGCCTGAAATCAACACAGCAGCACTTTCAAACATGAAACACACAGGCCGATGCACTCTGAACTCCCTGTGGGAAGAAGTGTCTCTGAGGTCAAACGGGTTTTCTTTTGAACCGTAGAAATTATGTTTTCTTGAAAGACATAGGAGAAGTTGTAATATGAAAAGAATTCCATAAATAAACGTTGTTAAGATGCCAGAAAATAGTCAAATGATAGTCATACGAAACAGAGACCTTGTTGAATTTTCAAACAAGCCTCCTTCACCTTAATAGGAAAAACATGTTTGTTAAACCCATGGGCCCAATTCTGCTTTCAGTAAAAATTCAGAATCCCTGCTTAAGTCCATGAACCGTGTGTGTGCTCGTGGGGAGGGGATGTTTTCTAGTTAATGGGAGAAGACAGGGATGAACAAAGGAGTAAGATAATGCTTCAGGGGAGGGTTAGAACCTGGAATGAGGACCAGCCTGTGTTCAGCAAATGCCCCTCACACCAATAGGACCACATTCTAGCTGTTCAAGGCCAGTGCCCATTCTGGTTGGTCAATCCTCAGGCATTGCAGTTGTTACTATTTTTAATATCATATCCAAACACGCATCTCCTAAAATGTCTCAGCACCCGAAAGCCTAATTCACCTACCAGTTTAAATTTTCTAGAGAGAGTCTCAAAAAGCTTCCTAATTCAAAGAGATTTCATAAATCATTTTGTAGAGACTATCTTCTTTATTTTTTTCTGAATCAAATATCTATTATCTTTCTTTCACATAGTTACTTGTTAGGGATCACACACACACAAAAAAAATACACACACATTGAATGTTAGATGGTTAAATGCCAATAACACACAAAAATTTAAATGTATGAGATCAAAGAAAGAAGACAGTTTGTAGCAGAGTCATTCATTTGCTATTTCATTTAGGCAATATTAGTAGTAGTATATCAATTCATGCCATGAAAATTTACATTTTAAGAAGTGAACTATTCTAAGAATGAGGAACATATGTTGTCATATATTCAGAACGGCTGCTGCTAAGACTCTAACTCTCTAAGCAGCTCAGTCAGAAAAGGGGTGTTCGATGATTTGACACAGTCAGATAGTGGAAAGGCAGAGAGCCCTCTGGACTGGGCACGGCAAGGACTCTGGTCGGTCCCTTCTCTCTCCAGACCTCAGCTCTGCATCTCAGTGCAGTTCAAGTCCCTACTGTCACGCTTCTCTGCTTGCTTGGGACAGGGCCACTGACAGGTCAAACGTCATACATCCTCACAGCCTTTGGCCAAAAGTTAAAGATGGCTCCCTCTTTTCAGCTTCAGTTTTTAGTGTCTGGGGAAAGGATGTTGATATTTCCTCATCTCGAGTGTTACATGTGAAGAGCACTAAGAAGATAGCTTTCTGTCTTAACATGTGACATTTAACCATCATGTCCATTTAACCTTTAAAAGGTCTGGATTCGCTGGTGAATATCAGTGACTTATCATTAAACAATACGGTCTACTACATTCAATAAGCATGCAATGTATTGGGAGGCAGAATGCCAGAAGTTCAAGAGGACAGCCCTTGGATTCAGACCTGCTGGGCTTGAATCTGCTGTAGCTGCTCACTGGACAGGTGAGCCTGGCACAGGTGCTTGCCCTCTTTAAGCCTCAGAGTCTTCAGATGCAAGACAGCAATGACACCCAGAAAAGGGGTTGGTCAGCATTAAATTTCAAATCAAAACTTGACCCAGTAAGACAGTCATCAAAATTTCACACTAAGTTAATTCTCTTCTTTCATTATTCAGCACAGTGTTAAATCATTGATCTAAATGAGCTGGTCAAAGGCAATGAGAATATTCCAACCCCTACCCCGGGATAAATTTTGGTAATTTTTAGTAGACCGATAAATGCCCACTGTGTTCTGATTCCACATCATCTCCCACCAGCCACCTCACATGACCGCACCAGAGTACTGGCCTTTCTATGAACTAGACCTGTGTTGACTCCAAGCCCCTGGCCTTTTGCACATAAGTGTCCTCTGCCAACACTGTCCTCCCATGCCCACTGTCCCAAAAACATCCTGATGTATCTTTGAAGTCTAAGCTTCTGGGGCTTCCCCAAGGAAGTGTGAATTTCTTCCCTTGATTTATCTGCCTCAATTATAACAACCATCATCTTGTACTATAATTGTTAAGACATTCATTTCCTTCTACTAGAATGTAAAAGGAGGCAGCTTCTTCTCACTTAATTTTTATATTTTCCTAGATCCAACAATAACCAAAATATAGTAGAGCTTGAAAAATGCTGTTGAATAAAGAGGGAGACTCATTTTCTTTTCTCTCAAACTTTGCAGTATTGTAACATGAAAAGTGATGGCATTTTTTTCCCAGATAAGAAAAATGTCGCAAGATTGCTGGACCCAAATTTATTTGAACACAAAAGTGTTGTTGGATAATAGATGTCATCATTCAGTTACCACCTCAAAGTCATAGCCATGTCTAGCGGTTCACTTCTAAGGGCTTAGTGCACAATCCCTCTAATCCTAAAGGTAATATATTCTTTCATCTGATAGGAATTGCCCCTTGTTTGAACAAGTGTGATCAGCCCCCCCGGAAACAATGGTAAATCCCATTCAGAAGGGGAGCTCACTACAACACACAGACAAACAGCCGCACGCACATCACATGAGCACGAAGGAGATATCATAGGGCTGTCCGGCTCCAACATCGCCCTGTTTCCAGCAGCTGTCAGGAACCTTTTCTCTTTTTCTAATGTGATTTAGATGAACGGGTTTTGTTATTCCTTAGAATGGAAAGATGTCAATGGTTTACACTTTCATGATATACTATATATTGTACATATCTTTCCCGAGGAAGATCTAGATATATGTATATGCTGTCTTGCATGTAAAAATTATTATTTAACACTAAAATGATCTGGTATGTTGACTCTCCGATAACTCCTTTCTTTGTTTGTTTTTTGTCTGTCGGCACTCATAACCTAGGGTTAAATGTGAGACCTTTCAAATAATTGCTCTGAGAACACTTTAAGTTTTTTATTTACCCTGGGCAATTTGAGAAGTTAGAATCTTTATAAGGTAAGCTTAAGATCTTAAAACACTTGCCTAGTCAATCTGGAACAGAGAAGAATACACATCCCAGTGAAGTTCCAAAGTGTTTTTAAGAGAATTTTTCTCTTCGACACCTCTAAAGCAATAATACCTAAAAGTATCCCTAACCTCATTGAAAGTGTATTATGTGAAAACCCTGAGGGAAAAAGTTTTAAGAATAAAATATAACAAATAGACCATATGTGATTTTTATAGTAAGTGATACTGAATCATCATCCATTCCCCTAACCTCATTAAGGCTTTATTTCTAAAAGTAATATAATATCACTTCCATGATTCATGAATTAAAACTTCAGCTATTTTCTTACACATAAGCAAAAATTATTTTTGCCAAAATGCTTTGAGAAACATTGTTTCATTTATTGAACTACTTGATTTTGTACAAAAGTTAGGTATGCTATCCCCGACAGATATGGCAGGTCGGGCCAAAACATAGTCTACTATGTGCAGTCATGGTTCTCAAAAATTTTATAGTCAAAGAGCAAATATGAGACGTATCTAAGAATAAGGATAAGACAAAGGACTTTGTAAGACTCAAAGAAGAGGCGAGAACAATGCCCGTCGTGGGCGCTCAGAGGAGACTGACAGACTGGAGCAAGGAGATTCCACGGCGGCCCTTGCACTGAACACTGAAAAATAGGGTAGATTTCTGATAGAAAGAGATGGCATCCGAGCATTCTAAGGCAAAAAAAAAGTGTAAATAAAGGCACAAAGCTGAGGAGTGGAAGTCGTACTCAGGGGTCCACAGATATTTGATACAGGAAGTCTCAAGGCGACAAGTCATGCGCTAGATCCAGCCCACAGACACAGTTTGCTTATCATCCTTCACGTCACCCTTTTTGAATCAGTTGGCAATGCTTAAGAATGGGTAAACTTACACAAAACTCCAGATGCCCAAGATCCAGCCACCGTCAGCAAACATGTCCCTGCAATCGGCTGGAGCTTAGCAAAAGCACTTAGACCCCTCCAGTTTACCGCAGCCCCCGGGCCCCGCTCTGCCATCCCACTGTACCCGGGGTGCTCGTTTTTCATGTCCCGAATGGCCCTAGAGCCATCGTCTTAATAGGTGACCCCACATACAAACCAATTCATCAAAGAGATCTTTAGGGAAATAGTAATTAATGGATAATACTAGAGAATAAAAAGGAATCCAAGTTACGGAGAACATTTAATACCATGCGAAAGAGTTAGAATTTAATTAACACAAGTCACAAAGACTTTAGGGGGAAAATGATCAAGATGGTAATTGAAGGAATTCCATCTGGGGAAAGGGAGGATGTCCTAGAACACAGAAATACAAAGCCAGCAACAGCAACCAAAGTCGCCGTTTACTGAGCTCCAAAACCCTACTGATGTTATCCTCAAGGTTCAAATTTTAGTTCCACGTCCTACCAGTTGTGTGACTTTAGAAAAATTATTTAAGCTTTCTTGGCCTCCGTTTTCTACCTATGAAATAGTGCTAACAATCATGTGTATGTATTTGTGAGCACTAATGAGTTACATCATTCAAGTGCTAACAACAGTACCTGGCACACAGAAATGATTCAACTAATAAGTATGAGTTTTTTAACTTAATTCGCAAATTTGCAGGACATTAATTTTTCCATCTTATGGGAGAAGAAGCAGAGGTTCAGAAATGTTAAATATTTGCTCAGGGGAAATAAATATCACAACGGAGAGCCTTATCTCAAAAGCAGTCTAGAATCTGGGCTTCTCACTATATCATGTTACTTTCTATCGAAGAAAATTTGGGGAAATGTCCTTGGTGTATCAACAGGTAGGTGGAATTGGTTCACTGAATGGGTCCTTTCCAACCCACCCCTTCATCTGCAAACCCGCCATCTGTTTAGAGAGACCCCCCTCCCCTCTCTCCTGCTGTCCAAAGCACCCCACCAGGACAGCCGGAACAGGCTGTACGGCTGAGACGCAAGCATACACCCTCCCTCCACCTGCTCACACAAGTTCATGCAGATGTTCCTGGAGAAGTGCCGGTCATCCCTGTCCCTGAGAGTCTTAGTGCGCCTCACTGCACACACCCAGCTCGCAATAAATTTGCTAAATTACGTGAAACAATCAAGACCATAGGGTAGAAAACAAGAAGTAAAAAGACAATTCCAAATTTGTAATGTTTTATTCCACCACCATTTAAGCATCTGAATATGATGCTTAAATAAGCATCTGAATATTTATTCATAAATATGTTTGAGATACTTGAAGAGGTTTTTAATATAATTAATAATTATCTCACCACTTTTAACAACGATAAAAGCATAAGATCTAACAAAAAGGTCTTGTGTAATTTGCAAGGTCCATTTCACTTCAGTGGAATCACACCTTGTCTGCATGAGCTAGGGGTGTGTGTGGAAGTGTGTGTGTTTGCACAATGATAGGTAAAATATGTGTGATGATTCACAGGGAGAAAAGTGCACCTATGACCAAATTGGATCAGGCACACAGAGAAATCATTGAAGACATGTCCAACCCTTCCCTAGAAGAAATACACTGAGCACTTATCAGCAATCATCTACCCTTTGAAACAATGTCAGGGTGGGATCGAGGAAGGAAAAGAATAACCTATCAGTAAATAAATGGAAAATGTAAAGTACAATTTGATTCCAAAGAGTCAAATTAGAAAAAAAAGTTATAGGGTAGTTAAAATTAACTGTCTGGTACTTATAACCACCTCACTTATTCTATGTTCATGGTTGCATAGGGCTCAGTTAACAAAAGAGTGGGGTCCACATATGGAGCCCTAAATCCAAACACCATGTAGATCCTAAAAGAGTAAAGCTTTCTTTGTGTGTGTGTGTGTGTGTGTGTATGTGTATTTCAAAGTAAAAAACATGCATGTTGACTGAGTTTAATAGAGCTCATGTTTCTTATATACGTGGAGCTCATTTTGACAGACAAGGAAGGCAATTGCCAAACCTGTCTTCTACCAAAATAGAATCCAGCTCTGAAATCTAACATAGCAGTGATTAACCCAAAGTGCACATCAAATCACTTTGACTGGCCATGAATGTCTTTCTCGTTCACTTTCAAAAATGACAACTGATAGTTAATAAAACTGGGTACCCACCCAACTATAAACATTGGTTGTTTATTTGGCTATCATTAGCTTCCTCACCTTCAGCAACATCATCTGGGACTCTCAGAGTCTTCATTGCACATACCTTTGGATACACTAAAGAAGCCACAAGCCTCATTGTGTATTCCCAAATTTTCTTCACACCAATTATTTATTTACCATGTAGAATACAAGAAAACATTTTTTTCTCATATCATTTTGACATTGATGATTATCCGTGCCTCCTGTTCCTTCTCCCCTTACTTCTCCCACTGTCCAGCTCAATGTACCCCCTGGGACTCCATAGTCTTTCACAGAATGCATTTCTCAAAACTCCAGTGTCATGGAATACTGCACCGGAGGGCTACCTTGTAACCAGAGAGACTGCTGAACATTGAACGTGCCTATGGGAGAGGGTCTGAAAAGTCCTACAATAGAAAATCTGGATTCACTTGGTTTCACCTGATATATCCAACCTTGTGTCTCTGTTGATTTATTTTTGAATTAAGTAACCAACTAGCCTTCCTCCCTCCCATCCTCCTTCCCTTCCTTCCTTCGTTTTCAGGTAGCACTTACTAACATCCTGGCAAAGCTTGTGTTTCTCAGGTCACATGCTGGGAAGCACTGCTCTCCACTGGAAGTTAGCTCCTCACGGTTAGACACTGGCACTCGCCCCGCCTGCTCCCACCCGCCTTCAAAAACATACAATCCGTCACCTTCCCTGAGTAACTCCAGTAGGACTACCATCCTTCCAGGCTTTACCATTCTTCCAGGCTTCACATTTGCTTTTTTGATTTCATATATTCAATCTTTCACAGGGCTTACTTTTCCCTTAGGTAAAATTATTTTAATATTTCTATTTTATTTGATATTTCATAGTTATATAATATTCATTTTACATTTTCATATTTATGGTTTTTTCCTTTTATAAAACGACTCCCTGGACTCAGCTTTTCCTCCCCTTCTCGTGAGCTTTTACTATCCCATCAAGCCTAACAGGGGGCAGTGAGCCACAGCCCCTCCCCGGGTCCCTGCTCAAGCAGCAGGTCCATTTGGGGGCGCAGCTCCTCCACATGTCTTCCCGACACTTCCACCCAAACGAATCGTACCTTCAGGTGACTCAGGTAAACCTGAATTCCTGCACGGATATCGGGACCGCAGAAGCTCGTCTTTACTCATTCGCTAACTGAGAGGCTGGAGCGCTGAACTGGGCATCTCAGTTAGATTGAACATTTCTTGATGCTTCTTATCATTTATTTTCCATTCTTTACACTGTGCCCACTAGCTACGTGGACTAAAGATAATAAACGGTTAAAAGGAAAAGCAATTGAAAATCAATTGGGCAGGAGAATTCAACACTCTCTTTTGGAATGCTTTCCTCACTCCTAGCAAGTCAGCTTCACCTCCCTCAGTGAGGCGCTTCGCTGGGCAAGGTCAGGCTGCCCAGGTGAGGGGCTCGTTCAAAATCAGGAAACCTCGGAGGTTTGATGCTGAGAAAGGCTTCCCATAATAACGCTCAGATTGGAAACACTCCCAGGCCCCAATTTCCTCTGAGGTGATAAAAGGACCAGAAAGACCTGAGGCAGGTAATAAGAACAAACCTAGAGCCAGAGGCAGGAGACACCAGGACTCACTCTGGGGGTTACATGCTTATCCACAAAATATTAGCAGACTTCATAGGCTTTTTTGGAAGGCGACATCAGAACTGCCCCCACAGGCTATTAAAGCGGGTCCTCGTCCTCCCCAGCCTGCCCTGGGGCCCTCATTGCCCGTAAGTTTGGGTGCACGTGTCAGATAGCACTGAAGCCCATGGTGCATCAGCCTGGGCTGGTCACTCCAAACACCCACAGCCCCATCTAACAACTTTCTTCTAATGAGAGTTTGAACTCTGATAACCGGCCTTATGAAGAAAGTTCTGGCAGTGACTCTAAGAAACATTATAATTGATTGAATTCTTAGACTGAAAACCTTCGGCTCACTTCAATTCTGAGATTCTACTTCACTTAAAAACATCAAGAACCTACAAATATAGAGAGGGAAGAATTGTATAATTACACATGAACATTTCCAATCTGAGTTAACCACGTCCTCAAAATGTGCTCTGTTTCGTTGTTTTTCCCATGAAGTTCATTCAATTATTTTGTGCCAGGAATTATCCTCAAGGGTGGAGTCACGATACTGTTCAGTCTCTATCCTTAACTCACAATCAAATAAAGTTCAAGAAGCCACAACAAAACAGAGGTCTAACCACAGAGAAGTGCAGACAGACAACTTTTCTGACCCACAGAAACATCCAACCTTTCCTATGGTGCAGCCTAATGTACATGTTTGCTTCACAGCTCTCATAACGGCATATCAGAAGTCCTGGGCACAGCAGGGCGCACTCAGTTGTGTGGGGGGGAAGCAGAGACTGTTCTGGAAGGTCCTTTTCTAAGAAGACAGGCTGAGGCTATATCATGAGAGATGAGGGAGGTCAGGTGATCCCAGGAATGAGGAATGTCAAGGACATAAACGTAAAATGGGAAAACTGCTACACTCATTTCTACTTGGCTGGGAAACAGAGAGTGAGCAGAGAGGCGGTGAGGGATGCTACCAAGGAGACAGGCAAAGGGCAGAGTTTGGAGAGCACTACAGGTTACAAAAAGGAGTTTAAGCTTCATTCCAACTGGAAGTAGGAAGTCGCTGAAGGTTTTCAAGCAAAGGAGTAGCATTAACAGGTATGTTTGTAAAGAAATCCTTCCAAAACAATGTGCAGAACTGCTCAGGGGAATTGAGAGTGGAAACAGGGAGACGGGAGACTCTACCAGCATCCAGCAAAAGCGTGATGGGGACCTAAATTAAGGTCGGGAAAGTCAGTATGCAGAGGAGAGAGGTTCAAGGGGAAGTTAATAGGGAGACTCAGCAGGATTTACTGACTGACTAGAAATGAAAAAGGGGTGAGAAGAATGTATAAAAGGGAGGGAAGAATCAAAGATGACCCCACAGGCAAGACTGGCTACATAACTTGTGGAGCCCAGTGAGAATTAAATTGTTCAAAAGTTAAGAAGAATTGCAAGAGAGCAACAGCTGAACACAGGGCCCTTCTGAATTGGAGCCCATGCCACCGCACAGGTAACACGTCCGTGAAGTCGGCCCAGTTCCTAGGTTCTCACTACAGTGCTCGAATCTGAGGCGGGGTCCTTGCTTAGGATCAAGAACATGGGAGAAGCGGGGTATGCGGGCAGAATAAAGTGAGATCTGCTTGGCGGTGTTGATTCTGAAGTTCCCCGTGGACTGCCACCCCTGAGCGGGATGTTAGTATAAGGTGACGATGAAGGCAAGCATGGTGGCATCAGGCATGCTCTTCCTCGTGCCAGTCATGAGGTCCCGGCTAAGTTCTTTACCTTCTATGTGCCTTGGTTTCTCCTCCATAAACTTCACAGAGTTAGGAGAATCGAATGGAATCACGTTTTAAAGTCCTAAGTGTAGTTGGTGATATATATTGTCATTCATAAATGACATCCTCTATTATAACGAATTCTTGTTACTATTATGTTCAGTAGACGTAGTGGAGCAAGTTTAGAGCAGTAAATAAGGTTTGGAGAATCACGGATGCACCGGCAGCTCAAACAGCAGCAACAAAGGAAGACACAGAGTAGTGAGAAGAGAGAACCAGCATTAACACCGATTGGGAAGGGAGGAGAGCGAGCGGGAATGAGGTCTGGACCCTACCGAAGCACAAAGCTTAAACAAAGAAATGAATCACTAACGGTAGGATAGCACAATAGAGACGGACCTAAGACAAGGCTGGGGGGCAATATTTGGGGACAGAATTTCTCAGTCAGGTAGTCCTTTCCTCCATCGAAAGATCCTTCAGATCTTGCTCTCTAGACATATGCTACAAAGGTTCCAGATGTTTCTTTTTTTTTTTCCTCCAGTCATTTCTGTGAAGTTTTCCAGCGTGTTTACTAAATTATAAAACCTGGCTCTGCTTCTAAGAGAAAATGGTATCTGATGAGTTTTACAGCACCCTGCAACCTCAACTGTTTGGAGAAACTTGTCTGCCTTTCATTTCAACAAGAGTATCGAGTGATGACTCTTTCATATTTCATCAAATAACTATCAGTGTCTAAAGGCAGGCTTATTTTGTTGCCAATTTAACTTCTAATATAATCTTTAAACTGAACAATACATTTTTAACTTTAAATTTTTCTGAGTCCCCTTAGTGGCTGATGAATATATTCGTTTTTCCTAACTAAAGGAAAACTGAAGAGAAGCCTTGAAACGCTCCACTAAGCCCCTTAAATTCATTTAATAATATAACCTGGGACTCTGCTCTGTAACCGAAATACCCTTTCTGCCTAACTTCTTTAATTTTGCAAGTTCATAGTCTTCTGGGTCCTTTGGCAATTTAGCATCTGGTTTTCAAGTTATAAGATTTTTTTTCCACCAATAATAAAAAAAATTTTAAGTTAGGTATAAGTTCACAAAATTCATAAACTTAGAAGGCAAACTCCAATATGATTCTAGCAACATTTTCCACTCGGTGACTGCGACAGACAGTGTCTGGGTGAAGTGCGACCAAAAACAATATGGAACTAAAAGCACGTTGCTGGCTCTTCAGTGCAGCGTAGACATGGACATTTAACTGATTTGACTGAGAGCAGTATTCCCATTCTCCGCAGTGGGCTCCCGCTCCTTCACGCTCACAGCTTAGGCTTCTGACCCACATGATTTGCTCAAACAGCAGGTGTAAAGAATACGCTGCTTCAATTTCTGTCCCCTCACCTCCAGTTATCTGACAGCCACTCGTCTTGTGTCGTTCAACGTCCAATCACCCTGCGCCTTTGCCGGTACTGATCATGCAGGAACAGGCTATGTATTTTACCTACCTTGTTCATTGTTGCTTTCCGCAACCAGAATATCAGCTTCTTAGACCAGTTAGCTACTCTGCATGTTCATGCTGAATCCTTAGCACCTACAGCAGTGCTGGGAGCAAAGCAGGAACTCCAACACTCATGCCCTGGATCCCAGTTCTCCTTCCAGTCTCTGGAACTTGCCCCACTGATTACTGCTATGCTACCCGCTCTCCACTCATTTCTTCTCTAGAGCTTCTCTTTATCCACAAATGTGCCACTCTCCCATTCCAAAAGAAATAAAAAATATCCTTCACTTAGCCCTGCTACTTTGCTGTAGTCTCATTTTCTCTTCCTTTTCTTCCTACTGTCTTCATTTATATATATATTTATATATATGCATATACATAATTTCATATATATTCCCATATATTTAAATGTAGGCAAAAGTAGGTTTACAGTTGTGACTACATGAAACAGTTTATTCTTACACTAGTATTAATTATTGTAGTATTTTCCATACAAAGACCTCCAAACCTAATTTTGCCCACCTCTGTATAAAGATATAGCATCAAATATCTTCCATTCTAATTTCTTGTAGCAATTTTTTCCCCTATAACATACTAGACCTCTTGTGGAATGTACCTCCAAGGTCTGCTTGCTAGAACTGATTTCTCTTCTCCTATCTCATTTTCTTCTGTCCCTTCCAAAACTCTGTCGGTAACTTCCAACATCATCCCTAAGTTCTTCTTACCCTGGCTTCATGCTCTATGATGCCAGAGCTGCCCCATTAAACATTCTGCTAAGATGGAAATTACCTGTCTCTGTGCTTTCCAGTAAGGTAACGTGTCAACTGAATAGTTAAAATGTAGTTACCATGACTGAGAAACAATTCTGTGTACAATCTTATGTCTTTCTTTTGTTTAGTCAACAAATATTTATTAAATGCCCACTGTGTCTCAGGCCATGTGAGAAACACTTGGGATAAAACAATGAATAAGCCAGGCAAAACTCCCTGAATGCGTACAACACAAATACTGAAGGCAGAGAGATATGAATAAAAAAACAAACAAACAAACAAACAATTAAAAGTAAATTATAGAAGGTTATTAGTGCAACGGAAAAAACAAAGCAGGTTAAGGAGGGAGGTCAAGAGTACCAAAGTGGGAAAATGGGGAAAGTTGCATTTAGATAGGGTAGTTCGGGTAATCTTGGAAAGGTGATACTTCAGTGGGACTTAAAGGTGGTCGTGGACTATCTAGGGAAGCACGCTGCTGGCAGAAGGAACATCCAGTTCGAAGCGCTAAGACGGGAACATGGTTTTTGTGTTCAAGGAACCTGAGGATGCCAGTATGGTTTAGACAAAATGACAGATGGAGAGACTGGCGGAAAACGAGCTCTGAGAGTGAAGGGGTCAGGCGTGGACTTCATAGTCCCTTGTAATCAGAACTTCAGTTTTTATGCTTAATTACGTGGGATGCCATTAGAAGCTTTCCAGTGGAGGACTGGCATGACCTGGTTTATCTTTATAGTGCCCGTTTACTTGTTTAGTTTTGTTTCCATGAGATGATGATTTTTTAACTCGCCACTGAGAGTTCAACGACTAACATAGTAACTGGTACATGAATAAATATTTAAGCTGACAAATAAATGCATGCCATTGCCATACTATGCTTGTCATATTTGGAGAGCACAGAATATATTTGGGAGAGAGATAGCAGAAGATACTGAAAAATAATTTAAAGATGTTTAAATGAAATTATATAATTAATATTAAATGTGTATATATAACCTATACATTAGAACACATATATGAAAAAGTGCATTGTTGATATAGTGAGAGTGGTTTGCAGGGCATCATCTAATCTGACAGCCAAGGAGAGTGGACTGGAATGCGCATGCGTGAACAATGATGACATCACTGTACTAGTCAGTGGGGAGTAGTAGACACCTTTGAGTGAGCATGTGTACCACGTGGCCATCACAATCAAAATGACTGAGCAACTAGAGCAATGAATCTGCATCAAATTCTGCATTAAGCTTAAACATCCCTCCATGGAAACTATTCAGATGATTCAGAAAGCTTGGGGGACAATGCGATGGGTGCGGCACAAATAAAGGTGTGGCACAAACACTTCAAAGATGGTTGAGAGTCTGTTGAAAATGATCCACATTCTAGAAGACCTATAACAAGCAGAACCCTGAAGAATGTTGAATGTGTACAGGCTGCAATCAACAAAGATCGGTGACTAACAGTGGGAGAACTAGAAACTGATCTGGGAATTCCAAAAGCTACTGTGTCCAAGATTTGGACGCAAGATTTTGGCATGAAACATGTTGTGGCAAAATCTGTTCCACGGCTTCTGCTACCAGAGCAAAGGGAACATCGTGCCGCAGTTGCTAATGATGTGATTCAATCTGCTACTAATGAACCAGAGTTCCTCAAGAAGGTCATAACCAAGATGAATGGTGGGTCTGTGGCTATGATCTGGAAATGAAGGCCCTGTCATTCCAATGGAAGTCACCTGGTTCTCCACGCCCGAAGAAGGTGCAGCAAAGTCACAGCAAGATCAAGACCATGTTAACTGTGTTTTACGATTGGGAAGAATTATCCATCACGAGTATGCCCCTCCTGGCTAAACAATTAATAAGGAGAGCTACCTCAGTGTTCTACGCCAGTTGAGAGATGCAACATGACAAAAACAACAACTATGGGCAACTGGTGACTGGCAGCTTCATCACAATGCGTCCCCACTCATGCATCATATCTTGTGCAGTTTTTTGGCAAAACATCAAGTCATCTGGGTGACTCAGACCCCTACAGCACAGATTGGATACCCTACAACTTCTGGCTTTTCCCAAAACTAAAATAACCTTTGAGAGGGAAGAGATTTCAGGCAGTCAACCAGATGCAGGAAAATACAATGGGGCAGCTGATGGAGATTCCAACAAAGGATTTTGCTGAGGTTTTGAACAGTGGAAGAGAGGCTGAGAGTATAGTGTGAGGTCCCAAGGTGCCCACTTTGAAAGGGACTCAGGTGTCATTGTCCTATGTACAATGTTTCTTGTATTGTGTATTTTATTCAAAAAAAGTCTCTATCTTTCATAGTGCATGGCTGGATTCTTTCTGAACAAACCTCATCATGTAACATATATATTAAAGCATATATTAAATGTTCAGCAAAATGTATTAATTTGCAACAACCAGAAAATATTCAAAAGTACATAAACCATATAGATGTATTTTCCTTGTCAACTACATAATAAATGGAGTTGGCTAAAGGACATGTTTTCTTAAGTTTGTATATGTGTGTGTGCATGTGATGTGTGTGTTTGTGCCTGTGGACACAAACATGACTCTTTTTTAAGTGCTTCTCATGTATAAAAAGTTCTTAACCACATTATCCCAATTAAACTTCTTGAGAACTCTAAAAAGTTGCCATTTTAATGCCATTTTTATCATATTAGGAAACTGAAACTTAAATAATTTATTTTTTATTGTTGTTTGAACACAATTGTCTCCATTTTCTGCCCCCACTTTCCCCCACCCCACCTACCCCCACCTCCTACCCTCCATCCTTCCCCCTTTTGGCTTTGTCCATGGGTCCTCTGTTCGTATTTCTTGACAATCCTTTCCCTTCTTTCCCCCATTATCTCCCTCCCTCCTCCCTCCTGGCTACTGTTAGTTTGTTCTTTATTTCCATGTCTCTGGTTCTATTTTACTTGCTTGTTTGTTTTGTTGCTTAGGTTCCACTTATAGGTGAGATTATATGGTATTTGTCTTTCACTGCCTGGCTTGCTTCATGAAACTTGAATGCCTTAAATAACAAGTCTAAGATTATACATTTAGTAAAAGGTAGACATCAGATTTTCATCTGGTTTTATCTGACTCTAAATTCCTTTGCTCTAGATTTTCAAATTCCTTTCACCCAAATCTCATGAAATCTTCTAATAGCAATGTGACACAGGAAAAAAAGACCAGATATGGCTTCATCTAAATGTGTATGTAAACTCACATGCACCTTCTCTCTCCCTCTCTCCCTCTCTCTCTCTCTGTCTCTCTGTCTCTCTGTCTCTCTGTCTTTCTCCCTCTCTCTTTCCCCACACACACACTTAGAGGAATTCTAAGGCTTGATGAGTTCAAATGCTCCAGACTTGGTGTGAACCATGTCTTTTAACTCCACATTTTGATTTTAGTAACTACTTAAAAACTTAAACATTCTTTTATAACAAAACCTACACTAAATGAAACCAATCTCCACTGTAGCAGATATTTTTCATTCCTTTGGGTCATCTACGAACCAGTCATCCTTTCAACAGCCAAAATATATGCCCATCTTACAGAAAAGTCTATCTCTCGATACAGAATTGGAGAATGCCAGCCTCCCTGGAAGCTAAGGTATTAATGCAGGACCTAGTCTCCTCCAATCAGATGCACCTTCCCTGAACTTTCAGTCTTGAGATGGGAATACAAGAAAACAAGTCCACGTAGAAGCAATTATGGTGAGGGGTTGGGGAGGGGGCGGGCCACAGAATTAGCACCCACATCCAGTTTGCAGGGCAGAAGCGTCCAGTAATGATGTACATGGTACCAGCCACTCTGGCTATGGCCTGTCAGGATAGTTTACATGCAGTTGTGGGGTTCAGTTGAAGGCACTGTCCCTGGCTGCATTCCCCAAGCCAGCTCTCTGATCCCCCTGGAGACTCTGAGCTGCCACTTATTGCCTAATCCATTTTAGTTTATTTCTGTTACTTGAAATTAATTACACTGCTCAATGCACCCACTATTGGTCTAAGTAGCAGTTTTTCTGGAGATCGTATGTGACTATTTTAACAGGTGTAATTCCCGAAGTTAGATATACTTCAGAGCACTGTTATTTTTTCCACAAAGAAAACACTCGTGTGTGTCACAAGGAACTCCAGCAGAAGAAAGGAATGAACGTACCACAAAGCAACTGAGTCTGTTCATCTCATAGATCTCCTGCAGATGTTTAATGGAACGTCCTTCATTCCTTTTGTAACATTGTCCTGAAAAACATGTTATTTCAGTGGGGAAAATGTTAGGCATGAAATGATCGGAATGACTGCAGGATTTTATGACATCTTGACAAAAATAACCGAACCTGAGAGTATTTTGCAGTTAGCAGCAACATTCAGTCACCCTCAGGGATATCTGTTTCCTTAATCTTCTGCCTTCAAAAATGTGACCTTTGATGGTCTGCTTTTTATATATGGCTGTGTGTTCCTTTGATATTAGTGTTTAATCAGCTTCAGGGATGCCCTTCCATTGGAAATCTGAAATTTTCTCTCTTGAAGGCTTTTAAGACTTTTATTAGAAGCTTTATTTTCTACACGTGTAGGCCTAGAAAAACATCATTATAATAATTTGGCAGTAAAATTTAAATATTTCATGAGGGACATTAATCTCTATTTTGTTCATGAATAGTAATGTACACACAGTTTTTCTTTAATAAATGAATTAGGAAGGTCCTGGAAATGCTACTCACTATACATAACGCTTATTGTCCTTGATACTTTAGCCCAAACAAATCTAATAGCCTAAGATTGGACTTGTTGATTCTGTTGATTTTTGTTCTGTTCTGTTTTGTTTTTATGCAGAAAAGTAAAGAAAGAGAAAAAGAAAGAAATGTAGGATACCAGTTAGAGTAGAATAAACTTTCTCTTAAAAATGCCACTTCTGGCTGATCTCTAATATCCACAAGATCTTTCTTGTTTCAACAGTCTACATATAGGTGTCTTACCTGCCTTTTCCTATTCCTCTGTGGATTTTCGACTTTGTTCTACCAGCTTCCTCCTACTTTTCCTCTTTGTCATGGCTTTTATTTACATTGAACGAGTCTCCCGGTACCTGCGCGCACTCACGATTGGTGTAGGGACCCACATTCTCCTCAACTTTGCTCCAAGAGGGACTGCCATTTATTCTTTCTTCCACGCATTTTCCCATCAACCCACCATGAGCCAGGCATCGTGCTGGGTGCTCTGTGTCCAATGGTGAACAAACAGACATGGTTTTCACTTTTACAGAATTTACAGTACAGTGAAGAAGACAACTTTTAAGAAAAATAACAAAAAAAAAACCCAATTACATAAAAAAATGCTACCTCCTATGAAGGAAAACAATAGGTAGGGGAAGAAAAGTTGGAAAAGGTAGAGTAACTGAAGAAGTTTAATTAATGCTGAAAGAATAGTAAGGGCCTTTCAAAAGAAGCCAAATTTATGCTAAAATTGGAAAGATGAGAAAGGGCTGGAGATGCTGCCGTCAAGGTCTATAAAGGGTCAAGAGTTTGGTGCTCAGGATTTAAAATAAGACCAGTGGCTGGAACATCAAAAGAAAGAGTAGTCCAAGTTGAAGTTCTAGTGTAAAGCAGGGAACATTAGGACCTGGTAGGGCCCAGAACATTAAGAGTACTGTATACTCCTAACTTCGGTTAGAAGTTAATGTAGAGCAGTAATGCATAGCAGTAAGCTACAGCAAGAATGTGAGCAAGCGGTGATATTATCCAATCAACATTTAGACTACTTAAAATGTGGAGAATGTATTTTGAGAGAAGTGGCTAGTCTACAAACTCAAAATTTGGTTAAGTGTTACACAAAATTCTACCCCTGCAGGATTTCTCTTCCTTGCCATCCCTCAGGGCCGCCATGCAGCAGACTGCAATGCTGGAGTCAGCATTTCGTGGATGGTCATCTAAACAAAGCTCTTTTCCCTCCACAGTAATTTGGTCATAGGACACTGCTCGTGAGGTTATAACAGTATTTTGAGAGAGAAGTGGCAGTGTGACAGAAGTAGGCATCATGGGGATATTAGCACCTTGTGCCATCAGGACATGCTTGGGTCCTATCCTGTGAAGTTCACTTCCACCTGTTGAAGGAGTGAGTGCCCATGAGAACACTTGACTTCAGAGCTTAGTCAGTCAGATGGCTCTGAATTGATGCTGGAGAGAGACTGGATACGCGGTAACGTGGTGTATAGTCTCTGTGAGGTCACAGCAATGCGGTAGGGTCTCCTTCTTAAAATTAAAAAATAAAATACTTACTGAGAAAATATGGGTTTGCTCCAAAACTCTACAGAGTTTGCCACAGGCTTCATACAATGTGGAAGAAAGCTTCCACAGACATTGTATCAGAGAGGTAAGGCCATTCCTACAATTAATAACCTCCAATTCTCGCTAGTTTAACATAATAAAGATTTACTTTTCTGTCCCATTTCAAGGGGGGTCATGTGGGGCCCTAAGAGGAGGGAGGCTCTGCTCTAATTTCCTCCAATTTCATGATTCCTCCATGTCCTCAGAGACCTCCCCATTCAGACAGGGAAGGGGTTCTAGAGGCTTTTATGGGCTAGGCCCATAAACAATATATTATTTCCATCAATTCCACTGGGTAGAATGTAGGCATATGGTCACAGCTAGCCCTAGGAAAGACTGGAAAATGCAGTGTAGCTGTGTGACCAGGAAGAAGAGAAGGTGAATATGGATGAGCACTAACAGCTCTTTGGCAAAACCGCTGACCCCATTAGATCCGAAGGGTGTGAAGGAATTGGTCACAACCTTATACCCATTCTTTCTCTCAGACTACTAAGCCCTCACGAAAAGTACCACTCAGTGATCCTGACGATGACAGCCCATATTAATTAATGATTTCTAAGATTACACACTTATAACCCCAGCAGCCCTCCTATTTATCCTTAGCTCATGCACCCTTCCCATGGTCCTCAGCAGATGCTCTAAACTTCACTTCTTCCCCCCAAACCACCAACCCGTTACTGAATGGCTCATTCATGGGAGCACTGGCCCTAGCCAGCCGGGAAAAATTAAAAAGATCTACTATTCATGCAGAGACAGCGTTCGTGGTGCTTAATTGAGAACATGGGAACAATGAGGCCAAGAGAAAAAAATTCTACCTCTCTATTTGAAACATCTTTTATCATTTCCTTCTGTTTCTGAAGGAAATATTAAAACTCCAGCTCTCCCTTTCTATGGGATATTTTTCATCTACTTTTAAATACAAGCAATTTTACATACAAGCAAATTTTCACAAGTAAACACACACATAGTCTTTTTGGTGTCAGGCACTCATCTCAGCACTTCATGTGTATCAATTCCTTTACAATAACACTGTGAGAAAGCATAATTACTACCCAATTTTACAGAGAAAGAAACTAAGGCACAAAATAGCTATGCAATAGATTCAAAACTACTCATCCAATAAAGTTAGAATAGAGAATTTCTCCTATATGATCTCACCTTTAACAGGAACCTAATCAACAAAACAATCAAACAAGCAAAATATAACCAAAGACACTGAAATTGAGAACAGGCTGACAGTCACCAGAGGGGATAGGGGAGGAATTTCAGGGGAAAAGGGGAAGGGTTTAGAGCAACAAGTATAAAGGACACATGGACAAAAACTAGGGGGTTAGAAATGGGAGGGAGGTGGGGAGGGCTGGGGTGGTGGGCTGGGATGGGATGGGAGTAAAAGACAGAAAACTGTACAAAAACAACAATTAAAATAAAATTTTAAAAATTGACCCCAAATTCACATTTCCTTTCATTCCTTTTCTTCCCTCTTTACAAAATAACAAATATTCTTGCAATTACCATCCACATTCTTGCTCTCCACTACCACATTTCTTATTCATTAATATACTGCCATTAGTTTTGGCCCTCCACACGCCAATAAAACTATCCCTGCTTAGACCACTAATAACATCCATATCATATCAGAAAAATCTGTCCTATGTCTCTTGCTTTCTCTTGGGGAGTTGGAACTGCTGACTACTCCTTTCTTCTTAAAACCCTTTGGTTCAATAGCATCTATGTCATCTCTCCCACTTAACTCCTACCATTTTACTTACTCCTCCACAGCTGCTCTGTTGAACTCTTTCTCCACTTGCCTTTATGTTCATGTTCCTCAGGGATCAGCTATCAGCTTTTGTTTCCCTCATTCAGTGGCTTCTGCCTTGGAAACCTCCAACAATTTTCACCTTCAAGAGTCTGTATGACTTTGCTTAAAATACACCCATAACCATTATCATGGATGTCTTTTCTTTCTATGACTTTCATGAATGTATGCAAGTGTATTCTTCTGGCCAAACTGAGCATAAGGCCCCTTATCCAAGAAAATCTGTACAGATCCTTACTTAGCCAAAAAGTAAGGATGAAGGATGAGGACTACTATCTGAGACATGATAAGTAACATGCTTATGTGTCATACACAAACACTTGTCAACCTAACTTATAACTGCATTCAGGTCCTCTGAGAGGTAGATGTCAAGATGGGATTCTATGTAGAAGAAATTTATTGGGAGAGATGCCTATGAACAATAAAAATGAAGGAAGCAGGAGTAAATAGGAAGCACTTTCAGACCACAGTGCAGGTCAGACATTTGTGCAAGAAGAATGGAAAGAGCATTGGATAGGAAGAGCCTCACACCTCAGTGAACTTTTACAAGAGTCTTGGTTAGACTATAAGGAAGGTCCTGACCAAAGAATGTCCATGAGTAAATGCGCATTTATATTAGAAGTGGCCTAGATCTAGCAACACTGACATACTCAGTCACTGGTTTTGACCAGCCTGGGAGAAGGGTGGCCTCAGTGTGAATGCCACAGCAGAGTCCAAAGTTGTGGCAGCTGGAGGCTGTTAGGCAACTCTGTTCCCCACAGAAATTCTCTTGATGGGGAAAAATGAGAGGTACAACACATGGATTTTTCCAAATTATGGCATTTCTTCTTCTTGTGTATGGTAACAGTCAACAGAGAATTCTGCTTCTACCTTATTATACCTAACCCACATTAATTATGTTACATCTAAACAGCTTCTGATTCTATTCATGGTACCATCTAACACCAATGATTAAAGCCCTCTTACCAGGCACCCTGTCTATAGTTGGCCAATGAAGGATATCTGTACAAGGACCAGATCAGTCTTTTAGAATTAGAGAATAATTGTTTTGATTGGTAGTTGTCTTGATTCTATCTTCAGAGAAGAATTCAACTGATACTGGATGCTCTAGAGAGATCAGAATTGTGACTTGAGGGCAATGTCCTTGAGGCTGAAGGAGGTCAAGAAAGGAGCATCTAATATATTTCAAGGGACCTATTCTCCTTTTCTAATTAAAGGCTAGTTGAATATGTTGGAAGATGCTCTCAAAGCTGTATCTAAACCCTAAACTACTACCTTGAATTCCAGACCGAAACACCAAAATCTTTCTGAGCAAACCCACTTCTCATATTCCTTATCCTAACTGATGCTCCCAGTAGCCATTCCCAGCTGCCCAGGCTAGAAACCAAGAAATCATTCCAGACAATCTGCAACCAAGCAGTCACCAAATCAGATGGATGCCATCTTTCACATACCTTCCATCTCTCCCCTTCACAACCCTTCATAATAATTACCTTGGATTGGTGTAAAAGGCTTCTCTTCACGCTTACCTTCAGGATGGGTGACTGTCCTTTACTGTAGTGTCGGAGTGATATTTCCAAATTGCAAACTGGTCATGTAACTGCTATAAATCCTTAAAGGGTTCCCCACATTTTTTTTAAAAATCAAGTTCTAACAGTCTAGATGAGTGTCCAAGGCTCTGATGATCTAGACCTGCCTATACCTCTACTCAGGTTTCTTACTATTCCCTCTTAGGGTGCCCTCATTCCAAGCATATTAAATGCTTCAGTCCCTTAAATGCAACATGACGGTTCTTGCCTCCACTCCACTGCACAGGCCAAGTCTGTCAGCAGGACACCTTTCCACACCACCATGGCTGTGCTAAGTCTAACTCTTCTCTGAATCTCTGATCAAGACCCACTTCCTCTGGGAAGCCTTGTCTGAAGACTCCTCTTTCCTTCAATAACTCCCACATATCATCACACCCACTGCATGCTACAAAAACCTTAAAGGTCTGTAGGGAAACGGAAACCTGCTTAACTCTTGAGGGTTAAAATGTTTTATCATTATATCAATATACTTATTAAAAAACAAAAAAGATCAGGCAGATATCAGAAACTAAACAAATGTTTGAATGGAGTTCTTTTTTTTGAGTCGCCACCACAACTCCTTCTGGTAAAATTGTCAGTGGTAAGTCTTTCAAAATTTCTAAACTTATCAAATCTATAACAATAAGATATTTAGTAAATAGAAATGGATTAAATCAATTATTTTAGACAGGGCAATAAGACAAAATATTTAGTCTAGTCTAGTTGCTTTTAGAATATGCAAATTTAATAATTATTTGGCAACTCTTGAGAATCTCCAAAGTTTTTCTTTTAAACTCATTTCACCTTAACTTGGATAAGGAGTTTCATTGACTTCTATCAATGACAGAAACATGACAGATATGAGCATTTTAAGTGTTGCAGAAGCAGGATGCAAATGCCTTGTTTGTCATAAGTTTTTTCCACTGGAGCTTCTTGCAAATTACAAATACTTAACCTTAAGTTACTTTATTGAATTTTTAAAAATCACGTAATTAAAAGCATATCATTACTCTTATTTTATAGATGAAGAAACCAAGACCAGCGAAATCAGATTTACACATAGTGACAGCTAGTAAGTAAGTGTGAAGTGTTACTCTTCCTGACTACCTACTTGGCCTTCCTATTGGTCGTGATTCTAGATATAATTTTCTGTCACATTACATTTTCCTCAAATACATAGCTAACTTTGGAAAGTAGTAGTCCAACTAGATACCTACTTATTGAAAGCAATGGAGTTCAATAGTTAATAGCACAAGCTCTGCAGAGAGCAAAGCTTGAAAGCCCCTTACTAGTTATGTGGCCCAAACAATAACTTTGTGCTTAATTTCTGTGCCTCAGTTTCCTTGTCTACAAAAAAAAAAAAAAACATGGATAATTCAGAGTACCTTCCTCAGGGAGCTGTGGATTGACAAATAAATTGACATGTATAAAACATTTAGAATGATGCCTCTACAAAGCAAAAGTTAATTGTCATATCAAATGTCAATGATTCTGTGAGAACAAGGACCTATAACATTAAGTTGCATCCTACAAATAATTTTGTTCACAGGGCAATTCAATATTTTTCCAACTAAACAATCCCATGTAATGTAACTATGCATGCAAAATTAGACTCTCATTTAATCATGCTTAAATATAAATCACCGAAGTACCTCATCTTAAATCTTATTGATAGCTACTAGTTTTATTTTTAAATATTTTATATATTTTTTAATTTTTTAAAAATATTTTATTTATTTATCTTTAGAGGGGAAGGGAAGGAGAGGAGAGAAATATCAATGTATGGTTGCCTCTCATATGTCCCCTGCTGGGACCTGCCCTGCAACCCAGCCATGTGCCCCCGACTGGGAATCGAACCAGGAATGTAGTCCATTTGTGGGTGGATGCCCAACCCACTGAGCCACACCAGTCAGGGAGATAGCTACTAGTTTTATAAACATAAAGACCTCTATGTTCATATTTTGAGAAAGCTTCATTTTCTTTTGCTGGATAAATCAGTAATTAATATGTTGGCTGTAATCTGTTTCAAATAATTTAGGTCTGTGCAAGAAAAGTGAGAATATAAATGTTTTATTTATGGAAATAAGTAATAAATGCAGTAATTTATGTTTTTATGTGACAAATATAAACAGAATAAAAAGTTTCTGTATAATAGTGCTTTTATCACCTATGTGTAAGCATATACTCAAAAGCCATATGTAAAGATTAATATTCTATTTCATTAAACATTATAACTTTTTATAACCAATTCATAAAGATAGGGTAAATCAAATGTAATATCATAAAATAACAGAAAGACTTATCATAAAAAATAGAAAGCATTATTTTACTTACACACAATAAAATACTTCTATTACAACCTTAAAACTCAAATGATTATACATTTACTTAAAATATTAATGAAAATAATCAGAATTAAAATATTAATTTAATTTTTATAGTGTCTGCAATATTGAATAAATAGTAAGGATTTAAAAAATGAAAGAAGGGGAAGGGACTAGAGTAAGAAAATGTATGAATGACCCATGGACATGGACAACAGTGTGGGAATTAACTGTGGGAGTGATGGTGGTTTGAGTGGTGGGGGGGAGAAGGGGGAGAAATCAGGACAACTGTAACAGAATAACAATAAAAATTATTTAAAAAATGAACATCAAGATCACTGTATGAACAAGTCTTAATTCCTTCTGCGGAGATGGGAAGAAGGTAATGGGAAAAGGTGAAGGCAGCTAAGAAAGGAGGCAAGAGGCCAGAAAGAGTGAAGAGAGCAAACAAATATGTTTCAAAAGAATATATGAGCTGTCCTAACTGTACAAATATTTCTACCAAGCAACCGTTGAATTCCCATGAAGTCATGGCCAAAACACCCAGGAGATAGAATGAAGAAAAGTGAGAGATATTAATCAAGACATTCCATCACCAGTAATGGGGAAGCGGCGGCATTTCTCCCACAAGAGAACCAATCATTATGAAATGAATAGCTATCCTGGAAATGCTTGCAGAGCGTTTAGGCTATTTGACTGGCCAGTGAGTGAACACATTTCTTCACCATAGTGATTCAAACAAATGTTTCCCATTGAAAATATTTCTCCCCGACACTCTGGTATGAGTCATCTCAATTTAGTTGCTGGAGATTGAGTTGGGCTAAACATGAAAAGCAGGTACATAATTGTTCGCAGAAAATATAATACTAACATTGAGGAAAATGGTCTAACCTGCCTTCTCATTAACCGAGCAAAGGCTTACACATTTTTTGATTTGCTTGTTTTCATCTCGATTGCTTTGAAAGCCATTTCCTTTTGTTCAATATTTTCTTTCCATGTTGTCCTACTGAAAAAAATCCTCCTTATTCTTTAAAACATGGTTCAAATGTCACTCTCTTGCAAAAGATTTGTCTAAATTCTGCAGGCAGTGTTAACCAAATCCCTCTCCGTTCATTGTCTACACTTTTATTGGCACATCTGTCATACCACTGTAATTATTTCCAGGTTGGCCTGTCTAGTATACGATGGACCCCTGGAATGAATGAATGGATAAGTGAGAAAATAAATGGATGAGATGTATTTAAGGAGGGGAAATTATTGCTTATGGTTCATTTAACTTCAAAAAATAGCTTTCTATAAACTAGGATTTCTAACACTTCGGGTTTATTTTTCTAAAAATAAAATAATTGTCATTAACAGGTGGTTTCAGTTTAACTAGCCAAAAATTCCCTCTTCCAAGTCCATATACTCAGTTTTCTTTCTTGTTGGTGTGATCAGCGACCCTTTCCTCTAAGAAGGAAAGGTCACACAGATTTTTATTAAGTCCTGGAAATTTGCTCATTAGCTCTCTTTGTTGTTCTGCTTCTAGAGTCTAGAGTCTTGTGAAAAGTGGATGCCCAGTTCCACTGGGGAAAAAATAAATGCTTCACAGAGCTCCCCTACCCTGCTTGAAATATGAACAACCTTTTATGTCGTGTACTGGAAAAGCAGAAAAGCTGCTCAATATGTTCTTCTTCCTGAGTTCAGTTAAATATAAGAAAGAGGGTGCTTCACACTCAGAAAGTTCATATTATTCTGAAAAAATGAAATTTATGGAAATTTTAACTCATGTAAAGACCAAACCTTTTCCTCCTGTTCCACAGGCAGAAGACAAAGCAGTATGGTGCCAAAGCGAGTAAGAGAACTTTTTTCCTCTTCCTTAACAAAGATTTAAAAACATAGGAAGTCTTTTATATGAGATCATTAAACTATATACCCATTGAAGCATTTTTAAAGTGCTTTTTTTCTTATTCATCAGAATCTTAAGGTTAACTTTTGGCATACAAGCTAGTTTGAATATCTCATTATGGATTTTTTCTTAATTCTTAGACCAAAGAAAAAAAATGTAGTGCCTAACACATATAGTGTGCACTAACCAGTGACAAAATTAAGTTCTAAATCAGTGACTGATACTTTCTTTTTTGTTGAATTCATTGGGGTGACAAAATTACATAGGTTTCAGATGTACAGTTCTATAACACATCATCTGTATACTGTGTGTTCACCACCCCAGGTCTCCTTCCATCACCATCCAGCCCCCTCACCCTCTTCTACCTCCTCCAATCCCCCCTTTTCCTCTAGTAATCATCACAGTGTCAGTGACTGGTTTTTAAAAGATTGATTTTTGTTGAAATTGAAGTTAGCAGACAGATTTCCAACTGAATACTACAGACAATGGGAAGTGGGAAGCAAGTATTGATCCTTCTTTTCTGGCAATAGATTAAATTTAAAAAATCTAGATATTATATATGAATGTATTCAGTCATTTATTCAACAAATTTTTATGACATTTGTACTATGTGACAGATGCATAGTAGACACAAAGGGAACAAAATAGACAAAAGCAGACAAAAAAAATCTAATGTGAAATTTACAAATCTACTAGTGAGACCCAAAACGAAGGTAAATAAATTTAGTGTGTGTGTGTTTGTGGTGCTACATGGTGATAAATTGATTAAGTACCAAGGAGAAAATTAACATGAGAAGGGGAAAAGAAGGGCCAGATTTTTTATCTTACTTTAAATATGCTTATTTAAATAATTTACATCATAAGAATATGCACATAAATATATAGTTTAAAAAGAATGGGTTGCGAAAAAAGCCAATTGTTACCATCTACTTATTTTAATCACTTGAAGCCTAGGTATTGAGTCTGACTTGCGGAAACACTGAAGAGAACATTTCATGAGGGCTTCAAGGACTGCTGATAGATCACTCAGAATGAATGACAGATTCGGTAACATCTCTCAAGCTTAACTTCAGCAGCACTAAACCTATTTGTGCAGGTTCTGACAGTATACAGCCAGAGATGAGTATACTTTTACACAAAACATTCTCTTTTATATCATAAGGCCAAGTCAAAATTATAACAGAAAAAGAAGTATCCACTTGAGGAAAAGTATAAATCAAGAGAATTTTCTGTCAAAATCAAAGGTAAACAATAATTTAGCTAAAACATAATTACTGATGTCTACCAGCACAGTGACGCAAACCAATGCAATGGACTTTCTTGCCATAAACAATACTAATTAAGTGGAATTTTCAAAGTTAAAGCTGTAACACTTTGCAACCTGAAAGCAACTTTTAAGTCATGATGCTCAACTCAATCTCTTACAAAGGAAGAAACAAGATGCATGGGATGAAATAACATGCTCGAGATTTTAACTATAGAAAGAGGCAGGGCAAAAGCTCTTTCTAACTCCCATTTCATTGATCTATTGAATTTAATCAAGTATATATTGTGTCTATTACACACTGAGTCCTGGACTGTGCTGATGACATAGATGAAAACATGGAGGGCAAGTTCTCTGCCCTCACAGAGGTTTCCTTCTTTCTACAAAGAGGATACAGACAATAAAAAGGAAACAGGTAGGATGATTTCACACAGCCATGAAACAAGCTGATGTGATAGATGGTACTGGTGGGGACCACTTTCAAAAGCATTGGAAAGGCCTCTTTGAGGAAATGACATTTGACATGAACTGTGAGTGAAGGAAATACCCTTGGCATGTAAAGACTCAAGGTAAGGCATTCTAGGGACAGGTCTTAAAAAGAAGAGAGAGGGTAACTTGTAGTTCTCAAAGCAATATTTTTGTATGCTTCTTTTTTAATTATACAGAATAAGAGAAAATGAACTGCTTATTGCCAGGCTTTCAAAATTCCGTCTCTGCGTTAGGTGGCTCTGATTCAAAATGATATTAAAAAGAGTTTTAAAAAAGCATGGTATGGGTGGTCAGATGCTATAAATTTGAGACTCACCTGCCTTCTAATAAACCCCATACCAACCAATATTTCTGGGTCATATTTTGTTTAAGACAAATAATATACATTTAAACATAGCATCAAGATTTCCCAATCAGGAAATACAAAGGAAAAAAAATGCTTAAAGGTTAGCAGATCTGGAGCCTTTGGTTCCCAGACATGATTTATGTTACAAACAAAAGCAGTAAGCCTGGGCCACAATACAGAAGTGGAAGCCTGATGAACTCGAGCATTGTAACTTTCCCCAATAAATCACAATTACCAAAACACCAATGATAAATGGCTAGAATCTCAGAGTGTTTAATGGCTCTCACCATTTGTTAGGGTGTTATCCATTTGATTCTTTCCTCCAGAAATTGGTGTTTGGTAATTCACCAATTTCTGGAGGAAATGTATTAATATTTAATTGTGAACCCTTGGAAGTATCGGTTATGATATTGTACAAGAACTTACTGTTGTAAACAAGACTGCGGCACTGGAGAAAATTACCTTGCATGAATCTATCTTGCAGCCAAGAAGAGGAAAATGCTCCAAGATAGCTTTAGATCAAAGAAGAGATGTTTAAAAACGAAAAGGACTTATATAAATACAGGAACATTGTTCAATTCTCAACCAGAAGGCCTCAAAAAGAGCAGGTAAGTAAACTGTTATTGTGTGAAAGAAACATAACCCAAAAGAAAACAGGGAAAAGTATTAGTTAGCAATAAATCCAATGCACGATATTTTTGCACAGATGTAAATATTTTTCTAACAGTTTAATATTTTATCCTTGAGGGATGACTGCAATAACATGTTTTATTTCCTTTAGTATCATCATGCATCAGCACTGGTCTCCATGTCTGAGATAAGATTTGAGGAACTGACATAATAGGAAGGGAAAGTAAAATGAAGAAATTCCAAAATCAGGACTGAATCTAAAAATCTTTGTTTTTAACACTTCTTTTATAATTAGTTAACTAAGGCATTTTGTACACTGTTAAAACATTTTGGCTGACCATCATTTGAGCATTGCCTTGACAGTAACACCTGATTATACATTTATACCCCTACGGGATTTGCAATTTTTCCCAAAATTGAACCCAGTATTTACTTATAGTCAATATTACACCTGTAATTTACACAAATCAATCCTCCAGTCATCCTGAATGGGATTTCATTCATAGTAAGAGCCTGCGTAGCATCTCTCTAAAATCACCTTCCAGTCTTTTCCCCAATGACACGATGACAGCGACAAGCCAAAGAAAGGTTTATAACAAACCATGAATTGGTGTCATGAGCTATAATTTAATGTAAAAGTGTTTCAGGCAAAACTTATCCTGAGCAGAACAATGAAGTACGAGTGTTTCTCTTCATCATCATCTCTGTCTCCCTTTTCTGGTTTGCTTTCGTTGAGTTTGGTTGAGTTAGTCATCAATTTCTTAGAGTTTTTAAACTAAAACATTGCTGACACAAACCAGGAAAGACAAACCAACCAACCACCTGCAGGTAGGAAGAGCCTTATCACAAAGCTACTGTCACACAAACTCACAATACAGTTTCAAATACAAGGAGTTCATTCATCCTTCGGTTTGCGCCACAACTTTAACTGCACTGCTAAAGAAAGCCAGAAAGAGTTAAAGAATCACCCAGCCCCCCAAATGGGTGATTTTAATTGATTTCTATTTTCCAAGGAAATGCATCTTTAATCTAGACTCACTTCACACATTTGATTTGATGAGTTAAAGTTTTCAACTTACACACTAAACACAAATTATGGGTGATGAATATTTGAAACGACTTGTTAAAATGAAGTGCTTCCTTCCATGATGTGAGATGACTGCTCACCTCATTCTCTCCTCTTCCTAAGACACACAACCCCATTTACTCTCACATGAAACCTTTCAGTAACACAGTCTTTTTACAACGTGCATCTCTAATTTTTCTATAGGCCATGTAACAATTAATAAGTTTCATTGAAACCCTTCTTTCCACCCTTGTTGCGCAGTGCCTCTCTACCACCATTATCAATAACCAATGTTTCCAGTAGTTCTAAGGCAGATACAGAGAGAGAAAACCACACACATTTTATTTTACAAAATTGCTAACATGCTATACCAAGTGCTCTGTATTTCTTTTGTTTTATTCTGTGGAATTATTCCACATAGATACATAAGGAGCTACTCATTCTTTTATAAGGGATCAAGGTAACACAACCTGAGAACTGACTCTTGATTCAACAAGAACCCACATGAAAACACTGAGTTCTCTCACTTATCAAGGTCTCTCTTCCTACTTTTATGCTGGGTTATTACAATTTTCCACAGCCCCTAGCCAAAGTTCCAGTCCCACTTTTTTAAACCTTCTGCCCCATAGTTTAAATTACCACTTTGGATCTTGGCCATTGCCTGTTCCTGTCTCCAGTGGCTGCCTAAATGTTGAGAATGTTGAGCCCTTGGGCCTTTGATATATACTTGGATTTGACCTTCATTAACTATAGTGTTCTCTTACATTACGTTACTTATTAGCAATTACTGAGTCCCTGTCCCTTTTCTTATCTTCCTAAAATAATAACCTGAAATATCAACTACATTTGGGCACTCATCTCAGTTGTTTGCTTTGTACCCGTTAACAGCTCACTTCGGTGATTCTAGGACACACGCTAAGATACACATATATGTGTCTTTCATGAGCCTAGAATCACCATGCTCCTCCTTTCCTTCTTCTTTACTCCCATGTACTTAAACAATTCCAAGAGCCGAGGTTCTCTGCTTAAATTTGGAAATGCTGCTTGGAGAGTAATTACTGTGACAGCCTTCTTTCAAAACTTTATTTGACACAATTTTGCAAAAGTTTCCAGCACCTCTTAGGTTTTTTCTGAGATCCTCTGAGACACAGCAAGGATGCCAACAAGCAGCCATTTCTTCCAGACCCCAGGTATACCTACTTTCAGAAGTCTACCTCCCTGTTCTTTATCTCTCTAAGAAAAGAAAAAAGGTGATTTTCATTCTTCCCTTTTTATTAACACTATAATACTACTTGTTAATTAACTTAGAGCTCTGCTTAGCCTTGAGGTAGCCTCAGGATACTAGCAGATGTGGGATTTTTTTTCAAGGCCAAAAGAACAGAAATCTGCAAAAGAACAAAAACTGCAAAAGAAGAGAAATTTCTATGGCCTCTTCATTTTTTATCTCAGTTGAGGGCAGCAGCCTCGTCCTCCCAATCACTGAAGATAGAAAACTAATAATTATTTTCAATGCTATTGCCTCACTTCAATATCATGTTAGATTGTTCAATGTCTTTGAAATCAAACCTTCTTTTCTTCCCCATGGACAGTGACCTAGTCAAATTTTGTCTGCCTTTAATAGTTCTCCTCTTTAAGCCATCTTTCAGGTAGACCTCTGAAAAGAAAAACATCTATTGTACTTTCCTCTGTGCCTTCTTTTTCATCTCACTAGGAAGAGGGACACTCATTTATGAGTCAGATCCCAAGCATGTGCCTGGGCTGCATTTACTAACAAGCAGAATCACTGTGAATTAATGATCACACCCATCAGTATGATTCTTTCTCTTTCTCCTTTTATGGACCAGGAATGGAAAAGTGGCCCAGGACTTGTCTCACATGGTGGAGACTGAGTCATCTTGTTGTCTTGCTCATCAGTTCTGCTTCCTGTGCATTCAGTCCACTAATCTCAAAAGTTCCTATCCTTCCTTAAGGCTATCAGGAACACAGTACCCAGATTAGGATCTGGGCTTAAGGCTACCAAAGAGGCTGCTGAGGCTTCTAATCTGCATTCCATTGCCCAAGCTCATTTTACTAGAGTTCCTGGGAGTGGAGAACAAAATGTGCAACTAATAATAAAATGCTGCCTTGTTTTTCTTTGTGTTCGACCCCTAACATGGACACTTCCCCTGACAACTGTAGTCTTGTTAATATTTGGATTCCAGACCACCAGTCCTAGCATTCCTAAAATTCATAAAAGGCATGGTTCTGCAGTTTTTATCCAGTCGGGCTGGATCCTTCTTTGACCCATCTGATGTTCAGCTTGCCTCCATTTACTCCCACATTAAACTTAAATCTAGAATATCACACAAAACTATCCAATATCTAAGACTAAATCTACCTTTACAACCCATGAAGCCACCAGCCACAAGCTGCCTAAACTAATCCTTGCCATGCCTCTCTGTATGGCTTACACTATTTTCCCTCCCAGGAAGCTTTCCCTGAATCCTTGACCTCTACCTGCCATACTCAGTCACCCTACATGTATCCACTGAGCACCCTTTACATTACAGCCTCTGAGCCAGGTCCTACAAAGACTTAAGGCAGATAAGATGTTAAAGTCCCACTACCTCTGGAAGTCTTTTGTGATCCTTCCAGCTGTTAACAATGTCTCCTTCTGGTGCCAGTCACATGGGAAGTAGGTGAAGTGACTGGAAACAGGGCAAGTGCCAGGGAAACCTCCAGAAGCCAAGCAGTGGCATTGCCCCCTCCCCCCAACATAGCACTACAAAAGCAGTGAAGCAGGTTACCCCACCCTGACAATCACGTAAGACTCTGCTCCTTATAACTTAACGGGTGCACTAAGACAGGGAGTCAAAGCAGCTCTACCTAAAACACAGAAACAAACACAACAAGACTACCAAATTGAAGACACAAATAAGTATGACCCAGATGAAAGAACAGAACGAAACATCAGAAAAAGAACTAAGTAAAGTGGAGAGAGCCAGTTTATCAGATGCAAAGTTCAAAACACTGGTGATGCTCAGAGATCTAACTGAGTACAGCAAACACATAAGGGAAGAAATGAAGGATACACTAAGTGAAATGAAGAAAAATACACAGGGAACCAACAGTGAAGGGAAGGAAGCCAGGATTCAAATCAACAATTTGGAACACAAGGAAGAAATAAGCATTCAACCAGAAAAAAGAATGAAGAAACAGGAATTCAAAAATCAAGGAGAGTATAAGACAACTCTGGGACATCTCCAATAGTACCAACATCTGAATCATAGGGATGCCAGAAGGAGAAGAGGAAGAGCAAGAAATTGAAAACTTATTTGAAAAAATAATGAAAGAAAACTTCCCCAACTTGATGAAGGAAATAAACATACAAGTCCAGGAAGCAAAGAGAGTCCCAAACAAGTTGGACTCAAAGAGGACCACACCAAAATACATCATAATAAAAATGCCAAAGGTTAAAGGTAAAGAGAGAATCTTAAAAGCAGCAAGAGAAAAGCAGATCATTACATACAAAGGAATTCCCATAAAACTATCAGCTGATTTCTCAAAAGAAATTTTGCAAGCAAGAAGAGCCTGGAAAGAAGTATTCAAAGTGATGAAAAGGAAGGACTTACAACCAAGATTACTCTATCCAGCAAAGCTATCATTTAGATGGAAGGGCAGATAAAGTGCTTCCCAGATAAGGTAAAGCTAAAGGAATTCATCATCCCCCAGTCATTGTTATATGAAATCTAAAAGAGACTTATTAAAGAAAAAGATTAAAATTATGAACATTAAAATGACAACAAACTCACAACTATCAACAATTGAATCTAAAAAAAAAACCAAACTAAGTAGATAATAGAACAGGAATAGAATCATAGAAATGGAGATCATTTGGAGGATTGTTAGCTGGGAAGAGGGAGGGGGAGAAATGGGGAAAAGGTAAAGGGAATAAGAAGCATAATTGGTGGGTACAAATAGACAGAGGGCTGTTAAGAATAGTAGAGGACATGGAGAAGCCAAAGAACTTATATGCATGACCCATGAACATGAACTAAGGGGGGTGGGGATTGCTGGAAAAAAGGGGGTTTCTGAGTGGAGTGGACAAAAGGGGAAAAATTGAGACAAATGTAATAGCATAATAAATAAAATTTTAAAAAGAGTGACTCCTTCCTTTGTGTTCTGGTCTTACATTATTTCTTTTGTGCCTTGGATTATAGAAATGTGCATATATTACCTCTTTCCCACTGAATAATGAGCCACTTGCTTTTATGCATCCCTCATTCTTCAAGTTCCTTGAAAAGATATATATATATTTATAGATGATTTTTATACAATTAATTGTCCTATTGTCACATAGGAAAGCCAAGCTTGAAGTCAAGAGTTGATGGCAAATCTGTGACCGTAACCAGCAATTTTGCTCCATGTCCTTTGTTGCAAGCACAGTTTGCTCCAAACACGTTGCCTCCATCGACTCACTTTTCCCTCATAACAGCATTTTGACGCAGGAACTATTGTTATTTCTGTTTATACAGACGAGGAAACTGAGAAATACAAATGTTAAAGAACTCACCTCACAGCTGGAGAGTAGAAAAGCCAGGCCATCAATGCTTACAGTGAACGGATAAGGAAGAATGTTCTTCATTGAGGGGGCTTTCTGGAAGGCTCCGGACTGAGTGTTTCCCTCACAATTTCTTGGAAGGATCACCATTCAGGGTCATTTCAAATAAATCAGGCACATGGTCGGAAGGTGAAACCACCCCCTGAAAATTAAAAAAGATGAGTGCATTAAAATTGCTGAGCAAGAAGCCAAAGAGCCTTTAACTAGGATTCAAAAAACTGGGTTTTCTCTGGCTTTGCCACTTATGGGAGGGGTAATTTTGCATAAGTCTCTCCACAATTCTTACTTTTCTTATCAGAAAATGGGAATAACAGTATCTGATTTGTAGGATCTTTGGGAGGATCAGGTGAGACACTGACCAAGAAAGCATTTAACATCAGATGACTTTGAAAATGGAAGGACCTAGGGTAGCTTCCCAGTTTCACCGCAGGGCTGCCTCTGGTTGGCAGGGTTTGCTGAGAAGTCCTGGGGAGAAAGCTACAATGGTAAAGGTTTGGTGTGAGGCCTGAAGTCACTTCTACAATCTGTGGGGACTCCATTTTGAAAATGTTGAGACAGCAAAGGAAGAGTGTGAACAGGGCCTATTTTAACTCCAGAAACTTTGAGTGCAAATGTTCTTCCACATTTTCAGTACTGCTTGGAAACTCATTCCAGTAGAAAAAAAGATTTGCAGCTATGTTTAAAATCCAAGTCGATATTTTGTTTGTTGTTTTTTAACTTGAAACATTCGGAAATCACAGGCCAGTGCTGACAACATTCAATGTTCTGAGTAAGAATCTTCACAGGGGATTCAGAAATCTCCCCGACAACTTCTTCCAGTTCCTTATATTAAATCCTGAATCCATCTAGCTGCAGCCCCTGTTCCTTTGGGCTTGGTTAAGAGAACAGCTGGCCTGCAATCTCCATATAATATCCATTCATGGATTTATTAAATTGTAATGCATATTAGCTGTCTTACGTATTCCAAAAGTAGCAGGCTTTTAACATTACCAACAGGCATTTTTTTTTCAGTCCTGTGCAAAATATACCCCTGGGAGCTCTTAGCAGATGTTTGGTAAAATTATTGAAAGAAACAAGAAACAAGACTTTCCCTGGATTTGAGACCACGGTGAGTAAATTGTTGAAAAACAGCCACAAGGCATCTCAGAGTCTAAAAATTAGGAAAGACACTCTTTCTGGGGATATCCTTATGCCAGCATTGTCCCACATCACAAGTTAAATCCCAAATGGAAATGGCGTCTTACCCAGGAGAACATGTTCCCATCACAGCAGTGATGGCTTACAAATGTTAAAATGCTGGTGTTAAAACTAAGATTTCAAGTATTCTTACTTCTAAAGAACAAGTAGGATCAGACTTGATGTCACAACCTCAATCAGGGAGCAAACAAAGAATGAGAGCAAGAACGAGAGTGAGAACAAGAGCGAGAACAAGAGCAAGAACAAGAGCAAAGAACAAAGGGAAGGTAGGGATGGAGGGACAGAGAGAAGAAGCAAAAGAAAAAGTATATTTTTCTTGTGTCCTTAGAAAATGTGTGGCAATTTTACAGCATTGTATTTGTTTTCATTCATTTTCTTTATCACACTTTGTAAAGCCTGTACTGGGAGAAATCTTGGAAGGAGTGAATCAGAATGAGAAGGGAATAGAGAGCCAAATGAAGAAAACAATTTCCTTGGAGAAATACTAAATATTCCAACCTTGCATTGCATTCGTCATTGTGCGAGTTTCTGTTCAGTTACCAACAGTTCCCTTTCTAATCTGGTAGACACAGAAACCAGGAGTTTGTTATTATTGTCTTTCTGGAAGTGGACAGTTTCTCCCTCTACGCAATGATGCTCAAACTCCTTTGTCACAAATATCCTCGTAGGTCCAAGTCAAATTCATGACACAGCAGTTGAGAAAGGCTATGGGTCATAAAATTCTTAGCGCATCACATTATTTTGTTATTTCTAAAAAGAGAAGGAAGTTTCCAAATTATGTATGGCTACAAATGAAGCATTTTAGTAGGTAATCATAAAGGAATAATGAGTGAGATCCATTCCGATTGATACCCTGCCAAAGAAGAGACTGAGCTTTAGCACTGTGCCCAGGACACATGCACACCAAGGAATCCTAGGACAGGGACTTGGAAAGCAGGACAGAGGGTGGTGGGGCACTTTGTGGAAATGAACCTCAGATATGTCCATCACTGCATGGCTCCATGGCACTTTCTTCCTTGCCACATGAAGGCACTGATGTCACCACCAAAGACAGTCATCCCTTATATGACAATACTTCTATTGTTCTTTCATAATGACAAGTAATACATAGCCAATGTGGAAAGTTTTGAAATTACAGAAAGTATAAAGAAAAAATTAAAACTCCCCTGTTGCCACAAGAAAAACAGTGGTCACATACTTGTACATTTCATTCTTGGATTTTTTTTCCTTAAACAGCAGAAATTTATTGTCTGATAGTTCTGGATACTAGAGTTCAAGATCAGGGTGTTGACTCCTGGATATTTTTATGCCCCAAAAGGTTATTTCTTGCTTGCAAAATTTAGATTATTTTGTAAGTGTAGTACTTTTCATGTAATATCTGTTGTAAACATTTTCTATATCATTAAATGTTGTTCAAAATTTTGCACTGTTGCAAACTAGTTCATAGTATAAACATGATGTTGTTTGTCTGACCATCCTTCTATTGTCAGACATTGGGTTCTTTCTAATTTTCTGATATTATAAACTAATATTCAATAAGCATCCTTTTACACTAATCTTTGCCTCATCTCTAATAATTTCCTTAGGATAAATCCCTGAATATAAAATTACTAAGTCAAATAGTTTGAGACTCCTGTCCCAGATTATCAAATTGCCTTTCTGAAAGGGCAGGACAATTTATAGTCCCACCAGCGAAGTGCAAGTGTTCATTTTCTAAACCCACAAAAATCACTGTTGTATTTACATTTGACAATTTAGAAGTCATGACATGGTATGTCATTGTTAGTTTTATGTGCACTTCCTTAACAATTACCATGATTGAACAGTGTGACTTCTATTGATTAAGTATTCCCTACTAGTGATAAAGCCAAACTATCATAACTTCAAATTGCCTTGGCACTTTCTTACTGATCTCAGGGACGAATGGAAATAAAGAAAATGTACTTGAATCCTGGATTTGGTTTGCTTCCTCTCCATGGTAACACTTTCATTCATAATATCAGTTTCAGTCATGAAATATCATTAAATAACCAAAAAGGAAGATAGTATAAGTGTGGACTACAGTAAATAATTAAAGTACTACAGTAAATGAACTAAAGCAGACTAAATGTGGATACTAAGAAAGGTGTTTGTAACTTTCAAAATACAAAAGAAACCCTAAGTCAGTCAGCTATGAGTAGAAGACTGAAAATTCCCATTAGTGTAGCTGATACGGTCAATGCTGGGTTTCGAGGGTCTAATGTCAATATTTATATTCCAAATTATTCATGTGTTTATCTTGTGTGCTGGCTATATTTAATGATTTCAATAACAAATATGATAATAACAACAATTATTAACACCCCATAGACAGAACAGGTTTAAGAAAATACTAATGTTGCTTTAATAGAATTTTGGAGGGTAAATACATATCCAGTGCAATAAAGTGTTATTTGTAGTGAGGTTGCATCTTTGAAATGTCATATTAACTGATACTTTATGGATATTTAAATTTACTCTTTCACCCATCTTTTACTCTCTGCCCAATCCAACCATCTAAACCCTCTTCATTCATTGTCTTGGGGGTGGGCTGCAGCCAAACCCAAGGTAAATGTGCTGAAGACCACCCACCCTCTTTTCTATTTTTGAAGACTGTACCCTTAAGTAAGCCGATAGGCTGGCTTTGTCAATCTGAATGTTTGGGAAGTGAATTCTTCAATCACCAACTGTCCCCCAAGAGTTGAAATCTTCTCCCTTGATGAGGGGAGAAAGGAGGACCAACAGGAAGTAGTGGAAAGAGAAAAGCAGTTCGATCCTTTTCATAGGAGCCAACTGGTCTCCCAAGAAGTGTCTCCAGTATTACAAAAACTGAAGCAGGCAGCAAAATCAAAGAGACAGAGAGAATAAGAGTGGTGGCAGAGTGAACATGGGCATACAGGGCGAGAGAGTGCTTCATGTCCTGGCATGGCACAGAAACAGCAGAATCATTTTCATGTGCTCTCACAGGACACCCCCAAACCTAAGAAGCCGTGCAGATGGGCATGAGGGCATTTTTACAGTTACACATGGGAACCATAACTGGGAACAGACAGATGGCGGGGGGGCGGGGGTGGGGAGCGGCTGTGGCTAGATATCATCAAGGACTTCAAGGCTTAGTCCATCCTTCACTGAAAGTCTTTTGGCACATCTAAGATCAGATTCCCTGACAAACTCTGAGATGGATATGTATGTGGGAGCTTTATTGAGAAGAATATTGTCCCGGTAGAAAAATGGGGGATGTAGAACTGGGTAGAGGGAGAAATGGAAGTGTGTTGTAATCACAAGAGGCCTCCGCCAATCGAGGTAAGAAGGCCAGGTCTTCAAAACTTTCCATCATTCAGTGTTGGGAAGTGGGCTGCCCCTAGAGGTGAGGAGGGGCATAACCCAGGGGTTGGTAGCCGCTAGAGCCTATCTGCAATGCATCCATAGCACCCAACAGCAGCAATCTGATTCCATAGTCCTTGTGATTTCTCAAATGCCTGGGAAATAGTATCAACCAGTGCATTCTCGCCTCTGCAGACATCACAACTTGGTTTCACGCCGCGCCCCCAATATCGATGTTAATACGTGCATAGCCGTACCATGCCTGTGACGGTGAACGTTCCCAGCTATCACTGAGTACTTGCTGCAAGTAGCCCAGTTCCTGCATCCATTTAGTGTCTGCTTCCTAAGACTACTGTTGAGACCTACTGCCTCAGGTCAGGCCCCTGAGAACGAGAATTGCGTGCAGGAAGTTCATTGGAGAATGTATCTGGGACAAATTGTAAGGAAGTGAATGAAATAGAGCTGGGCAGAGGGAGGAGTCGAAGGACAATGCAGTTACAGGGGAGGTCTGAGACGATTTTTAAGGAGCTCTACGCTGGGAGGGGCCTTCAGAGTGATCCCCTATTGAAGCTAGGAGGCTGAGGCTCCGCCCCCACCCACCTCATCCGTCAAATGTGCACCAGGGAAGTGCCCTTACCTTGGGCACCTCTTTCCAGCCACAAGCAAGTCCCAGGGTGAATACAGCTATGAGTTGTCAATAGACAACCCTCTTGGCAGCTGGGGGAATGAATGGATTCCCGAAAAGGGAAGCTGGGAAATTGTACCCCAGTATCCTTTTTACCTAGTTAGGACCTTCAGTTCACCTGCAAATGTAGCTGCAATGTATGAGGAAAAAACATAGGAAGACCTAAATGAACTAGGATTGTTTCTCTGCTACTTTGTCAGGTTGAAGATTGCAAAGACAAGTCAAATAATATTAATAACATTAGTGATGTGCTTTAGTCTCCTTACATGTGGCAAAGTACAAAAGCAGCCTTATGACGTTAATTTACATTTATAAATACCCTACTCACTTATTCAACAAAGTTGCTGAATGCCTTGCCTCCTATGTCCAAGCTAACTGTAGGTAAAATTACAGAGACGAGTAACCTGCAAAGACCGACCCCACAGTATTAGTCTCACAAGGGAGATTTGGCAATGGGGGAAGAATGGGCTACCCGAATGTCTAGCCAGAACTGTCTAGTTGTAACAACAATCTAGTCTGGACCAGGGGAAGCCTAAGACTTACCTATGTCAGATTGCTTTTCACCAGGTGCATAAGAACACCCGAGTCGAAAACTGAATTTCATCACCAAGACTTAAGGTAAGTTATTTAACATTTTTGGGTCAGCTTTTACATGTATCAGTTGGAAATTATTCTAGTACATAAGTCATGGGGTTGTTGTGAGGATTAAAATTAGAAAATTCATACAAGGTACTTACCATTGTGCCTGGCACATGGCAATAACTAAATATATATCAACCTTCCTACATCTGCTTTGCCATTGTAGGGTTAAAATGCAGTTTGACTTACTGAAATTCACTGTATATGCTGTCTTCTGCTGTACAAAGCAGAAGAAGTGAGGTGTATCTGGCATGCACTAGACTGGGGTGCACCCATGCAGAAATATGAGAGAGTTCATTTTGATTCCATTAAATCTGCCACTGGTTACAAACTATTACTGTAATTTACAAATCAAATCCATAATTATTAAGGAGGCACATTTGCTCAGCTACTCACTGATCTAAATTTCATGCCACTTGTCGTATAGCTGGGCTCTCCAGAATTCAGTTTCATGCATGTGTAATGACTTCCCCGATATTGCTTTTTTACCTCTAAAATAAGGGCCAACTACTTGCCCATTTCATGGTATACAGACCCGCACGGCTTAGCAAGTTTCTCCATTTCGAATGACTTCTATCCCTGTATTTTTCCTACCTTGCCACACGTTCAACAGTTTTATGAAAAGAAGAATCCTATGGAGACAATGGGACAGGCTCTTGCTCATCAGGGACAAAAGAAACTATTTCTGCTAGATTTTGTCGGGCTGCCTGGCCACAAAGCAAAACTGCTCTGCCCAGGCTGAGCCCCCCGCATCTCTTGATAGCTCTGGGCTAGACTTTGCAGGGGAAACAAAGCAGAGCGCATCAGCACTTCGCGTGAATGTACGTGAACGTGATATTCTTGCTACCTGCAAAACCAAGTGCGGAAGGCTTTACGTGAGAGTTGCAGTCAGCCTCCTGGAGGATGACAGAATGCGGATCACACACGGATGGCGATCACGCAGTTTGCAGAGCCACCAGCACATCACAGCGGACACTTAGCACCTGGCTGCACAGGGAGATGGTGGGCACTCACCACAGTCTGTGCAGCAAAATCACAGGAAAAGCTGTTTATAAACCTGTGAAAGGAGGAAGCTTCATTCAAAAGAAAAGACTGCAGAGGAAAACCAGCCGCCTGGCATATAACCTGTTTCCCTGCCTTCTTCTTCCTGGGGACCCTGCAGTAAGTAATGCAGACATGACCAGGAGAGGGAAAAAACACCACGGGGTGAGAGAGAGAGTTCTTAGGAGGCAAGGTGATACAGCCAGTTTACCTGGGGCTTCTTTCAGGGGCTCGTGGGTGCATTTGCTCCTCAATTGCTGAATATCGAGACTTTACGGGAAAGCAATGAAATGAATACCCTTAATCCCATTTTGTCTGCAGTCCCTGGACACTCTAGGCATTTCAGTGCTTAATGAAACATGACAATAGGACAAAAGAAAGATCTGCGCTGAATTTTCTAATAAGTGCTAAGTCAAACCTTTACTGCAAATTCAGATGGATAATACAGAACTCAGTCACAGTTCCAGTGCACAGTCATCCAAGGTCTGGTTGATTTTGTTGATCTACAAGAACACAAAGACCTGCCACACTATAGTGTAGCCCTTCAGCACACAGAAAATGGTGAAACTGCTGGGAGACTGGTTTTAATAATCACAGTCAGGGGCACCTAATTCTTAAACCTTTCCGTGGCTGTTAAAACATGTAATCTTTGGCTAAATTCCGGTTTCCAGGTTTTTTGTTTTGCCTTACAGAGTTTAAGATGATTCTGAATTATTGCCAAAAGTGATGATTTTTAAATTAAACTATATTCACACACACACTTCATTTGAAGCAAACATTGACAATTAGATTTTACTCCCAGAAACATGGTGGAATGAAAGAGAGAAACAGATAGAGAAGCAGAGAGTAGTTCCTGGAACTCTCAGTTTAAATGCCTTCTGTCCCCACACCTCTTTTCTAAAGTGTAAGAATATTATTTGGGAATTCTCTGGCAGGACTCCAAAGATTATCACCACCATATTTTAAAATCTCCATTCCAGACAGATTGCCAGCCAAAGCCCTGAGCACTGCAGCTCTTGGTCCCTCCCACTCTTCCAGAAACTCCTATCGTAAAGTTGCTGCAGGTTTGAAAGAACCAATCACCATGCTGCACTGCTTTTCTCCCTTAAGCCCCTCCCTAAGAGTTACCTCTGATGCAGCTGGCTTACCTAGTCAACCTCCTCCAGACGCTTAATCCCCACCTACCACAGGGAACATTCCTGACTCCTGTGTTCCACGCACCCTCTGATCCTTTAACGTCCCCCATTCCCCTTTTCCACATTCCTTAGATTTATCCAACTTTTGTAATTCAGGATTAGTTTGCAGATTTAGCTTGGGTCACTCAGGGGTGCAAAACCATTCTAGCGATAAATGAGTTTGCACACCCTAAAGAAATTGGAGATAGGTGACTATCAATCCTGATACGAGTACACGAGGAAGTGTCCTAAATGCTGAATTAAAGGTGCCCGACACAGCAAAAAAATATATATAGGGTACCCAATGAAATTGGAATTTCAGATACACAGTACCTTTTACATAAGTACGTCCTTGGCAATATTTGGACATAGTTACACCAAAACATGTTTGTTGTTTACTTGACATTCAGATTTACCTGAGCAGCCTATATTTTATCTGGCAACCTTAGCTGAATCTGGAGATAGTGAGGCAGAAGTCAAAAATGAATTAATCAGTAATATCACAGCAACGCACCTCCACGAAGTGACACGCAGTCCTGCTTTAGAGTTTAGAAGAAGAGACTCTCAGTAGGAAAGACCAAACCGGGCAGGCAGGTGCCTTCCCACCATGCAGTGCCCTTGGCCAGCATCCTTACTCCACCAGGACACCCCGTCTGGCTTCAGCACAGCCTGCAGGCCTCCATTACAAGGCAGTCAGACATTGCTCGTGAGATGAAACTTCTTAGCAATCCCTGACGTAGACGAGGCTGAGAGTATGGAAACATGCAGAATTCCTCTGGCTTAGTCTTCATTCCCAGGCAAATTACAGTACGCTTTCCCATATTCTCACAAAAAGAAAAAGAAAACTTAAAAACAAACAGAACTACCATTACCTTAAAAAGCCATGGAAGTCCCGAGTTGTCACTAGATAGCTCAGTTGGGACCTTCATAATGAATGATGCTTTACCAGTAGTTCTGAACATAGGCATTACAATCCACATGGGGCTTCCCAATAACGCACATTCTTTCTTTGGTTCTTCCAGTTAAATGGTGCGTAATTCATAGACTGTCATTTTTACAAACATTCAAAGATGACTTATTAGCCACTGACTAAATGAATTAAAGTGACTGAAATGCTGTATTCACGAAGTTAAATCATGGTTTACTAGTAGCGCTTCCCGACGACTCTAAGGCCGGGTCCCACGTCGCCGTGCCCCGCGGCGAGGTTGTTGTGTAATTCAAATTGAGCGCAGCTGGTGGAACGCCAGCAGTTTTCAGGAAGCACGCTCGGTTATCAGTGTGGTCTTCACTCGGTCGTGGTTTCCAAATGCCTTCTACTTATGAATTACTTTTGGCCGAGCTTCCTCATTTACATTGGACTTTGTTGTGGATTGTTTGGTTAACCCCAGAGTGTACAGTGATATATGCTTCCATCAACAGTATTTGAGGACCATAATTTTGCAATCACTAGACTTTAAGTCATGTATACGTTGTGATTCAAAGACGAGTCATCTCTACCACTCTGCTAAGGCAAACCACAAAAATTTGCTTAGACAGTGACACGTTCCCCCTTATTATTCTATTTTTTCCCTCTATGCAGTGGGAAGGGATAGAATACGTGGGCTGTGGGGTGTTTTGCCCTGCCAATCCACACTATGGTCAAAAATACTTTGAGAAATACTTTTGTGGAGCAATGACTCTCAACTGTAATCAAGTGGTATTAAATATTAATACATGGAATAATATCATATGGCCAAATCCTTTTTTATGTCAAGAAAAATTCCACAGCAAGAAATATTGATGACACGTAAGATTTTGACCAAAAGCACATCACTAATATTTTAATTATTAAACTAAGCTTAATTAACTCTTTCTAGCTCTTTTTTATGAATACTTGTCTCCTATTTTTTTTTTTTTTTTTTTTTTTTTTTGTGGTGGCTGACAGAGTTGCTAGCAATCAGTAATGGTAAAAGCCATATTTTTAAATGTGTGAGAAAAACAACCTTTCAATTGACTAATTGTTTTCCATTTAATTAATTTCTCCTGTCAACTAAGAATATAATTCCAATATTCTATTTTAGGGTTATGTCGCTTCGGTTGCTTTAGGAGCACAAACTAAATATGTCACAAATTATTAGTGAATTATGAAATAAACGGAGGAGTTAATTAGTACATTTTTTAGGATATACTAGTATAGCATCGTGTGCATAGAACAGACCACATTTGCCTCCCAAAAATTTCTCTTCAGCTGCATGTGAGCAAGTGCATATGCCTCCGAGGCCACAGTGTAAAACGAATTTCTTGCCATGTGGATGGGTCTTGGTTAAAAATTTGAACAACACTGCTCTAGAACAGTGTGTCTCCAACTATACTGCATAAAGATTACCTGGGAATCTTGTACAAATGCAACTTCTGATTCGATAGTTATGGAACACAGAATTATATTTTGCATTTCCATCAAAACTCCCACGTGATTCTGATGCCACCGGTCCGGGGATCCGAGCGTGAGCAGCACCAGCCTAGAGAAGGCCACACAGGCAACAACAGAGGAGTGGCAAGGAATCCTGTGTCCCTCTAAACAGCACTCAGGAGGCCCAAGCAGCGTGAGGAGCCACAGAACCTGGCTGAGGAGGGCTCTCTACCAGAGACAGAGCCTACCTACCCTTCCTTCCCTGCTGTCTCCTCTCCTTTCCTTTTCCTCCTTGTGTGTGTCATCAGAAAGCGGGAAAAGATTATCGGCCACAAGTCACTGGCCAAGAGAGCTCAAAACAGTCATAGGAATCAGACATCCACAGTAGATGAGAACTCCAGACTAAAATCTCCCCCAATATCTATTTTCCACCACCCCCCCCATTTACCTAGTCCATTCAAACCACAAATCTGACTGTCTCTGGCCTTCTGATACTCTTCAGTGGTTCCTCATTGTGTGTGGATTAAGTTCCATCTCTAGTTTTGTGATTTAGGACATACTTAGCTTCACTCCAGCCTTATTTCCTCCACTCCGGTTCCCAGAACATCTATTTGTTCTTGTACTGCATGTGCAAGTGAATTCTCCATGTAGCTAATTCCATGACATCCTTCACAACGACCTTCTATGCACCTTCCTAACTGCTCCCTTCCTCTACAAGCGTGTACACACACACACACACACACACACACACACACACACACACACACACAGCTCCCAACTCAGGCTGCATATTAGCAACATCAGTGTGACTTTAAGAAGTATTATGCCTGAGCTTTACTCTTAGAGATTTAATGGGACTTAAAGGGATGTGTGTGTGTGTGCCCGCGTGCACGCGTGTGTGCGTGCGCGTGAGGGATGGCTCTGTCCCTTGGTAACATTGAATTCCAAGTTCCCACATGAATCATTTACAACCTCCACAGTGATCACATCATAGCCTGGTCCTCAAAATACACTTGAGACTCTACGATTTTCAATTGAGGTCAAGTTTTGGTCAATTATATTTTAATTATATTTCTTCCATCTTAGGATATATTTTCTCTTCAAAGAACTTTCCAGCTAAACATCAATGCCCTTTTCCATGAATCATTGATTTGCCATAAACAGAGTTGTATATCCCCTTTAACAACTGCCCTAAAGACATCTGGCCTCCATGTATAATGCCTTTGGGGTTTTTAAAGCCATCCCTGAGTGCTTGGCTGTACCTGGGTCAAGTGCAAAGAGAGTCTAACAGCAGTATTATTATTATTATAGAGATTTTTCAAGAATAGCTGCAGAATGATTATAAACGCAACACAGGATGATGGGCACCCAAAGCATTTTCTCTTTTGATTTCCATTTACATTTCTATGCCCTGCTTCTGTTATTGTTGGGGAATGGGGTGTCCTCCATAGAATCATGGTCTAGGAAACCAAGGCTTCCGCTCTCACATGTTACACTGAGTGGATGTTCATGACTCTTTTTTTTTCCAAAGGGATGCAACATTTTAATTATTTTATATTAAATATTTCCAAACCATAAGACAAGGAATAAAAATGTTTTGTTAAACAAGGAATTCTAAACTTCATCATTGCTTTTCTCGGTTGTGTTAGCATTTTTTCATAACAAAAAAAATGTAGTATTTGGTTTGCTGTTGGCTTATTTTTTCTTCAGGTTTTCTTTCTTCTATCAGCTCCTCTTTTCAATGTATTTTTTTTATCCAGTAAAATGGCATAGTCCTTAGAATTGATAAGGAAAAAGCACAAGCCAGCAATAGGCTATGAATCAGAAAGTCCAGGTTCTAGTCCCAATCAATTTTTAACCAAGTATATGAGCTCAGACAATGCCTCTTCTCCGGCTTCAGTTACCTGATGTAACAGGTTCATGGTGACAGGATCCTGAGGCTCCCTTCCAGCTCTGGAGAGCTCTCTTCTCACCTCTTCTGTGAACAGCCATCCTGCCCTCTGTTCCCACATTCATACCCGAGCCTGGTCAGTGCCCCTCCCAGGACATTTGATACCTTGTGCTACCTTTATTCTGTTGATCAGGTCCCAAAGGAAATATCAGCACCTCCCAGGTGCCTTTGTTAAATTTCTAATCTAGGCCCTCATGCCTCTTCTGGGTATGCCCACAATGTCCCTACTCCTTCTTATGTGCTGGATGTAGTTGCTGCTGTCCCTTCACCAGACTGGCCACAGCTGATGAGAAGGGGCTTGCCCCCATGTCACCAGCCCTAGCACACATGGGTGCTGGCACATGAGACGGGATGGGGTCTTGGGAAGGGGATTTAATGAAAGACTCAGCACTTTCAATTATTCAGGGAATCAGTAAACCCAAGTGACCACCATGGAACTCCCCTAAAGCATGACACAAAAATTTGGAACACAAGCTTCCCTTTTCTTTTTACTCTTTTCTATTGGGACTAAAATTGCTAGAAATATCCTCTGGATAAGCTTCTTGCCTGAATAAATGCTCTAGTTAACAAAAACTTTCATTTTGTTGTAATTCTTCCAAAAGCATGGGGTGAGGTTTGTATGTGTCTCTCATTTCTATAGCTGGATTTTTTTTAAGGTGGAGTGTTCTGATTCATGAAGAGGTGCGAAAAGAAGTGACTCACCATGGGTGGGGTCAATCTTAACCTTAATGCCTCTTCTAGACCCTGCCCTGACCCACCCCTGTGTCCCTCTGCCGGCAAAAAGCCCTTCTCTGTCCCTTTCCTTCTTAATAGTAAAAGGAGAGCAAAACAGCAAAAAAAACCTCCCTTTTATTGGAACTCTGCCAATGACTACAGGGCATTAGGCTGAGCATTCTGGTGTTTTATAAGACCTCCTCATTTTACATTTATACCTTCTACCGACACAGAAGCACTGTTGTAGATTTCTCTGTAGTAAGGTACATCCAGGAAAGGTTCATAGCCTGACACACATGTTAGTCCTCGAGCGATTATTTTTTGTGTTTTGTTTCTAGGCAGAGATCTCTGGAAATTAATAGGTTGAACACTGTTTATTTCTCTTTCCTTAAAGTGCTTGGAGGTAGCTAAATGTTAATTGGGCATTATTAGAGACTCCTAATTTAATTAGTTGGCATTTTTTAAAATGCCAATGGAAATCTCTTTTTCAATAAAAAATCAGAGATTACCACCCTTCCCCTTTGTCTACTAGCATGCTTTCTTTTCTTTTTTTCCAGATTTTCCTGAGTTTGACAACTCTAAAATATCTTGTCTTAGGATGAGCTTCACTGCCAAGTAGAAGCTCATGTTTTTATGCAAAGCACACTTAGTTGTGATGAAAACCCTATCAATCAGTTTCCCTTATTATTCTACAAATATATATGAGCAAGAGTTTGATTTTTGCCAAATTTTTAGTAATCATAGAATGGGATTTAGCCTAAGTGCCAAAAATGGTTTAGAAGAGATTCCTCAAAGACCAACTGAATCCGTGTTGAGCATCACAAAGTTCCTGGTTTCACAATAAAAAGAGCTAGAAGGAATGAAAATTGAAGAGAAAGAAAAAGTTACAATTTTTACATTTAAGATATATCAGGAATAAGAAACATCGGAAAGACTCAGCTTTATGGAAGTGGTTTTGCAGAATAAAACTAAGAATTTATTTATTATCAGGTTTTATTGCTATTGTCATCATTATAAACACTGTTTCCACATATACAGAGATAGGTAGCTTCCTGTATTAAAACTGGGCAACAGACCCCTCTCCAGAAGGCTCACTATTTATATATGAATGCTAATCAATATAGCCCACAATTGTTATTAATGTTCAATTTACTTATCTACCCCAGGGAACTGTTCAGGCCCATTCTTTCAGACACTCAATTGTATATCTGTCCCTGTTGTCACATGGGGGAAATTCAAAAGGAATTTGGGACTTTTGCCAAATTTTCTGAATTCTTGAATTCAAACATTTAAGCAACGGAAAATGGAAAACCACAGAAAGAAGGCTACCCTCTAAGCAGGAAACCGCTTGCTAATCAAAGAAAGGCAATTAAACATGCCCTTCCTTCGGGGCACTTGACCAGGTTGGGAGAATGGTGGCCTGGTGGATTGTTACAGAAAATTCCTTTGCTGAGCAACATCAGAGGACTCTGAAGATCAGTTTCCATCACGTGGCTCAGCCAGGATGTCAGTTTGTCCAGAGAACAGCACTGAGACGACCTTCTAACAAAGGACCTGTGCCAGTGCTTGTCTGAGTTTGTTCCAGGGGCTGGTGCTGGCCTTCACACCGCCCCCGTGACGTGTCCGTGGTACATGAGGACAGAACTGAGAAAGAATCTGGAAACTCTTTAGTGAATTGACTTGCCTGATCAACAGACTGGTGTTTGTATGTCTTTCTTTCCTTGGAAATAAAGAAGGAAATGTGGTCCTTCACCACTTACAGTGGGAGAGGCCCGGGTGTAGGTCTCCCTGAGGGACTCCGAGCTGGCAGCCATCGAGGGTGTGACGGGTGACAGATGCAGCTGTGGAAAAGGGCTCTTCACATGCAAAAGAGATGGTGGCCCAGGGAGACTCTACTCTTCCAAGTTTTCTTTCCAGGGCTGTCACCCATTAGGGAGGAGGGTCCCCTTTGTTTAGATGACCCTACCATCTGTCCACTGAAATTGGAGACACCTCCCAGGTCAAAGCAAGCCACCACCCACGACTGTGTTTACCTGCAGTTCTAATGCAGTTTACCTGTTATTCAAATGCACAGGTTTACAATGCTTAAGTTCTTTCTTATCCTAGGAGGGAAAAAATGAAGTAAATACTAAATGAAATAGAAAGAAAGAAATGCGATGCTTCAGTTTTGCCAGGAGAATGTGTTTTCCTTTAGCAATTATTCAGGACAAAAATATTCTCTCTTTCTCCCCTTCTTATATCTCCTCCTCTGGCTCCTTCTCTTTCTCTTCTTGGCCTCCTCCTTCTGGTTCTCCTGTATCATTTCTACTTTAGAGATGTCAGAACCAGCAATAGCAGCACTGGAAACCTCGAGGAGAGAGGGAGTAGCTGAGAGTCCTGCTAAAAATACTACTCTTCGAAAATACGAGTGAGTATTCAACTTCAGTTGTGAATTGTCCCCACTCCAATGCCAAGCTTCCACAGTCCCGCTGCCGACCACCAGTGTCGCTGAATGGTTTCCGAGCGGATCTTTGCTGCTGTCTTTATTCCAGTGACTTATAAACAGTCAGGGTACATAGCAGCGGGAGGCCCATGGTGAGATTCTTCCCCTACTCCCCTCCTCTGTCTGGTAACAAAATCTCCATCCACCAACAAGAGGAAGAAATTAGACAAGTAACTGGACTTCCATGTCATTTCCATCTAGATAGAGAAGATTTATATGTCAGATAAAGCACTGGATTCCAGAGAGGACCGAGAGGAAGGCAGTGGGGGGAAGGCAACGAAGGCTCACAGCCTAAATCTGAGTATCAGTTTCGAAAAGCTCTCTGTTTCTGAACTTGAATAAGTTCATTTAACCTCCCTGCTTGCATTTTACCACCCAGATTGGAGGGTCTAATTCAAAACAGAGCTAATCTGAGAACCCCACTGAGGTCAGTGTTTCTAAAACGCTTTGCACTGTATAAAAGGGGGATCGAGGTGCCAAAAGCCGTTACTGTCCACCCTGCCCTGTTCCAAATGGGCCCCTAACCTTTGATACAAGGGAGTGTGAAACCAGCATTAAGATCTGTGTAAATGCCAAGCTGGCGACAAGGGAGAATGGGAAAAACAAGCCTGGCTGAGTGAGGCTCCAGCATACCACAATTTCACAGTTGAACCAAAAGTAATACGGATTCAAATTGTAGGGTTCAGAGAGCCTAAACTTTGAAGTCAATGCCCTGGGCAATGGAAGGGGGAGCTTGTTTGTGTCTGCAAGTTAACCCTTAGGTAGGGTGAGATCAGGAAATAGGACTCTGGCTACTGCTACAAGCATGCCTCCGAAGTCATTGAGTTTCAATAATTGCAGCTCACTTTTAATGCCCCTACTGTGCACCCTGAAGTGTGCTGACTGTGGGACATGTGTCACCACACATGCCTTAACACTACCCAATAACGAAGGGTGTATATTACGCCTGCTTCCCACAGAGAGTATGCGGAGACCAAAGACATTGTTTGGGGGTCACTTGGAGACCAATTAGATGAGCCACGATCCAAATTCATGCCACCTGACCCCATGGAGCACAAACCTCAACCAAACGTTTATTTGGGAGCAAAAATTATTTAGCTGGCCAGCAGCTGATGGCCAGCGGGATGCTGCACACACAGGACCCGTCTCCACACTGGCATGGTCTTCTGAGACCATCGGCCCATCAACATTCTGTCCCCTCCAGAGCTGTAGCTTAAAGGTGTTTACAGGAAGTAACAGGTGGCAGATGAATCTCTAGCCCTTGTATCCTCTCTGTAAAATTCTGGAAAGTCTATCATCCTCTCAGCCAGGGCCCTTTATGCCATTGAGGGTTTCTCTAAAGAATGCTCTCCCATCTGAGGCCCCCAGGCCAGGTTTCCACAGTCCTTTCTGGTTCTGGTTCCTGTCTTACAGGCACAGAGGATTACCCACCCCCACTGCGCCTGTCACCCCAAGGGCGACTCCAGAGCTGCTTTGGCCATGGAAGTCAGTCCCTCCCCACAGGCGCAAAGTTCCTCACTCCCTCCGGAAGACACAGTCGCCATGCCATACCCGCCTCTGTGTCCCCAAACTGGCCTTAACACACTGTTGACAGCTTAGAAAAGATCCCAGGGAAACACAACACTTCCGCTTAGCTTTTCTTTTGGCTTTCAGCTACTTTTTTCCTCCTCTCTGGATTGTCCGTTTCAGTTCCAAAAGGTCCTGGAGAAAACTACTTCTAGGTAATTAGAAATCTGAGAAAGCTTTTCATCTAAAAGCCAAAACCAAAAAAAAAAAAAAATTTATTTAAAAAATAACCTGTCAGTTTAAAGGGAGACATTTTTTATACAGTGACTCAAACTTTTGTAGCCAAAATCTTCTTTTCCAATCATGGCAACCTCCCTATTCAGGGGAAAGCATTTAAGATCCCCTTCTTCTTCACAGCTCTGCTCTAGCTGCTACAGATGTGAAAATATGAGAGAGAGACTCCCTTACTCCCAATTCCTTACGAAGCATTGCCGAGAATGTGTATGCACTGTGCTCTCTCAGAAGTTGCCTTGCTTCTCCTATTAAAGCATCTTCCTCTACATTAATGACCCTTACCTTTGTCTAAGTATCTGCTCAAAGTTAAGGCAAATCAGCCAGGGAAAGTTCAGAAAGGACTGAGACAAACCCTGGCAAGGTCAGCGACACCTAACAGAGAGTACTGCGTGCCTTATGAGGTCTCAAATGCACGAGGAAAGGTAGAAGGAGGGGTCAGAACGAAGGGAAAGACAGGTTATTGAAAATCCAATTTGGGGTGACTGGCTCCATCAAAGATAATGGGAAAACCTAAAAGAGCTGAGTTTCAGACCTAAGCCCAGTCGTTTGTGCTGGGCAGAAGGGCGGAAATCAAATCTAGAACCTGAGCACACAGCTAGAATTCTGGGATTCAAATGAGAAAGGAGGAAACTGCACATTTCAGAAAACTTGAAAGCACCTCTCAGCAACTGGGGCTGGAGAGTTATACCAAGACAGCTGCCTGATCAGACACATCCTCTTCAATGGCTCTGCTGGCACTAAGGGGAAGGTGATCCTTCCACAGATGGGCAAGGCTCGGTGGATGCTTGAGCAGAGAGGTAGATGCCTGGGGGCCTGGAGCATCCTGTTAGGGATCATGTCATCCTCTCAAAGGCAAGTATGCTGGGAAATTCCCAGTGTTCATGCAGTACGATATTTGTATAAATAACAGTCATAGTGTATTTATTAACCAGGACCAAAAGGCATATGCCAGTACATGTCAATTCTCTCCTTTCTAGGATGAAGATAGTCATGTTAGAAAACAGTGATCCCGCAGAGCAAATGTTTTGGTTCTGAGCTGATTTTGCAGCGTGCACTCCTAGAGTCACACAGAACAACTCTCCGTGTGATGCTCAGACTCGGGGTGGGGTTCCTGGGCATTTGTCCAAGGAACATCATTTTCACTTCTGCCCAGATCAGCTAACGTTTGCTAACCCAGTTCAAAAACTCAACCACTGTCCATCAGTTTAATCTGAGGTGAGGGGAGGGTAGGTAGACAGAGTAATGACCTCCAAAAGATATCTGCACCCTAACCCCCAGGACTTGTGAATGTATGAGGTTACTTGGCAAGGAAGAATGAAGGTTGAAGGTGGAATTAAGTTTGCTGGTCCACTGACCCTGACATGGAGAGATTAGCCTGGGTTTTCTGGGTGAGCCCAGTGTAATCACACTGGGTTTTTAGAAGTGGGAGAAGGAGGCAGGAGAGAAGACAAAGTCAGAGGAAGAGATGTGATGACTGAGGCAGAGGCTGGTGTGGTCCCGTGTGAAAAGACCCAAACCCCCATGGCTGGCTTTGAAAATGGAAGGGGGCCGTGGCAAGGCATGCCAGCAGCCTGCAGGACAAGGCGGGGACACAGATTCTCCGCCACAACTTCCAGGAAGAAACACAGGCCTGTCAAGGCCTTGGTTTTAGCCTAGTGAGATCCATGTCAGACTTTCCAAAACTAAGATAATACATTTATGTTATTTTAAGCCAGTAATTTGTTAAGCTTCCATAGAAAACTAATACAAATAATTTCCAAAAGGTACCAAATGGTTCAGTCATCAACCAAGGACAGTGGGGGGAGGGGGGGCGGAGTCTGCTATGCGGGAACAAGTTTCCATATTGAAGAGACCTCACTTGGTATCTTCCCACATGTGTAAGGGGACTAGGCCACAAATGCCCTTTTGGGTTTCAGGAGTGTGTTGCTATGCAATTTATTGGTGAAGAATCTAGGCTGGGAAGTTAGACAAAGCTAGTTAACAAGCATCGCCAACATGTAATTATCCAGAAATGATTATACATGCTTTTTATTCTGGGGTGTGGATTGGTGGAGGAATGCAACTTTTCTACCCTTTCCTTCTTGCTCTCTACCTCTCAGACATGAGAAGGGGGGAAGAACCAAGTTTTTTTCAATTCAGTAAGCCTGTGAAGCAGCAAGAGCTCTGCATGGCAAATGACATTGTATACTGCCCCTTAAATCCACTATTTGCTTTGGTCAAGGATCAGGTAAGCCAGACCTCCCAAAACAGAGGAAAGAGTCCTAATTCCCAAACTACATAAAAACATATTCATTAAATGCTGATTTTAATTTCGGAGCGCGCTATTTCTCATACTCAAATATCTTATCACAAAGATGTCGTTGTTTCATTTGCCAGTTTTACCAACGGAAGGGGAAGAGGGAGTGGAGACAGTCATTCCAGACCAGCTGTGAGGAAGCCCACTACCCTTGCAGGCTTCCCACCTCTGAGATAAATTATTTGGAAGATATTTTTTTCTAAGTGAACATTGATCAATTCTACCGAACAGAAATTCTCTTTATATACTATTAAACATTTTTTTTTCATCCCAAGAAATGCACAGTAAAAGAAGGAGAAATATATTCCATGAAAGAGCTGAGAAAATAGTAGAACAATATTCGTAGAGGAGGAGGGTCATGGTGCTGTGCGAGCTGCATAATTCCCTTTTGTATCTCAGGGGCATCTGAGGAAGCCACATGTATGTTGCAATGGAATTGCGTCATCATTTCTCCGAATCCAAGGGGAGGGATTTGCTCTACATAAATTGTGGTCACAGAATTTAACTGAGCTCACTTCTTTTACATTTGTGGCCAGAAGAAGAATTGCACATAATTATGCATGGAAACAAATCCTGGAAATAAAACCAACTATTCTATCACGTTCTCCAAGCACATAAATTTATGAGACCTCAAGAGTGTGAATTTGGAAACTCAAGAATGGTGCTTCCCCTGAAATGATTCCCCAAGGTGTGTGGGTCAACAAAGAATGAATCCTTCACAGTGTGACTGGGAGCCAGGAGAGAGTACCTGGGTATGCAATCATAAATGAAGGGCTGATTCAGTCACCTAATGCATCTACAACAACTGTTTTGGCACCCAGGTATTGAGTCCACAAAGACTTAATTTAACAGTGCAAATACTCAACATGCTGTGTGTATCTGTGTATGTTTTTAATGACCTACACACAGGCTACTATTTTATAGTGGCTTCCAGCAGAGAGAGAGAAAAACACGATTCAACTATAGAAGCTGTCTATATTTAATATTTCTGTTAGCTTTCTGTCTGCCAGTCTGGCAGATTGGCCCAATTGGAAAAACAACATCTATGATTGCTGAAACAGTTCCTGGCTACATTTGGCACCCTTAATCACTGAACGACACAGAAATCCCTGTCTGCAAATCGAAGGCAAAAGAGGCCATCCTTTGTGTAGCACCAAGACTTATCTGTTTGTCTTTATTTCAAAGGCCAAATTCTAATGTCATTACTCAATTCAGTAGCATAGCAGTCCACAACATTTCACAAAAGCAACGCAAACGCTATGCAAATCCTTGGGTTAACTGGATGTCGTCAGTCCCATGTCCCTATAAAAAAAAAAAAAAAAGTGAATATGACTCCTGTTTTCTGGTTTGCTTTGTTTTTCTAGGTCAAGAAAAAAAACAACACCCAAATTTTTATCCACTTCATTCAAACTCTACTTTTAATAGTAATGTAATTAAAATAATTTTTCTATATATTGATATGCAACAAATAAGAAAAATAAAATGGACACTGTGTGCTTTTGATTACTGTTTGGCCAACAAACTTCCTAAATGTGGTGAAAATTTTTGAAAGTGCTAAACCTGAAATGGGAAATACCAACTATGAAACTCGGTCCTGATTCTTAGTAGCTGGGTGAGATTTGACAACTCTCTCAGCTCTCTGAGTCACTCTGAAAGATCAAACGGTAGCCCCTGTGAAGGACCTGCTTGTCAAACACAAAGTCCTATTTGAATGTAGCATATCATACTAGAAAATGAAAACACTTCAGTCTGTAGGTGCTGTCCACATCGAAGCTTAATGTTGAATAAATCTATAATACTTAAAAAGAAAAAAAACGTGGAGAATCCTATTCCTGACCTTCGCCAGTGTTCATCTGTGCTCTTGCTGAGTAAAGAAACTGTAATATCTGGTCCCACATCTAATTAGGTCCAGAAAATTCAGCAGGATGTGATTGGAAGTTTTGTTTCTATGCAAGAAATCCTGGCAACTAGATTATCTTGTTTGGTTTTGGGTTTTTTTCTCCCCCAGCATATCAACATTCCATAGCACAAATTACTGGCATGGACTGCCTACAGAATCAGCTATCTTCCCCCTCACCCTGTGGCTGCCAGGGATGGGAAGACACATGATCAGCAGAGACAGGATGACCCAGGAGATAGGCCAGGGGAAGAATGTTAACATCTTGGGTGAGGCTTTGAATTAGTTACAAGGAAAAAGACTGAGCTGTGAAGTCAAACTATGGTCTTTCCAGTCTTGGATACAACATTTCCCTTTACCATCTGCAGACCGGCGTTCTGGTCTACAGGATACTGGTGTTGTTGTAAAACTTAACAGATAATTGGAGGAGAGAGCACAGAGAATACCCAACACGTGGCTGCTACATTTATTATCATCTGGGAGCTAATGGTTTAATGCCTACCCAAATGTTCTATGCCTGAAAAACTGTTGGTTATGAAACCAGTGAATACATGAAAAGATACAATATTATATTGTTATTAACACTTCTATATGTTTGTTTTAGAATAAATATATTTTCCAACAGAAAAGAGTTTCACTCCTCCCCTTCACATTCACATTAGCTCAAGTGGGAAAACTAATTGATTCTAATTACATTCTCACCTCCCATGTCTACTCAGTCATCAATCTCCAAAGTCCTCCTTCAAGCCCCTGTGTTCTCCCTGCCCCTGCTCCTCTCTGGACCTCATCACCACTTTCTTTAGTAGCTTCTTGGTCTCTAAGTCTGTCTCCATACCTCTTCCACCCTCAATCCACGGTCTATACCATCATCTGTTACTAAGTTACAATGATGATCTAACCTGTGGGTGCCATGGAGAATAATCTTCCTATAGCATCTCATTAACCAAAAACTTCAAATTCCTCATTGTAACACAGAGCTGCCTTCATAAACTGACCCCAAGTAACCTTTTGGTCTCATAGTCAGGTGCCCCTTCTGCAGTGCCATTGTGCACCTAAGTATATCCAGTAGGATATTCCGATGGGAAGCTCCCCCACCTCAACAGACACCAGAGGCCAAAGAGAGTGTAGAGGCAGATGTGCATTAGCAGAGACGGGCAAAAGGAGTCACCAACCTGAGCTTCTTAAACCACTTTCTCCTTTTCAAGTAAATAGCAATGGGCCTGCGCATAGCAATAGGGATTTTATGGATTATCTGTGCAGGAGAGGGCTGCTACCATGGGGAGTCTTACCCTTATCTTTTGGGAGAGGAGTGTAGGGGGTCCCATCTTCTAATCTGTCCTTCAAGGAAGGGCTTGTTGACCCCAGTACTTGGAGGTCTGCTGTTTCATTGCTTTTAGCTGATTAGCCCCAACTGGGATTCCCTCAGGTGCAGAGAAAAGCCTGTCTCAAGACCACTGCCTTGTCAGAGTGGCCTACATCCAATGAAGGATCGAGTGGCCTATGAGGCCAAGCTATGTTAGCCTATCAGTTCAGCTCCCATGGGCCACTGCAGTGCCAGAGCTTGTCCCTGAGGCCTCCCCGCCAGGGTCACTCCCTCTGCCCAATCCTGCATCATCCCCTTCCTTTCAATGGGTGTTGATCCCAAGGACCTTTCCCAATAAGCATTGTATATATTGTATCACACTCCACCTCAGAGTCAGCATGCAGGGGAAATCAAACCTGCAGTAGTACGTTCTAGTTGTTTGCTTTCAACTCCATGTGCCTCTGAGTCTGTAAGTTCCTTGGGGGCAGAGATGGACTGTAACAGCTTTTGCATTGCTGACACTTGGTACCTGAGGAAGGGCAAGGACTTTCAGTTAACACAAGATACCAAAACTAGGACAAAGTGAAATCTGTGATTTCTAATTATCACCAGGAAGAGTTTACTATGCAAGGGGCTCCTTAACGTCAGGAGTTTCTCATTGTACAAGAGAAAGTTATTTTTTTATTACTCCCACTTACAGGAGAAGAGATTTTTCCTAAGTACCCCTAGCCTATGACTCCAACATCACTCCTACCTGCATGAGTTACTTACCTGGTCACTAGGTAACTGTGTGACTCAAGGATGCTCACCCATTTTCACTTGCATATGTAGAGAGATGCCTTGGGGGTAAGAGTCCTGGCTTCTCCCAACCCTCACTCTTCCCCATTGGAGGAGAAACTAACTTACCAGTAGGTAAGTTTGATAAAAGAAACTGATCCACCTGCTTAATAAAAGCATATTGTGTCTCTGCTTCTATCAGCTACCTAGAGCAGGGCCTCAAGGATGAGGGGTATAGTTGCTCAGTAGCACTGGAGAACCAGTGGGTAGGTCTACTTTAGGGGCAGAATATCCTCAAGCCTACTTAGCAAACATGCCCGTATTAGTTATCTATTGCTTAGGGGAATATTACCCAAAACTTAGCAGCTTAAAACAATTTGTTATCTCACAGTTTCTGTGGGACCAGAGTCTTGACACGGTTCAGCTGGGTCCTCTGCATCAGGGTTTCTCGAGGCTGAAATCGAGGTGTCAACCCAAGCTGAGACTTCATCTGAATGCTAAACTTGAGAAATCTGCTTCTAAGCTCACTGGTTGTTGACAGGATCTGTTTCTTGCAGGATATTGGACTGAGAGCCTATGCTCTTCACCGGCTGTTGTCTATGACTGCCCTCAATTCCTCGCGCCTTGAGTGTCTCCAACTTGCGCCATCAAATTCAATAAGAACTTGAGAATTTAGATAGAGTCTGCTGGTAAGATGGAAATTACAATCTTATACACATATAACTATCACCATTGCCATATTCTATTGGTTAGAACAGAATTCTGTGGGCAAGTTGCTAAATCTTGCCCACACCCAAGAGGAGGGGATTACACGTGGATGTGAATTCCAGAAGGCAGATGGTGTTGGGGGCTCAAGTGAGAATCTGCCTTCAACAACCTTTAAGGCCCAATCTCTATCAGCTGTATCCAATATCATAAAGGTAGTACTTTTATCTCCATTGGTTTGACTCTAGTGCCTATTTCTCCATTTGTTCCAATCTCAGGCAGGGACGAAGGATGCTATTTACAGAGTCCCCTCAAATCAGCAATGTTCATCCCTGTGATTATTCAACTCACAGCTGGACAAGCTGTCGGTGGCAAGGAGCTACTGGTTGACCTGTAAGTCCCTTACTTGACTCTGTATTATACGCCATTGTGAGGCAGAATCTCACTGAGGGTATTAACCTTAACCTGTAGCCAATACGCACTGCATTTATCCTTACGGAAACTTGAGAGAGTTGACCCCATGCCTCGTATGGACCAGTGATCTCACATGACCACATGCTAAGGCCAAGTGCATACTTGTCATGCCAGCTCTGAGGAGGCAGAAATACTAAAGACTCATGTGACTGGAGGAATGGCCCTGGAAACTGCATGACGCCAAAATGCAAACAGTGTCTCGGTCACAGAGAAGCATTAAGAAGTGTGCCATGTACTTATCACCACAAAGCTCCTGTCCGTATTGAAGCAAATCCAAAGGATAGGACTGACTGAATTACACAAGTGCCCCTGTGCTCAGGAAGCATCCTCAAGTGCCGTGTGTAAGACAGTGACATTTACATGCTGGAAAAACACTCCAGAGCTAAATTGGAAACACCTAAGCATTGCTTGGGACATTTCTATAAACTGCTCCTCTAAGATATTGAAATTAATAAGTTCTAATAAAACGAGAGCTAATTGTGTATAAAGCCAAAGCTACATAAGCCCCCTGTGAGAGCAGGGACTGGGCTGTGCCCTCATCATCAGGAACTATACATTGTCGCATACATAGGATGTTTTACAGATGTGTGGTTAGTGATTTGGTTGCTCAGTGTTTTTGTTCTTTTGTTGTTGTTGTTTGGCTCTTAATAGTCTTTTACAATTCTTGGTTTTTACCAGTAGTACAATATATGTGATTGCCACATATGAATTCTAGATAAAGAGCTACTCTACAGCTTTGAAATTATTTCATCAAAAATATGTGTCAAGAGTAGCAAGATGAGAACCACAGACAACAAATGAACTAAAGAACTAAACTGTATGCATGACTATGATGAGGTGTGGTCAGGAGTAGTAGCATCTTGAGTACAAACAGGAAAAGAAGGTCCCAAGAAAAATCTCACGTAGCTTAGATTTCACTCTGGCTTGGTAAATCCTAGGCCATTTGGTTCTGCACCTTCTGAAAAAACAGACCACTTCTCTGGGCCATGGTGCTACCTTGAAATTTCAAGAAGCCGTGTCCTGCTTAGAGCATTATACTCAGTCTAGATGTCCATCTTTTAGGGCAAAGCTGTCCAACAGATGTCTCTGAGACTATGGGAATGTTCTAGTCTGTGATGCTCAATACTGCAGCATGGGCTATGAGTGACTATCGAGCACTAGAAAGCGTGGCTACAGAGACTGAGGACTGAGTTTTTAAGTTTGATCTAATTCACATTTAAACAGGCGCATGTGGATGCTGATTGCTCTATCAGCCAGCACAGCATTGGTGCAAGCGATCGGCTGTACAAAGCTCGCTCTGGCATCGCTGCTGGAGCATCACCTGCTGCAGAGCTAACAGAGGGCAAAATACAGACAGAACTAGATCTACAATGGAATCTGCATTTTAACACGATTCCCAGGTGATTTGCATACACATCGAATTTGTAAAATGCTGCTCTAAACGATTGTTTCATAAGGCTGATTAGTTCCTGGTTCTATAAGAGAGTACAACCTCAGAGCTTTCTTTTTGTTAATACAATATTATTCCAGTACCCTTCTTAAAGGCAAACCAAGGTAGAGAGATAACTTCCTAGTTAAATTTTCTAGAGTTTTTGAAAATGTCATCTGGTTTCAACCTCATTCAGCCAAGACCCTCTGTCTTTCCCATCAGGGTTGTCTGTGCACAAATACTTCATAAGTCTATTCAGCAAAAGATTTTCACTGACCTTAGAAAGAGGCCTCTGTACTGCACCAGAAAGTGCCACTAAACTTCTTGTCATTGAAATCAGTTTGCCAATCCCTTCCTCGGTAAAGATCAAGCTTTGAAAGCTTATATCCTGAAAGCTTATATGAAATTTGCACTAGGCTAGTAGAAGATACAGTGTTAGTTATCTGATCACTCAACACGGTAAAAGAGGGGTGAGGAAGGGCACTCCTCTGGAAGATTAAAGTGGAAAGGAAGGGAAATAGCAGAGGTGAAGGAGAGAGAAGCAAGGAAGGCTGATGTGCCACATGGCATGCTATGATGCAGGCTGTAATTCTGGACTGAACAAGCCACCGTGGTGCACGGTCATGTTCTACGGAGAGGGGCAGCAGTGCCTCTGGGAAGCTAAATGCCAGGACTACTGGATACAAATGCTGGAAAGGTCTGAATGTCCCCAAGGACATCTACATGTAACCATTCTTCAGTCTCCCAGGACGTCTACACATAATCATTCTTCAGCACAGGAATTCATACCACAGCCTAGATTGTCCCTGGAAGAAACACCCAAGTGCCAGTCTGGAGTGGACATTTTTGTGTGTTTATTTGCTTGTTTTCAGGCTGTGTGTGTACTTCCCCTTTTTCCAATATTAGCTCCAGAATATTATTTGAGGATTTACCTCCCAGTCCCTTTCAGTCACGTGTGTTACTACTTCCACTCAAACATGGGAGACATGACCAGAGAAGAGCACATAAGTCAATCAAAACTAAATAGAAGCATGGACTTGGGCTATAACTTCAAGGCAAAAAAGACTCCTGCTCTTCTGTTTGGTTGGACTTGAAACTATAGAGCCGGGACTCAAGCAGCCATTTTGAAACAACGAGGAGAGAACCTGTATGAGAAAGGACTGAACTGCAGCCTGAGTCTAGAAAACGAAAGGGAGACACTGACTTTTGAGCATCTGACTCAAGCCTCACCTGAAGCCAGCCCTGTACTCTGTGCATCCCATGAGTCAACAAGTTACCCTTTTTGCTTAAGAAAGCTTGGATTCAACTACGTATCTCTTGGAATTAAATGAATATTAACAGACAAATCTACTCTCAAAAAATATATCCTAAGAGAAAAAAGGAAGAAAAAAAAGTTGACTGAAAGGGTAATTAAAGAACAAGTGGTGAATTCAGTGCTGAGCATAATGTGGTATAAAGTGCTCTTGTGAACGCTAAGCTTTCTTTCTTCCTTCTCTACTCATTCAAAATTTTATAAATAAATATATAGCCCAGAAAGAAACTTCAATGGCAAGCTCTGTATTAAAAAAACATTTAAAAATTAATTTATGATCATCAAACTCTCAGTTGTTCTGATTCACTTACGACAACAACAACATTATCCATCACTTAGGTGAAAAGTTACAAGATTTTCAAGTGTACAGTTTAACTACTTATTCCCTCCATTTCACAGATCCAACAAAATTTAATTTTATTATACAAAGCACAGTACAAGTTTGGGTGCATACTCCCAGCTATTATCTTGCCCTATTATTAAAATCTGTCTTGTATAGAGAAAGCTGTAAGAACAGAAGAAATTAAGGGAAAAAATTAAGTGGGGCCCTCTTAAATTTTTAAGAAAAATTTTTAAAAATTAAGTGGCTTTCTTTCAATTAAATGTTGGAAACAATTTAGTTATGCTTAGCACAATTATTCATTAGTGAAACAATGTTTGGACTGAGATTCTGTTTCACAGAAGATATTAGGTGGTGTAAAACACGTAAGTGACAATAATAAACCAGTGTCAGGGGTTCTGACAGTGCATAATGTAATACCAGGCAGAGAGTGGCATTCCGTCTCGAGCCACTTGAGCCACTTGTCCCCCAAAATGAAATGCCAGTCACGTGTTCTGAATCACAAGTTTCCACAACACCAAAGGCTTCCTGCGTGCCATTACTTTTTGGAGACTATATGCAAAAATGCATCTGTAAATGGATTCATTTTAACATGGATCTTTTCTAGAGGAAGCTGAGTGTTCTGTATCAAATCAGGAATGAGAGCTGCAGCCAGTGAAGATGGAAAAGAAGATAGCTTATCCCTTACTGCTGGCCAAGCCAGTCAGGCATATCTTTGTTTCATGACAGCTATATATAAAGAATTGGGGAGTTGAGAGTGTGGGCATTTGATACGGATGTGCAAACGAATTCTTTCTGTTGGCTCACATAAACAACATTTAGTAGGATATCCAGTAGATGTGTTTTGGCCTCACTTCCCCAAGCCATGTAAAGCAACGTAATTTAATTAAAAAATATACAAGAGCCTTCTTCAAACAGAGTATTTTAGATGTGTTGCCATATCAATCTTGATTCACTGGATTATTCAACAGAAACTAAAATCAAACTTCCATTTGCATCACGTACTTGATGACTATGACTTTCTCTATTTCTGCCATGTACTCAGTATGCAAATTCAGTGCCAACATGAACTTTGTCATTGAAATCTAAATTAACTTATTGTTTACATCTTTGCCATTTATTTTTCGGTCTGCCTCTTGCACTCGGTTCTGAGCTCCTGGAAAACAAGGACTTCGTCTGTGTGTGCGCTGCCAACATTACACATGCACAGGGAATGCAATTGAAATAAATTTAGTAGTGGCTTCTACAGAGAAGTATATTAAGCATTTTGGTGAATATTTGATTAAGGAAGTTCCATAAGCAAGGTTAAGTGGGATTCTTCTGGATAGCACTCATTTTTATTTGACAAACAAGTTTTTTTTTTAAATTCTTTGAAGCACAAGCCCTATGGCCATAACCTCTGGCATTTATTGACTGCTTGCTATGAGTCGGGTAAAATGCTAAGCACCCTCAATCCATCGTATCGTCTCTCTTCACAACTGTCCTATAGAGTAATGTTAGTATTAAAATATCACAAATAAGGAAACTAATGCTTTCTTAATAATTAGAGGACTTAATTACATACCCAAGGTCATACTGGAGTCCTCATTCTTCACAGAACTGTGCTGCAACTTAATAAGTTCTGTATTTTGATGACCATAAAAAGTAATAAGAGAGGAGAGATCCAAGATGGTAGAGGAGTAAGTGGAAGCTCCACTACCTACCTCCCAGGACCATTCTGGAATTACAACTAAATTGTAGAGAAATCATCCTGAATACCAACTGAACACTAGCTGGAGAGAAGCCTTATAACCACGAACAGACAGAACAAACCACTTAACCACATGAGACTGGTAGGGAGTGCAGAGGAGACATGAGAGGGCTAGCTGGGCTCCCATAAGTGGCAACTGAAGTTCCACAGGGATATTTTAGTGGCTGGGGGTTCCCCCTGAGAAGTATGGGGTCTAAACCCCAAGCTGGGCTCCCCAGTTTACTGCACCAGAGCTGAAAAGGAACCCAAATAACATCCAGCTGTGAATAGTAGCAGGGTTTCTGTCTGTCAGAGAAGGATGGCTGGAGATTCAGAGAGCCTCTTAAAGGGCTACTGCACAAAATTTCATGTTTGAAATTTTACCACTTACCCTGGGCTCTGGCAGAGAGGACAGAGTGGACTAAAAACGTGTAAAGGGAGTTGGTGGCTCTGGGGAGAGAACTGAAAGAAGAGCACCAGGATCCATGTGCTGAGTCATTCCCCATACTGCAGAAGCAATCTTTTCTAGACAGAGCACTCCTCTCTGAATGTCATCAGCCTTAGGCAAAGCAGTAGCCCTGCCCTCAGGAATTACTCTGTCCCATCTTGTGCAACTTAAGCCAGGCTATGATTACAGCTTGACACTATATCACTAATTAGTTTAACAACTAAGGTGGATCTCTGAGAGCACTCTGAGACTTCAGCAGACCCTCCCACAGGCCTGGTGCTGATAAAAGTTGACCTTGGTGGGCAGTCTGGTTCTTTCTGCACACAAACAGACCCAGCAGAGGGAGTCACATGCTGTAGATTGCTGATAGCTCCAAACAGGTTGACCAGGGCCAGTCACAAGCAGCATCTGACAAAGGCCAATACCAGTCTTTGCAGATCTACCTAACACATAGAAACAAATACAAAGAAGCAGCCAAAATGGGAAAACAATGAGACAGATCCCAAATAAAAGAACAAGAGAATTCTCCAGAAACTAGATGAAATGGAGGAAAGCAATTTATCAGATAGAGAGTATAGAGTAATTGTTATAAGGATAATCAACATCATGAAAAAAAGACACCGAAACCATAAAAAACAATCAGTCAGAAATAAAGAATGCAATATCTGAAACAATACACTGGACGGATTAAACAGTAATTTAGATGAAGCAGAGGATGAAATCAGTGTTTTAGAAGACAAGGTAGAAAAAACACGCAGGCAAAGCAACAAACACACAAAAAAGAATTTTAAAAAGTGGGGAGCTTAAGAAACATTTGGACAACATGAAGCATAATAATATCTGCATCATGGGAATAGCAGAAGGAGAATAGAGCAAGCAAGGGATCAAGAAAATTTTTGAAGAAAGGATTACTGAAAACTTCCCTAACCTGGTGAAGGAAAAAGACATACAAGTCCAAGAACCTCAGAGAGCACCAAACAAATCAGATCCAAAGAGGACTACACTGAGGTGCATCATAATTAAAATGGCAAGGCTTAAAGACCAGGAGAGAATCCTGAAAACTGCAGAGAAAAGTAGGTAGTTACATACAAGGGAGTACCAATTAGACCATCATCTTATTTCTCAACAGAAACATTTTAAGCCAGAAGGGAGTAGCATGAAATATTCAAGGTGATGAAAAGCAAGGACCTACAACTAAGACTACTTTACCCAGCAAGAGTATCATTTAGAAGCAAAGGGGAAATAAGGAGCTTCCCAGGGAAGAGCAAGTTAAAGGAGTTTGTTAACACCAAACAAGTAATGCAACAAATGTTAAAGGGCTTGTCTGAAGAAGAAGGAGGAAGAGGAGGAGAAGAAACAATGGAGGAAAATAGTCAAACAGCAAAATGGTACTAAATATGCATCTATCAATAATCACCTTAATCACCAATAATCATCAATAATCACCTATCAAGAAAACATAGGCAGCAAAATCTCAAGACATTATTCACAGCAATATTTTATTGGCTATATCTCCCCAGGCAAGGGAAACAATAAACAAATGGGACAACATCAAACTAAAAAGCTTTGCACAGAAAAGGAAATCATCAACAAAACAAAAACAAAACTCACAGAATGAGAGAACATATTCACTGATATATCTGATAAGGTGTTAATGTCCAAAATTTATAAAGAAGTTACAAAACTCAACACACACACACACACACACACACACACACACACACACACACACAAAACAATTAAAAAACAAACAAAGGACTTAAATGCACACTTCTCCAAAGAGGACATACAAATGGCCAATATACACATGAAAAGATGCTCAACATCACTAATATCAGAGAAATGCAAATTAAAACCACAATGAGATACCATCTCACACCTGTCAGAATGACTATCATCAATAATCAACAAACAACAAGTGCTGGTGAGGTTGTGGAGAAAGGGGAACCCTTTTGCATTATTGGAGGGAATGCAGATTGGTGCAGCCCCTGTGAAAAGCAGTGTGGGGATACCTCAAAAAATTAAAAATTGACCTGCCTTTTGACCCAGCTATCCTACTTCTGGGAATATAGCCAAAGGAACCTAAAACACTAATTCAAAAGAACATAAACACCCCTATATTCATTGCAGCATTATTTACAATCGGCAAGATATGGAGGCAGCCAAAGCATCCATCAGTAGATGAATAGATAAAATAACTATGCATAGGACATTTACACAACAGAATAATCCTCAGCCATATAAAAGAGGAAATTTTTACCCTTTGTGACAGCATGGATGGATCCAGAGAACATTATGCTAAATGAAATAAGCCAGTCAAAGAAGGACAAATACCATATGATTTCACAAGGAAAATGGGGACAGACTCATAGATGGAGAGCAGGATGACAGCTGGATGCAGGTAGGGGTGGGATGTTGTGGGGAGAGGGATTGTGCAAAAAGGAAAAAGGACTCATGTGCATGGACAGCAGTGTGGTGATTGCTGGATGGAGGAGGGTAAAAGGGGACTAAATTGTAATGGGAAAAAAATACAATAAAGATTAAATTAAGAAAGAAAAAAGAAGTAACGGGAATGCCAAGTCTGTTGGAACAGGTAGGTAGGTAATTAACTTTACTATGGACTTTAATCTTTCTTTCTTTTTGTTTCTTAGTTTCAGAAGTGAGAGCAACCATGTAAACTCCTTCAATCCAAAGGGCATGTATGGAAACACATCATACGAGATTTGAAACCAGGAAATTGTTTGGCTGAAGTACATCAGCACACAAAACAATACTGAAAGGCACTGTTTGCTCAAAGAAAACAGATGTACAAAGGGGAAAATGAATCAAGCAGCTGCCTGGGATTGGTGGGTCTAAAATGTTAGCTTAGCCTGGGACACCAGTGGTCCCTGTTATGTCAGCAACTCCTCCTACATGTCCCAAGAGATGGAGCAACAACAAAGGGAAAAACATTTTGAACATGTCCTATGATACTTGGAGATATCTGGCTGGACAGCTGTTACCCTAAACAGGCAAATCATTAATAGTGACTAATATACATCTGGACACAAAATGTTATTTACTTGGTATTTTCATATGAATGTTACCATAGCTTTATCGATATTAAAGGATTTTTTATGATGTAAAAGAGGAAAAATGATTCCTCTACACTGACATTAGAAAAACACAATGCTTACATACCTGCAAGTCCATTTTATTTCTTTTGCAAAGACTCCACATTGAATCCAAGAGTTAGCAAATAGCATGTGAGACCAATTAAGAAACTACCAGGAGGGCTGCATTATTGAAATTTTCTAGAAATCTCAGTCTATTTTTTCTGGGGCCTCTTCAATAGCTGTGGGAAGGGAATAAAGGGATGTGTGAAACTAACTACTTGTCAGAGCAGGGAGGAGACTGAGGTCAGCCTCAAAAAGCCAAGAGTAGGAGGCGCCTCATCACGTGATTTCATTGCCTAATCCATGCTTGCAGCGGATGCACGCCTTGGCTTCATGCTGTTGCTGTTGTTTTGTCATAGTTTTTCAAGCCATGTGGACATTCACACACTATTAAAAAGGTATATTAATTAGAAAAAATCTATCAGGCTGTCATAACAAAATGTCATCAACTGGGTGGTGTAAGCAACAGGAATTTATTTTCTCACTGGTTTTGAGGCCAGAAGTCCAAGATCGAGGTGACAGCATGGTTGGTTTTCGATTAGAACACTTTCTTCCTAGTTTGTGGATGGCCACCTTCTCATTGTGTCTTCATGCGGCAGAGAGAGAGAGAGAGAGAGAGAGAGAGAGAGAGAGAGGTGGGGAAGAGATCTTCCTTTTTAAGGACATAGTGCTCACTGATTAAGGCCCCAGTCTTAGAACCTCATTGAACTTGAACTACTTTCTAAAGATGCTATGTCCATCTATAGTCATACTGTGGGTTAGAGTTCCAACTTAGGAATTTTAATGGGACACAATCCACTCCATTGCAAAAGGTAATTGCTTCTTCTCTATCTTCATTTAATACGTTCATGAGAGTCACCTACTTTCCAAAATGGCTTTATTCTTGTGATGGTAACTCCATGCATGCTGTGGGGCCCTTGGATTTGCAGGCTTTTTGCTTCTTTGAGGTGACTCTCCATTCTGGGGGCCAAAAGACAAGGGGTGGAAGCTCTGCTCAGGACCCTCAGTCTGACCCCTCAGCATCTGCCGTAAGGGTGATGTTGATTCAATTTCTTCAGTTTCAGGGGAGTGAGATGCACAACTGGATAAAAAAACAACTTTTTTTGTTTGAGGGCAGGTAAGGGCAAAAAAAGATTTGGGTGGAGCTGATTGATCTATGTACAGCCTTTCAATTAACTCCTCCGTTTTCAACCCACTTCTTATTTCCATGCCTGGTTATCCCTGCAGCATTGAGACCTGAGCGCCTTGTTGGGTCATCCTTCTCTGAGTGTGTTCAGGTCTATGCCTGTTCTGCTATGCTATGTTCTGGTTTTCATCATTTAAGAATTTTTTTTTTAAATATCTTGTTTGCTTAAGTTTGCCCCAGCAACATTTTTCTTCTAGGATCATACTTGTTTTCTATTCTTTTCCTATCATTTTTAGTCAGTCTCTGGAAGCAGAAGAAATAAATCTATGTGCTGAGTTCACCATTTTCAATAGGAAGTCTTTATATTTCATAATTGAGAATTCATTTAATCGGCCATTCATTCCATATTCAACAAGCATTTATTGAATATTTTCTAACTAACAAGCTCTATGCTAAAAGCCTAATGAATGCATGATGCATTCATTTAATATTGTTTTAGTCAGGCATTTTCTATGTGCCAGGCATTGCAAAGAACTTCATGATTTAGTGTCTCAGGATAACAAAGTAGACAACAAGAGAAGCTCTACATTCTCTGTTCTCAAAAAGCTAAACATATATTTATCTCTCAGGGGCCTGAGTGTCAATCACAGCTTCTAGAGTTTCTTTTAACTCAAGCATTCTGAAAAATGCAATGTACATGGAGGCCAGGTAACCCTGACAGCCAGTTTAGTTAGGAGATGGGGATGGTCATCTGCTGTTATCAGCTCTCTGCCTCTTCAATGTGGTAATAGGGTTTCCTCCTTTAGTTTTGGCTAGAATCATGGACAACCTGCCAGAGACTACATTTCCAGCCTCCTTTGCAATGGAATAGAAGTGAAAATCATCTGCGTACAACTTCCAACTCGTTTATTTAAGAGGAAATGCCATGCCCCAGACCACTTCTCTTCCACCTTATTAGCAGCAACTTTGATCACCCAGGAAAGGACCGTGACCAGCTGATGGGAGAATAAGATGAATGGAAACCCAGTCCCTTGACAATTTCAGAGAGCAGGGCTTCCCCACCAGGCTAGGTTGGACAGATGATTACATAAGGAACCAAAACCTTCTCCTTTTCCAAGTCACTGTATTTTGGTTTCTCTTTATAGAACAACTTTAACTTTCCCCCATTGTGATACCTTTAATTCATCAAGTAACTGTCAACTCACTATCACTTTCCTCACATATACTAAAATCATAAAAGAATGGTACTAACCATAGTTTCCGAATATTCACGTTATATCTAACGCTACATTTCTAACTACCAATTTAGTGGGCAGATGCACAGAGTAATAATTACTCTAATGCTGGACAAAGAGAAAGAGATGTGGAAGGACAATACAATGGCTGCGGGAGTTTCTGCTCATACAGTCACGTCTGCTCATATTCCATTAGCTTAAGCAAGTCAGTGAGAAGTCAGTGAGGAAGTCTGACTCAATTGGATGGGGTGCATCAACCCCCCACATAGAGGCATTATGGCACTTGTGACATTGGGTGGGAATATACAGTCCTCCTACAAAGAGGTCAAAAAATAGTTTCCATAACCAAATAAAACAAACTGTAAATGTTACAGCTTAAAGCCAAATAACTTAAATGGGATTCAATTGTATTCATATAGTTTCATCTTTTTTTTTTTTCAATGAGCATCTCATACTAGAAGACAGGCACTGTATTTATTTGTGGCTTTAAAAAGCCTTTTGACAGTAATGTTCTGGCTTTGTTGACTCCTATAAGTAGAACATATGGTCAGACATGCAAGCATGCATTGCCCTATATCCTGGCATTCTTACCTCTAAACTCTATAGCAAGAATTAAAACTTCTTTGCCATGGAAAGGATTCGTAGCTTTTTTTAAAATTCACTTATTTATTTAGAGAGGGAAAAGGAGAGAGAAAGAGAGGGAGAGAAACATCGATGAGTGGTTGCCTCTCATACACCCCTCTTGGGGACCTGGCCTACAACCCAGGCATGTGCCCTAGACTGGGAATCAAACCAGCAACCCTTTGGTTTGCAGGCCAGCACACAATCCACTGAGCCACACCAGCCAGGGAGAGCATTTTTTAAATGAAATTTATCTTTGGCTACAAAAAATGAACTTTAATTAATTGACAAATTCCACCTATGAAAATTTCAAATGGCAATTTTGATTCTGGATTCTATGGCAAAATGAGGTTTGAGTATAAAGATTTAGAAAATGTTCCCATGCCAACCTAAACAGTTTTGGCTTATCTCCTCTTTCATTAATATTAATGTGCAATTAATACAGTTTTCACTCAGAATTTTTACTATCAGGGAAAGGAAAATAACAACCCTGTTGTATATTTTACAGGTTTTTTAAAATTATATTTTATTGATTACACTATTACAGTTGTCCTGATTTTTCCCCTTTGCCCCTGTCTACCTAGGACCCCCAGCTCCCTCAGACAATCTCTCCATCACTGTGCATGTCCATGAGTCATGCATATAAGTTCTTTGGCTACTCCATTTCCCACACTTTACTTTATATTTCCATGGCTATTCTGTATCAGATCACACCAGAGCACCAACAACCTGCCCCTGCACATCTAATCCTCCACAGAGAGCAGAGGTTGGTGTTAAGTGGTCACAGCCAATCTTTGTAGCTGAGTGGCCTGGGTATATCCCTCCCATTGGTCTGCCAGCAGCAACCAAGGCTCAACTATAAAAAGAGGGTATACTTAGCTCACACAGAGGACACACCTTGCATACCTAGCTTATGTGATAGGGGAGGCTGTGCCACTGAACCGTACAGGACACCTACTACATTAGGCCACACTACCAAGACATGGAGTCAAAGCATCTCTACCTAATACATGGAAACAAACACAGGGAGGCTGCCAAAATAAGGAAAAAAGAAACAGCCCAAATGAAAGAGCAGATCAAACCTTCTGGAAAAGAGCTAAACAAAATGGTGATAAGCAATCTATTAGATGCAGAATTCAAAACACTGGTTATAAGGATGCTCAAGGAACTTAGTGAGGACCTCAGCAGCATAAAAAAGATCCAGTCAAAAACAAATGATGCACTAATCGAAATAAAGAACAATTTACAGGGAAACAACAGTAGAGCTGATGAAGCTGAGAGTCATATCAATGATTTGGAACACAAGGAAGGAAAAAAACAACCAATCAGAACAACAAGAAGAAAAAATAATCCAAAAGAAAGAGGATAGTATAAGCAGCCTCTGGGACAAATTCAACAGGTCCAACATTTGCATCATAGGGGTACCAGAAGGAAAAGAGGAGGAGCAAGAAATTGAAAAGGTATTTGAAAAAATAATGAAAGAAAACTTTCCTAATTTGGTGAAGGAAATAGACATGCAAGTCCAGGAAGCACAGAGAGTCCCAAACAAGATGAATGCAAAGATTCTCACCCAAAGACACATCATAATTAAAATGCCAAAGGTTAAAGATAGAGAGAGAATCTTAAAAGCAGCATGACAAAAGAAGTTAGTTACCTACAGGGGAGTTCCCATAAGACCATCAGCTGATTTCTCCAAAGAAACTTAGCAGGCTAGGAGGGGTTGGCAAGAAATATTCAAAGTCATGAAATGCTAGGACCTACAGCCAAGATTGGTCTACCCAGCAAAGCTATCATTTAGAATGGAAGATCAGATAAAGAACTTCCCAGACAAGAAAAAATTGAAGGAGTTCATCATCACCAAACCATTATTATATGAAATGTTAAAGGAACTTATTTAAGAAAAAGAAGATTGAAACTTTGAACAATAAAATGGCAAAAATGCATATCTATCAATGATTGAACCTAAACAACAACTAAGCAAACAAGAAGAACAGAGAGAATCATGGATACAGAGAGTGTTGTGATGGTTGCCAGATGGGAACAGGTTGTGGGGGAATGGGTACAAATAATCCTTTTTAAAAAATTTCCAGTAAGGGTTTGGTGCATGACTATAGATACCATATATTATTTTCTCTCCTTCTTCAGCATTAACTACATTAGCAACATAGTATAAAATTTATTAGGTTATTAATATTTATAAAAATCATATGTCTATAATAATTATGCTTAGCTACAAATGAAAATTCTACTTAAAATGTAGGAAAATTAAAGGAAGTCCTATATAAGTAAGTACAGGGCTTATATCTCAAAAGATCACTCAAAATTTATAATTTAATAAACAGATCAATAGAAGAGTTCAGATTTTGATTTGGACATAGAAAGTTGCAAGATACTATTGCTCTTATCCTAATAACCAAAACAAGCTATATCAGTTACAAAATCAGTATTCTGAGCCCACCAGTGATGAGGATGCAAAGAAATCATAGAGAAATAAATTCCAGAAAGTTGTCAGTATTTTATAGGAGATAAGAGAACTATGGCTGTTCTCATTCCTGGTAGATGAGCAATAAAGGAATCTACCATTTACGGTAATAAAGAGAAAGCAACTACACTTCAACAACTTATAACTACTGTGGTGCACTAGCAGGGAAGATTAAAATCCCAACAAGCTTCAGCCACATGCCACACTCCCCCTGAGATCCTTCATTATCCAGTACACAGGGACTCAAAGGTTGGGCAAAAGGCAGGAGAGCTAAGAGGACTCTCTCAGAGGTATCCTGAGTGAAAGGGTATGTCCCGGGTGCTGTTTTAAAATCTGGCATGTTGGCTGTCAAGCACAAAGAGGAATCTCACCAGTACTCAGACCAAAAATCTCTGCAAAAGGAAAAATGTTGACTCTGTGTCCAAACATTTGAGGCAAGTAATAAACTGAATCTAACTGAGGCTGCAATGAACCCCAGGCCAAGCTTAGCTGCAGACCAGATTGACTCAGACCCTGAATCCACCAATTTACACACGAAGGGACATGTTCTTTCCTGGAGAAAAACATAACTTACTTCAGACTCCACTGTTATTATGTACAAAATGTTCTGTATAAAATCAAAAAGTATAAAGTATACCAAGAATCAGCGAAATGTGACTCATAATGAAGAAGTAGCAAAATAAAGACAGCCTCAGAAGCAGCCTCGATGTTATAATTATCACACTTAAAAATAACTATAATAAAATTTATAAAGAATCCATTGGGAAAGTTGCAACACATGCATGTATAGATGGGGAATTTGAGCAGATGTGCAGAAACAGTAAAAAAGAAAAACAAAATTAAATGGAAATGGTAGAAATTAAAAATGAAGAATGTATTTCATTGGCTTAAAGGCAAACTGGATTCATCAAAGAAGAGAATCAATGAACTTGAAGTCAGGCTTTAAAAAAATACACAAATGAAACAAAATAAACACAAGAAGAAAAAGAGAAGGAGGAGAGAGAGGGGCTAAGGAGGAGGAGAAAGAAGAGTGGTCAAGATTTACAGGACAATATTAAATTATCTACATCCACATAGTAATTAGGGTTCTAGAGGGAAAGAGGGGAGATTGAACATGAAAAATTAGTTAAAGAAGTGGTAGCTGTGACCTTTCTGGAACTCATAAAAAAGTAACCCAGTATCCCGAAGCTCAGTAAATCCCAACCAAGATAATCATAAAGCAAACTACACCTGTACATATTATAGTTAAACCTCTGAAAAACAAAAAATGAAAATAAATCTGAAAAGAAGCCAAGGAAAACCACACATTACATATGGGGAAGCAATAATGCAAAGAATGTCAGGCTTCTTACCAAAAACAATGGGATGCAAATGACAATAAAATGACATTTATCCAGTGCTGAAGAAAAAAGATAATAAACTTAAAATTCAATGCCTAATGAAATATTCTTTTAAAATAAAGTCAAGTGAATATATTTTCCAACAGGCAAAAATAGACAATTCATCACCAGAGGACATATACAAGATATGATTAAAAAGTTCTCTAAAGGAAAATGATATCAGATGTAACTCAGTCTTGTAGATGGAATGAAGAAGGCTGAAAGGAATACATCTGGGTAGATATAAATTAATAATCTGTTATTATTTTACATGTATACATAGTTTTGAAATTAAAAGACTACAAACCATTTAAAATAAAAGAACATCTATGCGTTGGGAGAAACACAGCATATATAGTAAAGTGTAAAACAATAATAGCACAAATAATGGGAGAGGGCAATTGAAATTATATTCTTGCTAAAGTTCCTACACTATTACCTTTATTTGAAAGCAAACTGTAAAAACATAAGGATATGTATTGCTACATCTAGACCAATGAAGAACCAGATAACCCCAACATGTATACCTAGGATGTGTGATTCATTCAAAATATTGTAGAAGGAGAAAAGAGAGAACAAAAATTAATGAGATAAATAAAACCAAATATAATTAAGAAAAGATTGGAGACTAAATACAACAATATTAATACTATCAAACTAGGGGGAGAAAAGCAAAATTTGTTGCATGTTGTTTACAAGAAAGGCCTTTTAATTTTTTTTATAATTGATTTGAGAGAGAGAGAGGGGCATTGATTTTTGTCCCACATATTTATTCATGCATGGTTGATTCTTGTATGTTCCCTGACTGTGAACTGAACCCACAACCTTGGCACACTGGGATGGTGCTCTGACCAACTGAGCTACCCAGCCAGGGCCTACAAGAGAGGCATTTTAAATGCAGAGACAGAGAAGATGAAGGTTAAAAAAAAAGTGGGACAATGTATACAAAACAAACACTAGGCATAAGAAGTCTGATATAGCTATACCAGTATAACACAGAGTGGAATTTAAAACAAGCAACATTATCATGGATAAAAAGACACATTTCATAATGATAAAAGGATCGATTCATCAAGTCGACATAGCAACCCTAAACACGCAAGCGCCCAACTCAGAACTTCAAAATGTGTGAAGCAAAAGCTGATGAGAGGAAAAAATGACTTCTGCTTCTGGCCAAAATAGCAACTGTATTTACCCTCCCACCTAAGACACTATTTTTAACAAAATATATGAAACAATGGTTTACAAAATACTGTACAAATGCATGTAAAGCCCACAATTCCTGTGAGATGGGAAACAAATGAGTTAAGCTCCACAGTCACCCCAGGCTCACTGCCTCCAGTTTGCAGCACAGAGAATAGAAAGTCAGCACCTGGTAGAACCCGGGGTCTCCCTGAGTCGAGAAAGATCTGCAAATTCAGAAAGACAGGCACAACTAAAGTCCTCTGGACAGGCTCATGGGAAAGGAGAGACCCTCAAGGAGAAAGCTCTGGGATTCCTCAGAGGGTCTCCCTCAGAAATTCAGGTGAGTACTGACAACTTCACACATGCAAAAAGCTAGCAAAAGTAGTACCTAGGAGTATAGAGCACAGTTCTTCACACGCACAGGGCATGGACAATAGTGCATTTTCCCACCAGTCACGCTGGAAAACTTCATGATGTATGGGATATTGCAGATCGTGCACTAAGGGTCTTGCCTCAGTAATGGAGAATAATTAGGTCTTGACCAAGAATTGCTCCAGTTTCTTCTGACAAATGTTAATAGCAAGACCCAAAAGTATCAAATTGTTTCCAAGTGACTTAACTACATCCCCAAACAGAGCTTAGAATATTTATAGGAATATAAAAATAACAAATACAAAGCAAAATCACAAGGGCTGGCACCTAATCAAAAATTACTAGATGATTAAAGAAGGAGAAAAATATGACCCATAGTGAGATAATAAATAAGCACGCAAGACCAATCCAGAACTGATGCAGCTGTTAGAATTAGCAGATGAAAATATTAAGATAGTTATTACAAAAATTTTCATGTGTTCAAAAGGTTAAGTAAAAGCCTGGAAGATATTTAAAAAGACCCACATTCAGACTTCTAGAAATAATACTATAATGTCTAAAGTTAAAAATACACAGGATGGGATTAACAACAAATAAATTATAGAAGAGAAGATTAGTGAACTTGAAGACAGAAATTGAAATTATCCAAAATAAAGCAGCACTTGGAAAAAAGATAAGTCTAAAAAGTGAACAGAACGTTAGAGGGCTACGGGACTTCAAGGAACTTAGTGTGTGTGCCCTTGGACTGAGCAAAGACATCTTAGAATAAAACTCAAGTACCAAATACGAAAGCATAAACTGATAAATTAGACTGCAAAATTAAAATTTCTGTTATTCAGAAAGCATGTAAAGAGAATAAACAGACAAGGAATAAAATTTTGTATATTATACATCTGAAAAAAAGAACTTGTATTAAGAATATATAAAGAATTCTCAAAGCTCAATAATAAGAAAAGAGTAACTCAATTATAAAAATGAGTAAAATATTTGAAGACACTTCACAAATAAGCACCTGAAAAGATAATCAACATCATTATTTATTAAGAAAATGAAAATTCACCATCACGGTGAGCTTCCACAACACAACATTAATTAGAATAGATAACATTTCAAAGACTAGCCATACCAAGTGCTGGCCAGGGCATGGAGGAACTGGAACTCCCAGACAGTGCTGACGGGAACGTGACATGGGTCAGACCCATTGGGAAAAATCTGGCAGTGTCTTGAAACATTAAATACACAACTAACTTATCATGCAGGTCATTCTAAAATTCTAGATCTAAGAAAATTAAGGCCTGTATTCATGCAAAGATTTGTATATGAATCTGAAGAGCTGCTTTATGTATAATAGCTTGAATATGAAAACAACCACAATGCCCACCACAGGTAAATGGATAAATAAACTGTAATCCATCCATACCACATACTATTATTCAATAATACAAAGAAATAAATTATTAATACAGGCCACAATGTGGATGAATCTCCAAATAATTATATATGGATAAATCCTAACTAAACATGTTGAGAGAAAAAAGCCAGATACACACACACAGTCAGTCTCTCTCTCTCTCTCTCTCTCTCTCTCTCTCTGTCTCCCTCTCTCTCTGTCCCCAAAAATACATATCTGTGGTCCTTTTAATTTGACTTCCAGGAATAGGCAAAATTACTATATAACAGTAAAAGCCATGAAATAGAAGCATGATTGGCCTTTCTGTGGTGAAGAAATCTTGTTTTTTCCAGTAATGGTTATTCAACCATATAAAATTGTCAAAATTCCTCAATATGAACACTTCAGACCCATGCATTGTATGCTATGCAAGCACACCAAAGGGGTATTTTAAAAGAAGGGCCGTAAAAAGTAAATTACTCTTTTTACCACTATTCACATTCAATTTTCTCAATTATTTATGTTGTTCTTGCAGATTGAGCATACTTTTCATATTCATTAAAAACAAGCTGTAAACATAGCCAATATATCTCAAATACCCTAGGGAAAATATTAAAACATATTCCTTTTCTTTAAAGGATCTCAAAATACAATACCAGAAAAAGCTAACAAGCAAAACACAGGACAAACTTAAGCCCAAAGTGATTCTCTAAAACAAAAATTTTCTCTAAGCTTAACTTTTGAACACAATTATTTCTTCATCCTTAGAACATTCGCTTAATTTCAGCTCATCTCAGGAAGCTGCACATTAGCACGGATTTTCACAGCCATTTGGGAACAAATGCTCTGCCCCGTGTCCTGTGGGCGCAGTTGTCCCACTCCGTGTCCTGTGGGTGCAGTTGTCCCACTCCGTGTCCTGTGGGCGCAGTTGTCCCACTCAGCAACTGAAATTCACCTTGCAGTTTCTGTTTTGGTTGTGGGAGTGCTATAAAATAAGACCGAAATTAGGTGGATTTCTAAATTATAAAAATTTGTAAGTCCCATTTTATTTGCCAATTCTAGGCTGTCCTCAAATATTACTTAGGAACTTCACAAAACCATGCCCAAAACCACACCCACAAACAGGAAGGGCCTCACTAGGGGTTTCTCCTGGGGTCCTTGGGTCCGCACAGGACACAAACAGCCTCACTGACGGGTGGGCGGAAGCCTCCTGTTGCTCCTTCAACTTCTCTTGTCTATCAGGGATCTACCGAAAAGGAGAGAAGCCAACCTTTATAAATCCATTTTAATGGCTGATGGTGTTTGGCCAAAGATATGTGCAATCAGGTTTAAAAAAAAAAAAACAGGAGAGAAAGGAAAGAAAGAAAAGAGAAAAAAAAGATGGTTGTGGGGAGAGGGAGCAGATTTAATCCTTGTGAGCTACTGAATCTTCAAGTCTCTGAAATGAGATGACCCGCCCGCCTCACAGGATTGTTCGGCAGACTTTTTAGATTAAATAGCAAGTATCAAAAAAAGTGCAACCTTTGTTTTTGTTTCATCTTGATCAGGAGGGATTTGTGATATTCTTTGAACTTGGAGACTTCTAATGACATTAAACATCAAAAGAACTAATTCCCACGTGGGGGCGGGGAGTACGCAGGGGAGAAGGGGGGTGTGACTGCGGTTTTTCTCCTGCACTGGATGTACATTGCCTGCGTACCCCAGGGGAGAGCTAAATGCCCCACAATTTTAAGCAGGTCAAAGCATTTTCTTTTTAGGGCAGAAAAATTAGAGCACAGAAATGGAAATCTCAGATCACACTTTACACCTATTGAATGAGGAAATGTGGTTGGGGCCTGCAATTCCTGCTGAAGCAGCTCTCCATGGGGCTCCGGTCCTCACCTCACTGTTACTCGAACCTACGACTCCTCCGGAATTCAATTCCAAGAATCCCACACTCTCATTCCAGTTTCACCCTAGTGCCCTGGCTCTCACACACCTTTGACACTACCCCGAATACACCTTGTCTAAACACCTGTCTTTTTCATATTCAGCATATTCATATCACTGTGGTTTTACTTATTTGTCAAAAAACTTAACCATTGTTAAAATCAAACTTCAACCCACGTCTAGCCTATATCAGAAAAGCTAAATATGGCTGAAGACCATCTAATATCACTTTAAATTTGTGGCCACTAGCCCAGGGGCCTCTTCCTACTGCAAGGCAGGCATCGTAGATTTCCCTACTCTCCCCCTCCTCGCACCCCCGAGTGACTATCATGAAATCCCACACTTCTTCCCCAGTCTTCACTCTTATCTGTTGACTCTGCTTCCTATGTTAACACGAAATTGCAACAATGAGAACTTTCGCCATCACCTCTAGCCACCTCCCAACGTCTGCACCCTTCCACTCCTCCTGCCCGCGGTGTCCCCAGAGGGCGTGGACTTCTGCCTAAGGTCAGCCTCCTCTCCACCCTCTCCTGCCTCCACAGCGATGCTGTTCTAGGAACTATCCACTCTTTTCTGCTTCATCAGTTTTTCCCTCTCTGTTGAACCATTCTATCTGTGTAAAGCATGCAGTTATCCCTTCTATTTAAAAAGAATAATAAAGACCTCTTGATATTATTATGACTTTCCATGCCAGCGGCTGCCTCGTCTTTTCTATTCATAGCAAAATCCCACCACAGAGTTGCCTACACTTGTCTCATACAATTGCTCATGACCCGTTTTCTCTTCAATCCACTCATTAGGCTTTCGCGCCCACCACTCCACGGTAGTGCTTCTGTGAAGGCCATCCGGGATGTCTTCCATCCGCGGGACCTGTCGGCTGCACATGACATGCTCTTTCTTCCCTGCCAGCCCTGCCTTCCCTCACCTGGCCCTGCCACCTGCTCAATCCCTTTTTGTTTGTCTCCATCCTCATCAGCCCGACCACCATACTCTGAAATTCCCTAGTTCTCCGTCCCCACTCTTGTTTTCTTCTCATTCTGACCTCACTCCCTTGCTGATGTCGTCAGTCTCAGGGCTTTAAATACCCTCCATCCCAACAATCTCTAAAACATTTATATTCATGCCCAAGTCACTCGGCAAGCTTCATGAGTGTGTTGTGTATTCAAAGGCACACTTACCACCTCCACTGGTTTAACAGGCATTGCAAACATGACCAAAACTGGACTTCGCAACCAGCAAACAGCTTTAATTACTTGTCTTTCCCTCCCAGGTTAGGTCAAAAACTCCTCTCTCCCTTAACTTCTTTCTCTCACATCTTAAGTTCAATCCATCAGTAATCCTGTTGACACTATCCTCAACATAGACCTCAAATCTGACCACTTTTCTCCGATACCACGAAGCCAACAGCACATCGGCTCTCACCTGTATTACTGAGGCAGTTTCTCCACATCATCACTTCACCTTTGATTCAACCAATGCAAATAATCCCTTAAAAATAAGGGTGCAGTAGTAACCCTGAATCTGTAATTTTACTATCTGCAGTTTCAGTCACCCGTAGTCAACCACGATTCGAAAATATTAAAGGGAAAATTCCAACATTCAGAATTCATAAGTTTTAAATCGCATGCCATTTTCAGGACCTCACTTTGTATCATCACCTAGGCACTGTACCCTCTCACATTATCACAAGAAGTACGAATACAGTGCAATAAGGTATTTTGAGAGAGAGACCACATTCACATAACTCTTATTATAGTATATCATTATAGTTATTCCATTGTATTATTAGTTGCTGCTATTAATCTCTTACTGTACCTAATTTATAAGTTAAAATATATTATAGGCATGTACATACATGTAGGAAAAAACATAGTTTATATAAGGATCAGCTCCAGCTGTGGTTTTAGGTATCCACTGGGGGTCTTTATTGATATTCCTCACAAATAAGGGGGGAACTACTGTATCAGAAAATGATGCTTCTCTGCTCAGAACTCTCCAGTGGCTTCCCATCGCATCTACTTGAAAATTCAGAGTTCTTACTGCCGTTCATGATCTGACCTGTTCTCCATGACCTCAGCAATTCGTTGACTGCCCTCAACTGTCCCACCCCGGCCACGTGTCTCTCCTTTCTGTTCTTGCAGTATTCGGTTCTCTGTCCAGGTGCACTCTTACTCTGGAGACTTTGCACATAATGAAATGCATGACTCACTTTCTCACTTCCTTCAAGCCCTTGAACAAACGTCATCTTCTCTGCAATGTGGGCCTCATCGCCGTTATTCCAGTAGTGCTTAGTCCCCTCCTCTACCTTATTTCCCTTCGTAATCCCCATCTACTTTTCAAATGCTGTGTAATTTGCAAGATGATGGGTTCTGTACGTGTAGAATGACCTGCTTTGTCTGTTTTGCTGCTGAATCTCAATTATGTGAAATGGGGTGCTGGAACAGGCCAATTTCCAAAGGTGGACCATTAAGACAGAGGCTGTGCTTACTGTAGACCAGAATGGGTTGTAAAAGCTCATGCTGGTGTGCTCATGGCACACGCCTTTTCCCGAGTATTTTCAAGCAAATTTAAACCAATAATTGTTGCTTTTGCATGGGTGAAAAAAATGGAAATTTTTCTGTATTTACAAACATCTTTTGTAAAGGGCCAGATAATAAATATTTTAGGCTTTTGATCCACATGGTACCTGTCACAACTACTAAACTCTGCTTCTGTAAGACAAAAGCCACCATAGGCAACATGTAAATGAATGAATATGGCTACTTGCCAATAAAACTTTATTTACAAAAACAAGTGGTGGACCAGATTGAGCAACTGGCCTGTAGTTTGCCAACTCCTGCTCTATGTCTTCTTGGTGCAGTTAATCATTGTTTCAAGGGCTTGCAGTACTGTTTGAGTACATAAAGCCATTTACATGTTTTATAATAACAGCAATTTGTTGACAGTTATAATAATATTGTTCCATAGTTTATGAGTTCTGAATTGTACTCAAATCATTTAACTTTCCTTCCCAAAGAAAGCACTGGAGAACATTAAGGCATAGCAAGTGAGAAAACAGTGAGAATTTGATTGAACAGCTTTTTAAAGAAAAATATAATGAGTACAATTACACAAATAGATATCCACTACTCATGTAAAGTTGGCTTGTTTGCATTTGGAAAGTGGAGTGTTCAGGAATGTGTTTGCATGTCTTTATGTAATTTTCTGTGAATATAATTATCGAGACTTGGCAGTTAAAAACACAAGGATCAAATGTGCAACCGTTTCAAGAGATGTGAAAAAATAAAAAAATCATCACTATCCTGGGTAGAAAGAAATAGTTAAAGGTAGTCTCAGATATCAGAGATGAAGGTAAGTTAAGCTAAATTTTGGAAATAAGAAATGCTTTCACACCTACTGACCTTTACCTCTTTAAGTTTATCCAGAATAAGTGGTATGAAAGAAAGTTGTGTGAAAAAAATATAGCAGAACCAGACATGAAAAACATTGTCAGTTCCACGTGGCGGTTTCAAAAAATAACTTTTCTTGTTGTTAGTAGTGAGATAAGAATAGAAAAAGAGAAAACAGACTGATATTTTGAGGGCTGATAACATTAATGGATAACATTTATTCATCACTTACTATATCTAGGCAATGTTCTAAGTGTGCTATATGTATATTAACTCAATACTTCAACAAGTCTATGAGGCAAATACAACTATTATGCCCAAATTTTCAGATGAAAACAATTGAAGAACAGATTTGTGAAGTCATTTGCCCAATGTATCCAGCTGGTAAGTAGATGAGCTGGGATTTGAACTTGTAGAATGTTCGTGCTGTCTTCAAATTGACTACATTGCCTCTAAAAATTATAGCTTACAAGATTTTTTTCTTATTTTGGACATTGTTAACCCACTAATAAACAAAGCAGAAAAAGCTGGTGGAGAAAGTTGAGTGAGGACATTAAAGCAAAGTCTCAAAACAAGGTGAGAAAGGAACACAGGGGTAATCCTGGAATAGAAAAAACACATTTTTAATTAAAATACAAGGGAAGTCATGTTAGAATGAAGATCAGCAAACTGCTCACACCCAAGTACAAGTGAAGAAGCTGTTGACTCATTAATTGACATAGGGTAGGAGCCTGGAGAGTATGAAAATCACTTGAAATGTCTCCTGTGATAAATACAACAGAGTCCCCAGTGAGCTAAATAAACGGACTAGCCCAGGGCTCAGCTGGGCCAGGTGGTGCCGATTTATAATGGGACCAAACAATTATCATTTGCTGAGTCCTATAAAACATGCCAATTATAAATCAATTTTCTATTCATTAAGGCAATTTCTCGACAGACCCATTAATCCATTTCAGTTCTATAATTCAGAAGCTACTAACCAAATCCCTTCTTAAAAGATTCTACAGGTCAGTATTATCACTAATTCAGACTCAACCTACACCCCAGTCCATCCAAATCTTTAATGTTTTCTCTACTTAACTATATTTCATCCATTCTAAGACACAAAGTCATTTCAAATTTTATCATCTCAGAAATCAGGTTATATCTTATACCTGATGATAAAATTGGCAGTGTTTTTTTCTGAGCAACATAAAATAATATTGTATCTTAAAATCTCCAGCATATTAGATTAGGTGAACCACATATTTATGTTGCCTTCAATCAACATGAACACTTCCAAGCCAAGGAAAGACGAGAAACTTCATTTCAACACTACTCAAGATTTCTGCAGCTTCTTACCTTAACACATGCCTACCTAACACATACATCAATCTTATGAGATAGGTGTTCATTATCAATCCCTTTCACATGTGAGGAATAGGGGTTCAGAGGAGTTAACTGTCGTGCATGACATCACTCACCCACAAAGCCAGCAGTCGAGTCCAAGGCATGTCTTCAGGTACCAGCTCTGCTTTTTGATCGCCCCAGATTTACGCTCTGCTTAAAAGTCCTAGGGCCCTACATTTTAACTCAGGGGTAAACGCTGCCTGCAGAACTTTGGTAGTAATTGACAACCTCTTAGTCATCAATGCAGGGAAAAGGCATAGAGTTGCCCCCCTCATCCACAGGCGGACACGGTCCACGACTCCCAGTGATGCCTGAAACTGAGGATGGCACAGCACCCCGTACCTACTCTGTGTTCTCCTGTACATTCAAAGCTATGATAAAACTTAACTTATAGAGGAGTCACAGTAAGAGATTAACAACAACTAAGAAAAAGGAACAATTACAATACACTGTAATGAAAGTTATGTGAACATGGTCTCTCTCTTTCTCAAAATATCTGACTGTACTAAACTCACATTCTCACTGAAAGGAAGCACTTTAAGGCTTTTCTCTGGCGTACCCAAGTTGCCAGCATCACCAGTCTTGTGCTTCGGGGCCATTACTAAGTAAAATAAGGGTACACGAACACAAGCACTGCGGTGCCACCACAGTCGACTCCATGACTGAGACAGTACTGAGTGACTCACGGGTGGGGCGTGTGGCCACGGCCCATGTGCTGAACAAAGGGACGCTTTACTTCCTGATTGGCGCGAAATTTCATTACACTACTCAGAATGACACGCAGGTTAACATTTCTGTGAAAATCACAGTTCTGTGATTTTTTTATTTAATATTTCCGGACTGTGGTTGACCCAAGGTTACTGAAACCGGGAAAAGCGAACATGCAGTTAAGGGGTGACTGCTCTGTGTGAATCCCACCCAACATCACTCTGTCCTCATGAACAGTAAGAAGCATAGAAGCTGCCTGCAAAAGTACCTCATATCTTATTTTGTGTTCTTTTAATTTCACAAGTTACAGTCATCAAAATCCCAGGGTTTTCATGTTGATAGAAAGAAGACTTCTTGTCGGCAAAATAAAATTTATAAAAAAGAGCATGCAAAAACACTGCTCTGCAGAATTGGAACAATACTCTGAGTTGATGAAATGAATAAAGATAGCCAATGTCATTGGACAGCCAGTGGAAAAATAACCCTCAACTCCAGATTTATTTGAAGACTACCAGAAAGACAGAGTGAAACATAACACAGAACTGACACAAAAGTCTGTTACTTACAGAGAACTCAATTGAGTATGTCAATTGGAAATGAAATTATAATAGTCAACCCTTCTTTTCAGGCATCTCAAGATGCTGTTCACCTTACGTTACCCACAAATGGGCTGCAATGATGGTGAGCTACCCTCAGATTACCAGGCAGCCAAGCCAATTTGGACATTCATGCAAATAAAACAGTCCAACTTTCAAATTGCCCGTCTGGCTGGAGAATCAGATTTATTTTGAGATTTTCATGACTAAAATAAATAGACTTGAAGCTTGAGGATGGGCAGGGTCTACTTGAAATGAGGGTTGAACTATGGCCAAAGGGTGAGAAAAGGCCAGGGAAGACACTAGAGAGGCTAATAAATGAATTTGTGAATCAAGTCTGTCACATGGAGACTTAGCCAAGTGCTATTGTAGTCTCATGCTATTAGGTGCTGAAATACATTGCTAAGGGATAGTAAATAAAACAGTGTGGCACTGGCCAAAAAAGATTCAACAATGGAAAGAATACGGTAATTTAGCAAAATCAATAGGGGGAAGATGGATTAGGAAATAATTGATTTTGCAATAATGGACTAGCAGTTTGGAAAACCAGGTAAGATTGGAACACTGCTTCTTTTTTTATTAGAAAGAATTCCAATTGAATTGAAAATCAAAATGTAAAATAAAAAGAAACCATAAGAATACTAGGAAAACAAGTAGCAAAATATTTTTATAATCCTGGGAAAAAACCTTCTAATAATCTCAAAAAATCCACAAAGAAAAAGATCCATACATTTATTTCCATAAAGTATAGTTTCTACATAGCCACATATCTTCACAAACCAAAATGAAAGATAAATAACAACCTGAAAAAAATATTTTTAAGTCTATATCCAAAAGACTTAAAATATCTATTTTATTAAAGTTCCTACAAATTGATATTTTAAAATATAGAAAGCAATAGACATTAAAAGCCACTTCACAGAAGAAAAACAAAACAAATGACATATTTGGGTGATGAAATAAAGATCTAAAACCAATTCATAGTGATGGATGCACAACTTGGTAAACTTGCCTAAAAAGAAAACAGAAGAAAATCATTGAATTGTACAGTTCAGTAATATACATTAAATGTGCCTTAGTAAAGTTGTTAATAAATGAACAATAAAAATTAAAATCAGCTTCCTTCCTGACTGGTATTCAAAGCTATGCTAACAGGACAATAACTCTGTCAATGATCTCCGTGCTAAACTTCCACAGCAACATGCCCTCCTGATTTCCTTCCCTTCCCTTCTCAAGGCTCCTCAGCCTCCTTCCTTCATTCTTTAACTTCCAGAGGAGGCATTCCTTGGGTTCTCTGCTGACCCTTTTTCCTTTACACCTCCTCCCTTCCCTAGGAATAAGCACTGCAACTGGCTCTTTATCAAAAATACCAACAATGTAAAGCCACAGTGCAGACCTCTTAACTAGACTCCAGGGTCATATACCCAACTTCCTGCTCAATGTCACCACTTGGTGGAATCAGCCACATTTTAAGCTTAACATGTCCTGAGCAAACCCCTTTAATCCCACTGAGGTCCTGCCCCACAATTCTCCTCTTTGAGCGACCCCTCCTCTGCATGTGGTATCTCTGGTCTCCCGCTTGCTCAGGCCAAAATGCTGGGATTCATCCTTGGTATCTTTCTCTCCCTTCCTTCCCTCATCCAATGCATCTCCTATACTCATAGGACCTATGTCAAAAATATCTTTTGACTCTACTTACTTCTTTGCCGTTCTACAGTCCCCATATAGTTCAAATTATCATCATCTTCCATTCAACAATTGCAAGATCTCCTAGCTGGTTTCCCATTCCTATGCTTTTCCCTCTCTAATCCATTCTCCAAAAACTGCCAGCATGATTTTTTAAATGCAGATCAAGTTATTGTGATAGACATTGAGATGCATCATCACTCGGATTCTGCTTCAGTGAAGAATGTGTTGTTCAGAGGTTGGGAGTGATGTCGGCCCATTCAGGGTTACTTTGCTTGCAAAGAACTGCCTTGCCCCAGGTCACACTCCATCCTGGGAGGTCCACATCCAATGGTGATTCAGTGTGAAGGTCTGAATGCCCAACCATCTGAGCATCACTGAGAGCACTCTGCAGGACCACTGCTCCCCACAAGGTCAGCCAAGGCTGTCACTGAGCCCAAATTCCAAACTGCCTTCTCTCTCTGCCCAATCCTCCTTCCTTCCCCTTCTTTTATAGATAATACTCCCAAGAGCACTCCTTAATAAACAACCTTCCTGCCCAACCTCTCAGATTGTATCCTCAGGAATGCAATCTATAGCAGTCTTTTATTTCCTTGCTTGAACCCCTGCAATGGTATTGTGTGGTCTGGCTAATCCAGACAGATTCCCCTCTTGCCATACTCCTGCTTCAGGCTCACTGAGTGTCAGTCTTCAAATACCCCAAACTCCTGCAGGCCTCAGGACTTTTGCCCTTGGTGGGTCCAAAACAAGTTTTCATTCTATTAAAGGCATCCAAATTACTATGGACTGTGGGATGCAGATCACTTGTGGATAACACATTTCATCACTTTACAAGCTTCTTCCACTGAATGGCTCTCTTAGAAAACTTGATATTCTAATACCTGGCACAGAACTTTGCTCACAGAAGATGCCCGATAAATGTGTATGGAATTGAATTACATTACTTGACAACGAATACTCAATTGCAGGACCAAGTCTCCATCAACAAGGGCACCCTCAATCTTCTCTGCTACAAGAACTAAAGCCAAACTGCAGCGGAGGACGGGAAAGGAGAGACAGGAGACTATTGGTATATAAAATGTGTAACCATCTTATAAAGTTGGAATCAGAAATTCTTTTGTGTCAAACTAATGCATAACCTCAGCAGTGACTCATACCCAAGGTATTTAAGGAAGAAGCAAAAAGTACATTGGGCTGTCTTTTCCTTATTTTTTTACCACAATTTTTTATTGTTGTTCAAGTACAGTTGTCTCCATTTCCCCCCCACCACTCTCCCCCACCCCAGCCATCCCCATTCCCACCCTTGATCCTGCCCCCCTTTGCTTTTGTCCATGTGCCCTTTATACTTGTTCCTGAAAACCATTTCCCCCCCATTATCCCCTCCTTCCTCCCCTCTGGTTACTGTCAGTTTGTTCTTAATTTCCATGTCTCTGGTTATATTTTGCTTGCTTGTTTGTTTTGTTGATTAGGTTCCACTTATAGGTGAGATCATATGGTATTTGCCTTTCACCATCTAGCTTATTTCACTTAGCATAATACTCTCCAGTTCCATCCATGCTGTTGCAAAGGGCAGGAGCTCCTTCTTTCTTTCTGCCGTGTAGTATTCCATCATATGAATGTGCCATAGTTTTTTCTCAGCTCCTGTTTATCACATCTCAGAAACTCCAAGAAAGTTTTCTTCTTGAATGATTTCTTATTAAGACCTTATTTCTTCTCCCATTGAATTTTTGTGTGAGTGAATTCAAAGTAAAGAATACTCTACCTATTCACAGTATATCCTTTCTCCCTAATTCCAAGGCCTGTTACTTAATGACATTTTTCTTTCCATTCCGGATCCCTAACAACAAACTCTTATCACATTTGTTTACATGAAAAAGCATAGTTAATTAAGATGAACTATACATTCTTGAATCTAACAACTGTGGCCCCTTTAGAACCTCCATCTTAGAAGGCATTAAAAAAATAAGTAGAGTTAAATAACTAAAAAGTTACAGAAAAAGAAAGAATCCACTTGCAATCAGAAGATCTTCAGTAGAAGACCCGCATGACTATACCAGAAGTATATCTCCTTAATCATGAGTAATATATTTGTCTTTGAATTTAAGAATTGATTGATAAACACATAGCTTGTATTTTAAAAATCACTGAAAAAAAAAAAAAAACACAGCTATTTAAAGACATAAGAGACCTGGACAAAAAAAAGAAAAAAGAAAAACAGGTAATGGAAGTTGATGGGAGAAAAGGAGTAACAGATCACCTCTTAACGAGCCAGAAACTTAATTATCACTTTTACTGAAATCTAAACACCTGGAGTCTTGTTTCAAGGAGACCTACTCACAGAATATTTGCATGACTACCCTTAATGTTTGCAACCGAAGATTTAAAACTAAATATTATTTGACAAGTTTTTATATGACGACACAAAGCGCGGCTGGGGCCTGGCTGTTGACTCAGACTTTGCTGCCAGCCTCCTCAGCCTGCCAAAATATAGCTTCAATAAGCACACATAAATTTTATTTTTAATAAATAACCACAAAACGGTTTCATAAACAGACTACACTGTGGATAATTGTAGCTTACAATGAATATGTGTTACAGTTTCAGCCCTGAAACTGGCACGCCCCAGCTCCATCTTATGGATCGATGGCAAACCGGCTCGGGCTGGAACAGCGCAGTGATTTTCTTGGGAAGAGGCCGACAGCCCAACTACTCCGGCTTCTGCTTCCTCGCCATGGCCCTCCTGTTCGTCTCTGCGGACATTAGGTTTTAGAGTCCTGGGAATTTAAAAGGAGAGCTGAGGTCTCCGCTGGGTGTCCCCAAAGGGTCTTTGCGGTGAGAAAAGTTCTTTATGCCCTGACCGACATGCAGACACCTATGATGATTTGGAATGAATAAATAAAGGGCATTTGGGGGGAATAAATACTGATGTGATGAGAAGGAACCAGTGAGAATAAACTGTTCTTTCTAACTAACTTTTCTTGGAATTTACGTGTTCCTTCTACTCAAAGGATCCTTTTGGGAGAGCGCGTTGCCTTTTTCTCTGCTGCCAGCATTTTTTTTTTTTTTTTTTTTTGGTAAGTAAATCAACTGATTCCTTAAGAAAAAAAGCAGCTTATTGAAAGCTTAATGAATGTTTTTTTTTTTTTTTTTTTTCTTTAGAAATCAGCTTTATTTTTAAGCTTCCTTGAGCACACGTGTGCTTTGATGAATGCGCCTCCAACTCAAGGACTCGCTGTCTGCACTTCTAACACCTCCAGCGCCAAGCCTCCCAATTCCCCTACAACTTCCCACTGACCCCCGGGAAACAGGGGGCGGGGGCCGGGCGGGGGGCATTTTTCAACCTTTTGAGCTTCCTTTTGAAGATGAGGAAAGAGAGTTTTATCTCTAGGAAAAACAGGTCCTTCTGTGGAAAAAGGCGGGGAGTGGGGAAGGAGTGAAGGTTGATCAAACAGCGTTCAGAATTCCAGGCATGCCAAGATATCACCGGGTTAAATGGTGGAGATGACCCGAGGACCCCGTTCTGTTTGAAAATAACTCCGGTGACAGGATCCACATTCCTATTGTAGTTGACAATCTTACATGTTTTAGATTCTACCTGGGGTGACCTTTCACTCATTCCTTAGCTCACAGCTGGAATTATTCAGCCTGAGACCCTTCTGGCCAGACAGATGCAGGAAGCTGGGACCTAGGGTGCACGGCGCAGGGCACGTGGCGAGGAGGGGAGACGGGGTAACATAGGAGCACCCGCGCCAACCAGCGCCCAGCCCGAGGACGCAGACTTCAGCGGAGCAGGGATTCAGAGCGGCATGAGCTCAGGGAGAGAGTGACTCACGCGGCCCAAGGTTGATCTCCACCAGGAGGAATGCCTTGTGGTGTTCTGTGACCTATGAAACGCTGGCAGCCTGCGATGCCGCCTCACCATTCTGTTATGCTCCGGGGCACTGCCAAGGTTAGATTTCTCATCCTAACCTCAGTCCTCCTCCTGTCTGCAGACTGCTTAACCCTGCGCAACCCCCAGGGATTCGCCTCGAAGCAAATCCTCACTCGCCTGCACTGAGCCAGTTTTTCTATTCCTCACTCCAAGTTGCATTCAACTCCCTCTGTATAGTCCTTGTTAAGAAGCTGTGTGTAGAAAACCAGTGAGGAGACAGAGAAGCAGGGTCTCTGTGCCTTCAAAAAGTTTACAACTCAGCAGGAGACTTGGGTCTTTAAAAATTTAATGGGAAAAACGCTGTAACCGAGGTGCAAGGAAAATACTGTGAGCACTTAAAAAAAGTGGTGGTGACTTTTGATTCGATGGAATCACAGACGTTTTCACAAAGGTCCTGGGTGTGAACTGAACCAAGAGGCGGGGACAGCTTTCCGAGGACCCAGGTGAGCGAAGGACCACAGATGCCTGGGGAGATGGGTGGGCGTGTCCCCGGAGCAGGGTCTGACTAGAGGACAAGGATAGGCGATGCTGATTTGGACCAGGACGAATCCAAACCAAGAACAGATATTACTCTGTGGATAATGAGGAGCATTTGAAGTTTTCTTAGGAAAAAAAAAATGGTATAGATGGGCCTGCAATGTAGAGCGGTAACTCTGGAGGCAGGGACGAAGGCAGACTGGACAGACTCAAGTCAGGAGTGAGAATGGACCCCTGTCCGTAGCCCAGTTACAGTGGGAACAGAGGATTAGGAGAAAAGGCTCAGTGGAAGCTAAAGTAAGTGTTTCCCTAATGTGGACAGGCTTCCCTGTCACATTTTGACCTCCCTGCTGCCTGTCCTTTTCAACAGACAAGTGACCAATGAGATCAGATGTTAATCTAATGAAATGTCCATTGATACCAGTGCTGTCCGATGGAGACTTAGCAATAGTGAATATTGAGCACTAGAAATGTGACCCCTGTGAGTAAAGAATTGAATTTTTAATTTAATTTAATGATAATTTACATAGCCCCATGTGGCTAATGTCATCATATTGGACAGTGGCAGCTCTCCAGAACAGAGGTTTACTGAGTCAAGAGATTCAAAGCATTTCTGAAAAATTCACATTATTCTAGTTCGCTGGCATTGCTGGATTTCAAAGACGGTGTCTACCAACCCATCAAAAGCCCCACCTTAACAAATAATAAGATGCAGTGCTCATATTTAGCACAGGCCTAACAAAACCTGAAAAATATTTTCACTTCCCAAAAGGCTCCCTTTTAAAATCCCCAGGTCTACTTGGATAGCCTGTTGACGATAAGACCATGGAAGTCAGGAAGACACAGACTAGTTCTCTCCGACTTCACAAATGGAGGATCTGCCTCCTGACAATACATTTTCCAAGAAAGTCTCCGGGTGAGTCACAGCCCCACTGTAACTGAAGAAGTACAACAGGATGGCTGTGGTATGCAGTTAAATGTTTTTATAAGTTGATTTGTGGTGTTAACTTTCCGGATCATCGAAATGATTTCGTTCAATATTTTTTCCTTTGTGGGTTTGGAGTCAAAGAATTACAATCAGTTCTTACGTCTTTAACTTTGAGTTTTCCATGCAGTTATTTCAAGAACAGCCTTTTGCAACTTTCTTGGAAGCGGATTCCTTGTTACATGAATTCACATACGCTACATGTCATGACTACCAGTCAGCTGTCAGAAGGCATGACCTTTGTGACACTTGACTCCTTAGAACCTCTTATGGAAGACGAGCAAACTAAGTGAAAGCAGAATCATTTTCGCTTGCTAGCCTCTCTAACAAAATATATTAGAGAAGCATGGGAGAAATTTAGTAATAGGAAGATTTTGAAACATTTAATTTATATATTAACTTCAGTAAAACAAGTATTGAGAACATGTCTATAATAATATGAATCTCTGACGAGCTTTAAAACCCTTTAAACAGATTAACCTCTTAAAATAGATTGCCTTGAAACTATAATAAAAGAAATAGATTGGCTAAAGCCACAAAAACGAAATAGTGCTTTTCAAACTGTGGGTCATAACCAAGTAGGTCGGGAAATCAGTTTAGTGAATCTGAACTAAATCTTAGAATGGAATGGAATGGATAGAACAGAATTACAATAGAAAATATCGATGCATTGATCAAATGTATTAAGGAAAATGCTATACCATAAAATTCTCTACCAGTTGAGTTTGTGTATGTTCTGTGTCATGATAAAAATAAATATTTTTTACAGAGAGTTACTGTACAAAGTGCTTGAAAACCATTGATTACCCAATGGCAGGACTCGAAGTTTCTTGCTGAATATATTGTTCCATGTGACAAATATTTATGAAACATTTATTCTATACCTGATACTGGGTTCACTTATAAGAACACAAAACTGAATACAGGGTTACTGCCCTCAGATAATTTACTACCTAACAATACACGCACACCAGTAATCATAATGCAATGAACGCTACAAACCATGTATGCAGAGGTGTTTGGGGAACATGGCAGATGGAATCTCTACTTCTTCATGCTACAGAAAGCAGACAGGAGGCACAGACAAGGTTTCACAGAGTAGCATTTGATTTCATCCTTGAAAAGTGACTGGGAAGGACAGAGGGAAAGGCACCCCAGCAGACAGACTATCTCATACAAAGTCTGAGATGTGAAGTCCACTGGGCCTAGAGTCTGCGGAGGTCCTCAAATTCCATCGCCTGCCTTAACATTTCATATGACCTTCAAACCTAGAGGTAGAATAAACATTGAAATACTTTATTTTCAGTCATTTTGAATTGTTAACAATATGGTGGTGTTTGATTTAGATCTTAAAACCATCACTTTTAAGAGCAAAGTTTTTCAGAAAGAAGAGTTCAGCTCAAATGGGTTCAAAGTTTCATTTTCTGAGGAAGAAAAAAATTACTTGTATAATAACAGCATTTAGAAAGTCATAGATATCTGGCTGGTGCAGCTCAGTGGACTGAGTGCCAACTAGAAACCAAAGGGTCACAGGTTCAATTCCCAGTCAGGGCACATGCTTGGTTTGTGAGCCAGACCCCCAGTGGGGGGCGTGCAAGAAGCAACCTCTCACTGATGTTTCTCTCCCTCTCTTCTTCCTCCCTTTCCCTCTCTAAAAATAAATAAATAAAATCTTTTGTTTTTTAAGCAAAAAGAAAGCCATAGATAGCTCAAATTCCCTTCCTTTGGTTGTTTGAAAAAAAAAAAACAAATATTTATTAGAAAACAAAATAGCACATTATAAGAAAACTAGGTCATGCTGTTTCATACTTACAACTTTTATAGGACATGCATCATTTAACTTAATTTCACATTTCCAAAATTTACATTATATTCGGAGTTGGGTGGAAGTTGAGGTCCAGATCCAGGCATGTGTGTCATGAACAGTCACAAAAGGCTTTTGGAGACCATTTAAGGCAGCCTATGGGGGCTCTAAGCATGAATTTACAGAGTTGAAGGCACTACTTCAAAATAAAAGTTTTTGTCAATGTTTGTTTTCTTGGTATCATTTACATTTGAGTGTGAATGTATTTGGCACTTATTTCTAATGTCTTTCCTTTCCCTTTTCTTTTTAATGATCTCTAAGAGAGAAATTTTGAAATAGCATTTCACCACACGGGCATCAAATGATGCAACAGAATCTGATGGAGCTACCGCTGTATGGGGGACAACTGCTGAAGAGAGAGAATGACTTGTAACAGACAGGTCAATCACTTTCATCATTCTAAATGTATGTGTGTGTATTCTTTCTTTAAAGTGGAAGGAACTTCCAATTACTTTTCAAATAATCTCAAAGAATGAAAACGACCCTTGTATTTTAGATTTCATAAATTCAATGGGAATTGAGACTGTAAAGATTTTGACATGGCCTTGAGGTATAATCTTACTCTTCAAAAAAATTGTTTTTTAAATAATGACTTTGATTTGAAATAAGAAAATAAGTAATAACATTTCTAAGCTTTACTATAGCAGTTTTAAAACAAAGCTAAACCTTCCTGTGAGGGTACCTATTACCTTTTTCAGCACTTAGAATAGAGAGGCATAATAATTATTATTTCAGTCTCTACATAAGACTTAAAAGTCCAACAAACCCCTAAGAGTCATAACTTTTTAAAGCAGTTCTTAAGGGTTTTCCAGAATAGGAAAAGTGATTATGAGTTTGGTTTTAATCCTGCGGGAGTGAGCGTTAGACTGAAGATACAGATATGAAGTTTATATCTCCTGCAGGGAAGGCAGTAGCTCCTTTCTCCAACTGCCTGAATGCCGCAAAGTCAGATTTTTCAAATTCTTCTCTACCTTGGAGGAATCAGATTATTTCCAGGAGCACCACGATGGGTGCCATTCTTTTCAGCAGGGCTTCAATTGTCTACCTGTTTACATCGCCGAAGCTCTGTAATTTAATCCCCACCACAAAAGACAACCATGATGATTAAATCGGCACTGGTTTAACAAGGTACACCTAATAAGCACTTCTGCTCATCAGGTCTTGCACAAACAACATTCTTTCATTGTGCAACCTGTGAAATAACTCAGCTTCTGCATCCTCTTGCAGACTCTGGCTCCAGGCGCCATAGACTCTCTCTGGACTGACTGTTCAATGGACAGAAGAGACACCACTCCAATCCAACCCAGGGACTGTGACCTCGGGTCCACACAGCCCAGACGAAAGCAGGAAGAGATGAGAGTTTTTCCACTGTTTATTCACTGTGGGTTTTTGGTATACCACACCACTACGGACATGTGTCTTAATAGCACGTGACAAAAAGAATGTGCCTAAGAGAACACTTCTTCCAAACTCAGCTGGTTTCCCCAATTTTTAAATTTCCTTACTTATTTGTTCTTCAAACAGACACATACAAATGTACTCACAACACTCATGTACACACAGTTTAAAGAAAGCAAGAGAAAAACCAGAAAGGTCTCTTGGAATACAAATGAAAAGGAAGACAAAGCTTTAAAAAGAGAAAGAGAAACACTTGTTAAAAGGGAACATGACCTGGGATAAGAAAGGAGCCTAGAGAAAAGGAAAACAAAATATTTTTCAGCTCTGTAAGAAGGAAAATATTTCAAAGCAGTGAAAAAAAACACCCGGCAGAATTGCAGTTCATGAGTGGATTTATGAAGAATCCTTTCCTTTCAAGCCCCAAGGGGAGTACATGGATCAGCTTCTTCTCTCTCCAGTGTCTTGGCTGTTCGGGGATTTCTGTCACCTTATTTTACATTTCCTTCTTTCATGTTTTTATCTCCCTCCTTCTCAGGAGCTGGATAGAAGGTGGGCCCCCCATAGATGACTATCGTACCTGCTGGGTTGAGGAATGCGGGACATCTCAGGAATCCGAAGCAGTCGGGCAGCATTAGGCTTAGGCAAATCTGTGGTTTGTTGGACGGAATGTCAGTGAGCCTGGACACCGGACCATGGAGCTAACGTGAAATCATTGCAATTTATGTTTTCCACTTAGGGACAATGTACAGTTCAAAAAAAAATGACAGAGAGGCAAAGACACAATAAGGGCTTCTAGTGTGTTGTTCCTGCAGAGAACTTGTTTTGATGCATTCCTTCCATCCATTTCGGGCTTTGGACAGGTGAAGCAGACCTCTCCCAGGGTTTTTGTTTTGTTTCAAATCCTGCCTTCTGTAGCCACCCCATCTTATAAGCTCGCAGTAGCTTACATCAGAATATGTTTCCCCCAAGAGTTCTTTTGCCATCATTTCTAAAGTAGAAAGGAATTGCATATAAAGCTTTAACGGACACCCTCAAAATTTAGATTAGAAAATATAAACCATGACAGGAAGGCTGCATATAGAGATTGCTATACATAGAGAGATATTATACATATGCTGATATATTTGTATGTATGTATATTATTAATCTTCTTAACTTGCTTTCCCCATCTTGCCTTTTTAAAGCTTTGCAACTGTTTTTGCATGCATATGTCTCTTTACACATAAAGTGATGTTTACAGCTCACCATCAAATAGTTACATGTAATAAGTTATGGATTTTCATGATCAATTCATAATCCAACTTTTGGCCCGGCCCTCTAGGACCACAGCTAGATAGCCACTCATCAAGGAGAAGCAGATACATCCGCAGGCCCTTAGATGCTAACCTTATTTGCATGTGGTCTCAACTTTAGAGACCATCTACACTGACGTGAAATCTCCTCTTCTCCCTTCCTCCAATTCTAACACTCTCTCCTATGGCCTAATTATCACACTAGCTGTCCTGCATAAGCTGATCCCAAAGCTGATGCTGATCATAACAGAGATGATGACGGTGGTGGTGGTGGTGATGACAGCGATGCTGATAGCCAGCAACTACGGAGACTCGCTATTTGGCATGCGTCAGGCAAACATTTTTCATAGAGTCACAACATATTCAGTTATCACAGCAACTCCACGAGATATGACCTATCCCCATTTAACTGGTGAAGAAACCGAAGCACAGAGGTGTTAGGTAAATATCCTACTCCAGGTCACAGACTCGTAAGTAATAGAGCCTGAACTTGAACCCAGACAATAGGACTCCAGATTCTGTGCTGTTAACCCCTACACTCTCTTGCCTCCCAAGATGTCCAGGCAGAACCTGAGCCACTGAGAGTCTGGGCTGCTCCCCAAGATGCTCAGGCCAGGCACAGTGGGGGTGGGTACAAGTGCCCAAGTGTGCATATGTATTCAGCCAACTACATTTGGGCATATTTAGAGCCAGTCACTCCACAACTGATTGGGCTATGGGATGATCCAAAAGTGTAAGGGGCCAAAACAAGCAAACTGTTTCACAGTCTGGCTATTCCTTCCACAGAGACAAAGCCAGAATCCCTGTGAGCAAGGACAGCTATGCAACAGTGCGGGGCTCCCAGGCACCTCCGTGTGTGTTCCCCGCCACCCTCAAAGGACGCACCCACAACAAGCACCACCAAACACATCTGTGTGCTGACACCCCACCTGAGAGCCGAAATGAAATGACAATATACAAAGCCATCGTCACACAGAGGAATGAGCAAAGAGGCAGAACTGTTTTGATATTAAAGAGTTCCAGGAAGATGCAAAAAGTTCACACTACACCAACTTCCTCACTGTGTGTGTACACACACCCTACAATGAGCCACCCAAGTGGCGGGCAAAAAAACAGGCGGAGGGCACTGGGCGAAACCAGTAGAAAGCGCTTCAAATGAGAAAGGCAAACAAGAAGGGAAAACCATTCATTCATTCTGTACTGTGATTACTCACTTAATAAATACTGAGTATCAAGCCTCACGGATATAAGTTTAGGAGCTGCCAGTCCAGTGCAAGTGTTAGACGTGAAAACAAACGCCATCTTAAATCAGGCTTTCTGGGGAAGGACTGTGTGTCTACGTGCATACGGGGGGGAGCGGGCAAAAGCAGATTTAGAGTGGTTTTATGGAAAATAACATGATAATTAATAAACAATAACACAGAAAGAATAAACTCTGTTTGGTGTACTCACAACTGTAAACCTCCTTTTGCCCCACCCTGCATAATTTTTTTAATGGATTTGAGATGAAGCCTATCTTATACAGGGATTAACTATTGTTTAGGGGGGTCTACTGATTCCTCTTCCCCTTTTTAATGGAAGGCCAGCAATTAATTATGGCTAATTCCAAGTGTCAATAAAGCTTGGCTTCACATATAATCTCTTTACCTAATATTTTGGCTTCCTTGAATCCCAGACATCTGGAACCTGACCTCACACCGGCTTTCGGGTACCTTCTTTAAATGCGTGCTGGTGTGGTAGGAGAGGACCTGGTTACAAACATGCAGTGCTTGTCCTTTCTCAAAAGAATCTTAAAATTATTTATGGTAATGAGATAGATAAATAAGTTCACCACAAAAGTGACAAATTAGAAAGATACAACAGGTCCCCCCCTTAGTTGCAGACATTCAATACAATAGTTAAATTTAAAATCTTTATAATTTAAAAACTTTTAAAGATAAAAATCAAATTCATTACAATTCACAAATCTTTAATAAGGCAATATTTAATATTGTTTGTTTGCTGGTGTTTAAGAAGGTGAAGCAACTGATGTATTTCATCGGGACCTTCCTGGTGGGTGGAAGTCTGTCACTGGCAATGTCCCCACGTGCCACCCTCAGGGGAAGAGCTCTGGCTTCAGGTAACATTTGAATCAGGGACTCAGTGAAAGGCATTAAAATGGAAACTCCTCCATCTCTTGGCTCTGCCTTGTACAGTGCGGACGTCATTTTCAGGCTCCGTGCGGTGACTCAACAACTGCAGGGTTGTACTCTCCCATGTTCAGTGCAGTAGAGAAGAGAAAACGTTTCTCCCAGGCCCTCCTGCGCATGCTCTACATTCACTGGTCCCACTCTGAAACAATCACTGTGGTTAAGGGGCTTCAGTGCCCCGAATGGCCTCACCTGAGTCACAGACTCCAGGCCGAGTGTCAGATGTGACAGCATATCTGAGTCAAAGGGAGAGACAGTGAGAGAGGATGGGCCACCAAAAGAAAGGATATTTCAAACTAATGTCCTCTCCACACCTTCATTCTTCTGAGGAAGTGCATGTATGAGAAGCTTACGTTCCCATCTTACGTGAAGCAGCACTGATGAGGAACGCAGGAAAATGTGAGTGCAATGATCTGAACCAAAGCCTGTCTATAAATAACTGATTCTAAAGTCCGTGTTTGACTTTCAGTGAGTGGCTCCACAGCCACTTGAACCCAGGTCCTTCTGTGATGCAGGTAGACCCTGGGTCTGCAGTTCCTCCTCCTGAGCTCCGTCGTGCCTTCTGCTCTTTCACACGGCTCCCCTTGCACTGATGGGGAGCGGGGTGGGCGTGGGGGTTCTGAGGAAAAGAAGTGTTGACTCTTCAATCAAATGCATGTAGAAAAATGGAAAGAAATGGAATCCCTTAAATTGATCAACGAATTGAAACTAAACAGAAGAAGTACATGCAAAACCAGAGAAGAACCAGAGGAGGTACCTGTCCGTCAGCCCTGCCCTGTTCTCAGGATTTTCCCCTCAACTGTGAAAAGTGTCGAAAAGCTCTGAGACCAGAGCCAGGAGTGGGGAGAAGAGAGAAGGACCTTAGTGAATGTGTCACACTCACATCATGAGTTCTGCTAACAATGTAATAGTAAACCGTGAACAACCTCTGCATCTACAACAATTAAACACACTCAAACACCCCACCAAAGCATACACACTTCTCTTGATCTGCCTTTTCAGATGATTATCATCATACTTTTAGAGAAAGTTTGTCTAAGCTTTTTTATTTTAGGTTGCTTCACATTCTCTTTGGAAGGAAGTGGATTTATACATAAACCATAGCTTATTGTCTGGAAAATATGAGGTCCGTAATAAATGTTTTATTGGTTGAACTAATAATAATGGCTAATGGGGTATATGTTGCTCCACTTGAGTGGGGCACATTGTAATTTTAACAAGGCCCTGTAGGAGACTTTCTGGAGACCACGCCATGACTCAAAGGAATGACTAATATTAGGAATTCCAGACACTATGATAGATGCCAGGGGCAGAATTATCATAGCTCATGTTCTATTTGAGGACTTCCCAATAGCCAACGAGCAGAATGGGTCTTGCCTACACTAAATCCCCTCACACTAAAGTAATAACCTCTGAAGTAAGTCTCATCAAATTTACCAGCGCCATGCAAATTACATGTACTTTCTAAATACAATGGGTTTTCTGGCAAAACCATTTCACTAAAAAAAAAGATATGTAAGAACTCACATATAATTTAAAAGTTTCAAAAGAATCTTAAAGCATACCTGATGAAGTTATACATTTATATCATGAGAGCTCTGACATACTGTATATTTTTATTGATTGATTTTTAGAGAGAGAGGGGAAGGAAGAGAGAGAGAGAGAGAAACATAAATTTGTTGTTCCACTTATTTATGCATTCATTGGTTGATTCTTACATGTGCCCTGACCAGGGATCGAACCTGCAAGCTTGGCGCATTAGGACAATGCTGTAACCAACTTAGCTACTCGGCCAGGGCCTGACATATTCTAATATAAATGTCTGTACTACACATTGAACAATTCCAGGGGAGTGCCCGTTCACCTCACACTTCATGGGAATGGTGGCCTCCAGAGACGTGCAATGCAATGGCGCAGTACACTCGTCTATGTCATTCTTGGAAAATGCAGTGTGTGTGTACACATATCCACATATCTAATGCTGTAGCTACATCTATTTATTTATATACATCAAACTAGATGTAGTCTTGCCGAGATGTAGTTTCCTCTATGCAACAGATAGCAAATTGGCTTAGAAGTTCCCAGTGCATTTGTAGTGTGGCAGCTGCCCCAAGCCATTCATATCCTCTTCCCATCATCCTCCTTTTCATTAGTTTTAAAGTGTGACTGAATTTTTCAGACACATGTGCCCTGCTCATAACTTTATTTAAGTAATAATAAGACTTGGGAGGGTGAGAGAAAGAGATAGACAGACAGACTCAAGCATTGATTCAGCTCAAAACCGTGGCATTCGTGAACAAAGTTCTTCATAAATCAGGAGAGCAGGTGATCTGTCCATATCATAAACTAGCTGCTGTGAAAGTCTCGTCCACTTCCAGGTCATACTATAATTTCAAATGGCACACTGAATTGAAAGAGGGTGAGAATTTATCAGTTGGTGATGATCCACATAGTAGGTTCAGAAATACGCAGAATCTGTCCTCAGTGGATTCAACAGCAAAACAAGGTATATTCTAGAACCAAGGCTTACAAAAGGTTGTAAGCTTAAAAGAAAACTGGGGAATCCGGCAGATGGTGTAATATTTTGTCTTAGCTAAAGTTAAGGTTAATTGTACAAAACTACCCGATCACAAAAAAGAAAAGCAAGCTGGCCTGTAACTGGAATAACACTTAGCTAATCTATTCAAGCTGGATTTCAACCAAGTTTCCAGGCTAGAAAAGACTTATGACTGGTCACTAGTTCCCAGTACAAGTCTCAGTTTTCAAAATATTTCCTTTAAAAGAAAGAAATAAAAGGGCAGGACACCAGTATTAAACTTTAAAAAGGAGGAAAAAAAATCCACCCCATATATTCCTGGAATCCTGCTTACTACTCTCACTTTCTCCCTTACCTGAATGCTTCTGTAAAAAAGGGACATTGTCTAACCAGACGGTCCCTTCTTTGTCACAGGGCCACCATCATTTGCCATCCTGGAGAAATGTACACTGAGCATCCATAACAATGTAGCCTTTCACATCCTAATTCTTACCACTAAAGAAATCCATTTATTCTTCCCTTATTTCCTCCTATATAGATTTTCCTATAAAATGTATATTCCCACTCTCCGCTGATTTATAACTATGGAAAATCAATATGTTTCTTAATGCTTCAAAGACTGAAAAGAAATAACTCATTCCCAGCAGCAACGAAATTATATTCACAGAGATAATCTGCCTGTGAAATAATACCAGGCTGTCTTTTGAACCTGTTACCATCACTTTGCTGTGTGGTGAGTTTTTTCTTTTCTGACTAGACAGATTTCTAAATAAAATATCTCCCCTAGTGAACCAGATAAGAAAGAAATCTAGTCACTTGCTAAGACTGTGACAACCAGAAACAGACCATGCATTTGTGTCTCACTGCTTCTTCCCTAAAAATGTTGGAGATGAGCAAGTTATGTTTAATACCAAGTCACCAGGAGCCTTCTTCCTGTTCTTCAGATCTTAGATCCTTACGGGAGGGACACTAAGCCTGCAAGCATCCACCAGGTATAACCTTGCTGTATGGAAACACCACCAACGTCCACCGTGCTTCAGGGGCACACCCACCCATCCCAACCTCCCACGGGTGGTTTGTGCCAACATCAGAACCTCTTTCTCCTAAGTCTCAAGCCAGTGTTCTTGGTTTTCAAATTATCCAGTAACGTATTGACAGGAAAATAATTTCATAACGGGTGTGTTCCTCCTTTGGCTATAAACGCAGGATAAAATTCCATTTCAGAGGATGGTCTGACACTATCATCAATAAATATCTTACCAAGAAAAAGAGCGTTTTCCCTCTGCCCTGGAAACATTATCTCCTGCAAATACCCCACAGCATGGGAGTTCCCATCACACAGCAGGCAGGGGGCAGGGAGGGCTACTCTAACCCCATAAACCTCCTTTCACCCCCAAAGTCTTTCTCAGGACAGACATCTCGGAGAGCAGGCAGCACACACGACCCTCAGAGGTGCCCTGGGAAGAGCTCACCTGAGAGCCATCTGGAGGCCCTTTCCATCCCCAAGAGCCAAATTACCCCACTGCACATGTTCATTCCTGCTCTGGCCATAAAAACAGGAATGGTGCCGGGTCCCAGCCACACTCTCCTTAAAACGTAAATAATTCCCATCCTTCTCCCCTGACCCCAGAGGCAATTCTGTATCGGCTCAGGGTCTGGTGGGAAGAAAGACAGAGATGGGATCACCTGGCACGAGAGCTCAGCATCAGTTTGGAATGTTAATATAAGGAATGAAGCCAGGGCCAGTCCGGATCTTCTTCGTTGTGGGCCAAGACTAAGTGGACATTTCATTAAATTTCAGCAGGGAAGAAACCGGGTGTTACTGACCCATCTGACTGAGCCGTGAATAGATTCCTGGAAGAGGTAAAAGGGTTACAGTTACTTGGAGAGAAACCAGGAGAGACTGCTATGGAGTTGGCGAGGGCAGGCTGGGCTTGAGGCAATGTGGCCTGGTGGCCCGGAACCAGGGATCTGCATGTGGCTTCTAATCCAGGCTGTGCCTCTTACCGGCTCTGTGCCCTTGAGAAACTTACTCGGAGGTGTTTTTCTGTGAGGTGGGGATAATCATTTTTGACTAAGGTTGTTTTTAAGACAATGTATGGGCAAGCCCTTCAAAAAACAGTGAAGAACAATAAACTATTAAAAGGATTGTTATGTGAAAAAACACTGAGAAACACTAAAAGAGCTAGATAACTTAACACGGTAGTACTTCATGCTGGTGAGTCCCCGGGGAAGCCTGAGAGGACCTTGACTTGGATAGGAAAGGGGAGGGTCTTCGGGCAGGACCAAAACAGAGGGAGAACACCGAGAGATCCACGTTCAGCTCCGGGATGCCACTGGTCTTTAAATCTGTCCCTTACAACCTAAAAAACAACCCCCTGCCTGCAGGTAGACAAGCCTGTGCCAAGCTGCCCCGTGTGGCGAAGCAGACAGGTTTTGCACTTCAGCCGCGGCTGATCTCCGGGCCAGCGGTCCTGTGCGGTGCACAACCTGCCCAACCACCCTTACAGCCCTGGAGCGGCTCCCGGTTCTGGGCGAACTCGGGTACCCACATTTCTGTCCTTTCCAGGCGCTGCCCCTGGAAAGCTAGAAAGGTAGCTCAGCTGGCCGCACGCCCCTTGTTTTATGGATTGTGTGACATACACGAAAGTACGTACAATGACAGAGATAATTACAGAGCAGCCTAACCTGAGCAGATCTCTTCAGTTGGGCAGGAGGAAGGGGGGGGGCCGGTGCTGAAAGGCTCAGTCTGTCATGGCGCAGCTTGAGGACACCTTGCTTTTGTCCTCGGAGGAACGGCGGGTAGCAGGAGACACGTGCTCACTGGCTCCATGAGAACTGCCGCCGCTTCCCTCTTGTTATTCTTCTCGCTGTGGGAGTTCACCGTTTGTATTCATGTTTTCTACAATTACCCAGAGGCTACGGTGACATTTCTGCATGTTTAATCAACCTCATAACTGAAACCTGAAACCGCGTGTGCATCACTTGTTTTAAATCTCTTTTCTCACGTCTATTCGCGAATCCTCCCCTTCACAAATTTCTCATGCCTTCATTTCATTGTCGTGTGATTTATTCATCTCAACATGCACTTCTGTTTCATTTAATCATTTAAACAGACCTTTGGTGCCTATTTAATTGATTCTTTCTGGGTTGTAATTTGCATCTTTGACTTTGCCATCCTGATTTCTTGACTATCCTCTCTCTGCATGACATATGTTTATGTTTTAACAGGTTTCCAATATTCAGGAAGACTTTAGAGGCCAAGGTTGAAAAAAAAAATGCTATTTTAAACAGAATCCTATTTGGCCAGGGACCTGAGCAAAACCAGGAATAAACCCTTTGGCTTCAGAAAACACATGACCAGGGTCATCCTTTAACACCCAGCGGCCCAGAGCAACCTGACCAGCTCCTAGGCTGGCCAAGAACTGTCAAAATGGGGCTGAGACCCATCAATCAGGAAAAGTTAGGGTTTCCTGTGAGGTGTTTCCATTTGATTTTGCCTCTGTATGATTCAGGGACCTGCTCTTTGCATCCTCTGTGTTTGGATTTGCTTTTTGGGGGAGTGGATTAATAAACTGGTATGTTTGGGAAAGCAGGGAACAGACAAGTGGTTCAGCAACAGTGCATTCTATGTTGCCCACTGGGAACGAGATTTATGTTTTCAATTCTGTGTAGATTACGTGTAAATGGAATTGCATACAAGATCCTAAAAATTAATACCACCCATGGATGGTCCATATGGTAGAAAGGAGAGGAGGCAAGGTGCTGTGACTCTGATTTCGTGAGCCCATCTGGCAGATAATCCAGTCAAGTTTTCCCAGTTCCCTACAGGGGATCCTAACCCTGGGCTTGGCTTACCTGAGTAATTGAATTTTTATTGGGATCCTGCCACTGGCCCAAAACAATCTTTCTCTTTTTATTTTCTCATTGATATAATGGGAGCCAAAAGATGGAAATTATTTCTAAGTGGTATTATGCAAAGGAGTTAATATTTTTAAGCACCCAGACACTCTACCATATGACAGAGAAGTACTGAAGAGTATGAATGCCACATGCATTTGTTATGTTCTCCAAAGGAAAAAAATTATTACTCAAGTTTTAATCACAAGCATAGAATCATTAAACTTGCAATGTGCATGTGTAATTTCTGCCAAAAAAAAAAAAAAATCCAGAAAACATTCCAAGTCTTTCATTTGTTTTAATGAGCTTCAGAACCAGCTATTGGCACCCAATTTTTAATATGCATCCATTCTCTTACTGCTGTATTTAAACATTCTTTCATGAAAAGTATTCAATTTATTTCCAATGTATGATATTTTTTTTAAATAAACCAAGCCCTTGTTATAATGGATAGGTTGCCTTAATGGTTTATCGTGGGTCACTCAGATCTAAATTCTGACCATACATATATGATGTTATGAGCAAATGCCAATACCTCCTTTATAGTTTTATGAAATCTCAATCATTTGTGGATATTGAAATAGCGAATGTGAACTAGACCCAATCTTCCAATGGATCCATGTATTTTTTGGACTTTAGGTCTTAGGAATAAAAATTCCCTTTCATGATTCTGGGATTTCCAATTGGCCCCCAACAATAATAAATAACTATTACAGTTGCTCTATTGGTTTCTGAATCCCCCACTGTGGTTAAGTTGGTGGCAGAGGGGGCCAGAGCTAAGAAGCATGGATCTGGAAATACAGGAGATAAAACTTTACGGAGATTTTTTTTTAAGTGGGGAGCAACTCCTTCGAGGCCAAGAATCATGCAATTGGCAGAGGAAGAGGCCCAGGCATAGGGCTGTCACTTTCTACAGTTGGTTCATTGTACAAAGACGCCAGGGAGAGCACCCAAGTGCGGGAACCTCCCTTCACTCCCCACGGATGACAGCGGCTACCTACAAAAGGCAGCTCTCTCAGTCATGGGAGAGCTTCTTAATCAACGTTTGGAAGGAAGTGGCTGGGTGCCAGTCTTGAACTCTATGGCTCATGAGGAGGGTTTGGGTCTGGGGTGTTGACTACAGGGGAAGGACTCTTTCAAAGGCACAGCAAGGGTAATGCTCCATTGGGTGCTAATGACGGCTGGGCCCTGAGTGGGAGTGATGAAATTGGAGGGAAGAGAGAAAATAAGGACAGTAAGAGCAGTCCATACTTATTGGTTGGACAGAACTAGAAGCAATGATAAAATAGGCAGGTACATTATATATCTTAATATAGGCTACCATTCAATTTTTTAAGTTTTTTTTAATTATATTACCACTCTGTTAGTAGTTATACTTGGCTTGGATGTTCTTATTTAGCACTTGGGAATATCCCCAATATATGTTTAATATTTAATGTACTTATTAACTTACGTTTAGTTAGCATTTTGCAATTTCCCTGAAGGGCGAGTGCCATAATATACTTCTTTGTATCTCCAGTGCTCTGCAACCACAGAGGTACTCACAAGCTTTCACTGATAATGACACACACGCTCAAAAACAGACAAGAACAGATACACACGAGAGAGCCATTAACACGTCCACACATGGAAGAACATACTCATATATATTTGAGACACACACTAAACCATACTCCGGTCCTTCCTCTGAAGATTAATATAAAGAAAAAATATTTATTGAGTGTTTATTCTGTTCCAGTCAGAGCTTAAGATTTAACAGCCACTACCTCAATATACACTCTTAACAACCCTTTGAATTAGATATTGTCATTGTAGATAAGAAAACTATGATTCAAAAAATTTTAATAAACTTACCCGAGATAATGGAACTACCAACACTCAAAACCAGAATGATGCTGTGTATCAACAGAAGTTAGAAAAAGATGGTATGCATGTCCCCCTTTCTGCCTTCTCCACTGAATATAGTCGGTCTGTCTAGCAAAGTTGCCCATCCATCCCCAATCTCTTCTTCCACGTGACCCAGACTAGGCAAATCAGACTCTGTCTGCCTGAAAGTGGATCCTAAAGCAAAGGGTAGAAACAGCAGATATATTCCAGGTGTGACACCCGTCCTTTGAACTTCTTAGACTCCCAGAGTTAACCTGGTTCCTTCAAAAATCTCCTCATTCTGTAAAGAACCCCACACTTTTCCAATAAGTTCCTTTTCTGCTTAAGTAGGCAAAATGGGTCCTATGGTTGCAGACCAGGTACCCTCACTGAATCATCCTGAAACATTGTAGAGTGACAAAAAGAAGGCCCACAGCAGACCGGGGACTTGCTCAAGCTTCTTCTTGCAGAGCAGACATCCTTAAGCTCACGTCTCCACTCCATGTTCCTGGCCAAGGGACAGCTTTTGTCACTGAGCTGCCCAAATTTAACTGTGGCTAAGTAAAGGGTCCCCTTTACAACGCCCTGCCTTCTTTCAGGCTTTTCTTCAGCTGTAGCTGACTTGGCCAAGCACCATGATTGATTGGCTATAATGCTCCACATGCAACTTCCACAGCATTTGGGGGGTTAATGACTGGTGGCTTAGTACTGTTCTTTGTTCTATGTGTCATCTCTCCTGTTCTTTTATTTGTTTCTTATTCTTTATACTCCTCATGCTACTCAGAGTAAGGTTAGCACTCAGGTGGATCTGAAACCACAAATATAGGATAATTGCCTCCTGTTATCCAATATTTTAATTTCAGCAGCCACTAACTATGCTAAGGAGAAAGGACCCATTATTTATCATAAGTATGCAGCTAGAGCATTCTCTGTCTCCCCTTTATGAATACACCCATTTCATAAGGATGCAGAGCAAAGGAGTTCTAACTGGCTTTCATAAATTTCAGCTACCAAATAACTCAATTAGCTCCATTCAGCATTCCAAAGCCACCCTAAAAGGTCCCTCTTCAAAACTACATTAAACATGTCCAGTCCTCTATCTGATCTTTGTCCCCACAGTTAGTTCTGAGATTGAATATTCTAGAGAATAAAATGAGGCTACAGTCTAATTGCAATCAGGAAGAAAATCCACTTATATTTGCAATTTTGAACTTTATAACAAAGTTTACAGCACTGAATACAACCCAAGTAGCATTCCAGCATTCTGCTTTATCTGCTAGGAACCTCACAAACTCTATCAGACACTCGAAAACGAGCATGCAGCCACCCAAGAGCTTGAATAACAAAGTTGGAAAAGGACAGCCAAAAACAATAAATTGGCCTCCGTGGTCTGAGCCAGACTCAGTCATGTATAACTACTGAGCTGGAATAAAGAAGGACTCTGTTGAAAATGGTAATAAGGATATCTTTTTTAAAATGTGAACACTAAAGTTAAGAAAAATCACAAAATTTACTTCTACAATTTCTAAAATAAAATATTTCTAAAACATGAAAGCATCAACTTCAGAAATGGAATCACGACCCCCATGGAACAAATTAAATATTGATCTAAATAAGGAAAAGACCATTTCGATTCAACATGAGAGCTCCTGACTCTGAGAAAGAATATCTTGGTAGAAAAATGCTTTCCAAAATTTCCCTGGAAGTACCATAAAAGCAAAGGGATTGGGAACGTGAACCTATTAAGCTAGTGGTCACAGCAAGAAATAGCCCACCTGAAGCATTAAATGCTTTTTTAGGATCTTTGTTTGGTCTAAAATATCATGGGCATCTTGTGTTACTCATTAATATGTAAATATATGAATATTATTTATAATTTAGTTATCTTTTGCAATTTAATTATCTTTGAGGCACTTCTGAGACTTTTTTATTAAACTTTAAGTACAGCTAATACTTAGAGAAGACATGGCATGTTCTTCCTCATGCTCCTTGAACTTAGGCACCCCACCACTCACCCACTGGGGCATAAGTAGCCCAGATTAGGAAGTATAGTTTTGTTTCTTTTCTAAAGCTAGTTTCTTTTTTTAAAGATTTTATTGATTTATCTTTAGAGAGAGAGAAGGGAAGGAAAGGAGAAAGAGGGAGAGAAACAGCAATGTGTGGTTGCCTCTCACATGCTCCCAACTGGGGACCTGCCTGCAACCCAGGCATGTGCTCTGACTGGGAATCAAACTGGTGACCCTTTGGTTCACAAGTCCACACTCCATTCATTCATCTACACCAGCCAGGGCAAGAAGCATAGTTTTAAAAGGATGTATATGTTTTGCAACCTATTGGTAAGCAACTACTAACTAATTACATTAATATGACATTAGGAAGCATCCTAAGATAAATATATTCCTAGAGGATTAGTCAAGGAATTGTGGTAGAAAGACCCCAAATAATAATGGCTTAAATAAAACACGAGTTTCTTTCTTTTTCATGTAAAAGTCTTGGCTGATATGGTGACCTCTCCTGGACACCAGCCTCCACCTGCCCTGTTCTGCCACCCTCAACATGGTCCAAGGTCATTTCTCTAGCTCCTGCCATTGCATTCACATCCCTCAACGGGCAGGTGCCTTTTCTACAAGTTGCAAACCTCATTTCTGTTCACACTGCCAATGCCCAGAATTTAGTCACATGGCCACATTTAGCTGCAAGGGAGGATGGGAATACAGTGTGCAACAAGGTAGCCTTATGCTCTCCTAAACAAAAAGAAATAACTAAATCTTAAAGGGGAAAAGGACATTGGTGAAAAAATGCAATTACTGCCTCACTTCGCTTAAGGTACCCACAGTAAAGAACCACTTGTTCAAAATTCAGCAAAATAATAGCAGAAATCATGTTCTAGATGTTGTGGCTAAATAGGCACTTATATTGGTTAATATTCTGTAGCCGTATCAGGCAATTAGAAGTGTCACTTAATAAAAAGAAGCTCAAATAAAGTTGAAAGTAAGAGTGATCATTGAAATCAACAAAGCAAAACATCACAAAACCATCCTAAACCACTTGTTATTGCCGGTGGACCTTTAAAAATTTTAAACCATGGGCACGTGAGGAAATTTCCTTCCCGAAAAGAAATAAAATATGTTAACTCCAAAGATCTTGCCGCTTGGGTTTCAGAGCATTGCAGTAAAGTGAGTAAGGTAAAACGAGTCTTGCCGCAAAGCAAGTCATAATCTTTCCTGGTGTGAAGGGTCTCTCCTTCCTTTGTAAAACAAACACACCTGCCCTGGCTGGTATAGTTCAGTTGGTTGGGCATTCTCTGGTGGGTTAGGGGTGTCACTGGTTCGATTCCCAGTCAGGATGCAGTTCAGGGCATCTGCATGGATGATGGTTCAGTCCCTCCACTGGGCAAGTGCAGGGGCGGGGGATTGGTCATCAGCCCAGCCAGGTGAGGTGTTTCTCTCCTTCTCTTTCTCTCCTTCTGAAAATAAATAAAATCTTAAAAGAAACACCTGTGAAGTGCAATAAAGCAAAACGAGGTAAAATGAGGTGCACCTGTAATTACTTCCAGCAGCGTCAAATGCAACAATGGAACTTTACTGGAGTACCTTGCCAAGGTAAAAAACAGTGTTAAAAAATAAAACATGGGTGCGCACCTGGAGAAGGGAAGGCAGCAGTAGGTAGAAGGACAAGTTTCAGGGTCAACGCAGTCACAGTGGCAGTCTCGGCCAATGCCATGGGGAACTACGGAGGTGGATTGGTCTGTCAAAACTCTCCCAAATTGGAGTGCGAGCGACAACCTTTGTGTCGCCACATTAATTAGTCGTTGAATATCGAAAGACACGAACATCGATGCCTGTATCCTAGCAGCATTTACAGTGGCTGGGCGGGTAAGTCTTTCCCATGTTGCAGTTTCGTTTCTCTGAGAAGTAGGCTTTGAATCACAGATTAGCACCTGGGATGTTTAGGACGCGTTCCCGAGCTCCTGTTATCAGGCCAGGAAGAAAGCGGGAGCTGAGATACAGCGCAGTGAAAAACTCAGCCAGTCCTGGGGGAGGCTCTAGAGTTTGGATGGACCTTGCAACTGGTCCTTCCGCTGGGGAGACAGGATGGGGTCTTTATCTCCTGTAATGACCAGTCGCTGGATGTGGGCCATCCGGAAGGGGACACGACCTTGGGTGAGGCATTTTTCCTTCAGCCAAAGCAATTTTCCACGTGGAAGGACAGTGAAGGAGTGTTGGCTGGCCACACTCGCAGCAGCTGGGAAAGCAAATCCTTCAATCTAGAAAGAGGCTCTGGGTGTGCATCACAGTGTCCACCATACAATGTATACTTACATATTTTCATTTCACGGCCAAGGAAAAGCTTAAAGATAAATCATTCTTTATTTGAAGAACAGATTCAATAATTTTAACCATATGAAACTGAAGGCACTTGTTTCCTTGCACCCCTTTTTTTTCAAAGCATATTTGGTAATACATAAATTAAATGTGGGAATGATAGGAGATTCTACTATATAAATATTTCTATTCCCCTCACTCCTCCACTCTATTCTTGCCAGCAAATTCCTGCCTTGTTTTCCTGAAAACAAAAACAAGGCCATCAGTCCTTTAGGCTCTGTGCCCAATGACTCTTGTTGAAGCCATCTCTTTTTAAGGTAAAGACCCAAAGAACTCTCCGCCTGTCTCCTCAGTCTCTCTTTGCACAGCTCACGTGCTCCTTCTCTCACACCCCTGCTGTCTTCTGCAGCTCCTTTTCCCTGTCAAACCTCTGCATCTTCCAGATTTTATGTTGACCTGTTTTGAAAATGTCTTTCTCTTTTCTTATTAAATTGATTGGGGTAACATTGATTAACAACATTACATACATTTTCAGTGTACATCCTTCTAATACAACATCTATATACTCTATCATGAGCTCAGCACCCCAAGCCTAGGCCCCTCCCATCACCATGTATTGGTCCCCTGTACCCTCTTTGTGCTCCCCACCCCTCTCCTGTTCTGTTAACCACAATTCTGTTGTCAGGTTAGATTTTTTTGTTTATTTGCTTGCTTTGTTTGTCTGTTGCTTTTTTGCTTTTTATCCCGCATATGAGGGAAATTATATGGTTCTTGTACTTTTCTGTCTGACTTATTTCACTTAGCATAATACTCCCAAGATCCACCCGTTTTGCTAAAATAGCAATATTTTAACTTTTTAATGGCTTAGTAGTCTTCCGTTATATAGACCTATCACATCTTCTTTATCCAGTCATCCATGGAAGGATACTTGGGATGTTTCTATGTCTGAGCTATTGTGAATAACGAACCTCCCCATGAGCATGCTTTCTCTAATTACAGCCACAATCCTACCCTTTTTCATTCTAAGTTTCTTAAACTAGCAACATAGAATTATAGGCTCATTCCTGTGACTCCCCCATGCCCTGAAATCCAGTCTTGCTTCTGTTTACTCCCTTACACCTACATGTGCCCCCAGCAACAGAAAGAGAGAAAGAGAGAGAGAGAGAGAGAGAGAGAGAGAGAGAGAGAGAAAGAAAGAAAGAAAGAAGAAAAGAAGGGAAGAAAGAAAGAGCTAAGTCATCTCTTCTTGGAAAATTAAAGATTTTTTTCATAATTCTCAGGGTTGACCTTTAAGCACAACGAGGCAGTGAGCATCCATTCTTTTCCTGACACTGTACTTCCCTGACACCTTTATTTCTGTCTCCCACCACTTATTGCCACTTTTCCTTTCTTCTCTCGGCCACTAACTGGGGAAGTTCTCCAAAGTTATCTTTTGCCCGTTATCTAAAGCATTCGAACATTATCATTATGGTTCCTCATTGTTTTCATCATTGCCTGTGTGTTGTTGATTGACTTCCAAGTCTCCTCTCTGTCCTCCTGGGGAATTCTAGCCTGCATCTCAGCTGCCTCAGGGACATTTGCACAACTCAACTTCACCCCAAGTTCAAGTTCCATATGACCAAAACCAAATTCACCATGCATGTAAAAGAAGTCTTTCACCTCACCCTCTCTAGCAGTTTCCCTCCAGCTTCTCCCTGCAAAAAGAAAAGAAAGTGAGGACATCTAAGAACATATGGTGTGAAGGAAAAGAAAGTAAGGCCACCTCCTAATCCTTGCGTTGTCACCTGTTAAACCCCATGTGTCATCTTTCTATTTGTAGTCCCTTCATATTCCTATTGATCTTGTATATTGTTTCCAAATTTAAATAAATGTTAATAGTTCCCTCTTCTTTTCAAAAGTTGTATCCTACTAGTTTGAATAGTAGAATCCAACCTCATGAGTTTGGCCCTGAAAGGCCCTCCTGAGGTTAGCCCTACCCTTCCTTCATGGCCAGCCTCATCACACTCAAGCTTTCTGTCCTGTGCCCACTCTCAACTCAAAACCTTCCCTCACATTGTTTTCCCAAGAGGAAATGGCCTTCCCCATTCATTTATTTTATTTAAGTCTACTTTTCTCAGGATCTATATTCTGTTTAAACTAGAGGGCATAATCAATCTCTCCTAGCCCACTGAGATACTCCTCTTATCTACATTTCCATAATAAATATCAACTGTTCACTATAGTAGCTTGTCACATGCTACTTTATGGGACATATAATTATTCCACATGAATATATTTTGTCTCTTCATTTATGTCATAAGGTCCTTAGAATGCTTCAGCCACATGTTATGGGCGTGAGAATAATTCAGTATATACTTTCTGAATTAAGATTAGTCTTCACCCCATGCACATATATACTAGTACTACAAGAATAAAATTATGAAAATAAAGAATTTCCTGTCCAAAATTTCAAAATAAAAGAAAAAAGTTGGAACAAATTCATATGTATGTATTAGTAAATGTTGAGGGCAAACGTGGTAACATATTATAAATTAAATTATTCAAAAATTAAAAGTATTTCCTTTTTATTGTGTGATTTTCACTTTTTCTAGAGGCATAAGGCAAAGTTGTCATTAACTAGCTGGAGCACTGGATGGTGGAAAGATGTGTTCTCGTACTTTTTCTCACTTAGAACTCACCTACCTTTCGTGGATTAGTCTCAATGTCAAGTAAACTAATACATATATGTATTCCTCTGAACAAATCCTATTTAGTCTTTTTATATAGTTTTTATTAAACAAGACCACACAAATGGGTAGGAAAGAAAACATTTTGTCAGCCTTATGCTCGGACACTTACGCTAAAAGATTTTTGCCAAGAAGAAATAGACTAAACATACATCAAGCCAAATGGAGATGCTTACTTTAGTCACTAGAGAGGTACTTCTTATGATTTAAGACATTAGGCCATGATTTGAGACTGGAAAGAGTGCAAAACTGCTTTATGTTTCTGACAATCACTGTCCAAAAAATCTTTATATCCAAACGATGGGCAAACTTAATACTATAGTTTTAAGTTTTATGGTAGTATTTTTTAAACTAACTTTACAAACATTTTTGAGGGTATACTCACTTTATTGCTTTTCTAAAAAATTTTCAGTGAAATAAAACATTAATTGTGATTTTCTCCTTGGTCATTTTTGTTTTAGCGTTACCCGTCCCAACGTTCAAGCACAAAAATGTGTTTCTTTGACACATCCAGCATTGCTATGCCTCCTTCATCTGGTCAGAATTTTTCAAAAGGACTACTTTCTACTAAACATTCCTGTTTCTTCTGGGGCAGGAAGGGTTTTGGGTGTGGCACGGGAGCGGGCTGGGACAGTGGTAACCTTTATTTATTCATCTGGTGCATTTCTGAGCACTCGCCGTATGCAAGGAGCCGGGCTAGATACCGCGGCAAAAGAGACACAGTCCTTCTCCTCGTCCAATGTGCACTAGAATGACTTGGAGGACTTTAAACAGCTAACCACACAATGATTTCATCATGACTGTAGTGCAAGCAAATGAACTGTGTCCTGTTAAACAAAAAATACCCTGCAGCAATAAAAAGACACAAACTATGTCACAGCACAACATGGATAATGTCATAAAAAATTCTGAGTAAAAAAACAAAGGGTATATATTATATGGTTCCTTTTATGTGTAGTTCACAAACAAGTAAAACTTACATACAGGTAAGTCAGAGTGGTGGCTGCTGTTGTGGGTGATGCACAAGAAGAGGCACATGGACCCCTCCCCGGATGCTGGAAATGTTTCTTGGTTGGGGTGGTGGTTACAGGGATGTGTTCACTTCATGAAAATGTTTCAAACTATATGCTTATGATTCTACGTACTTATCTAAATGTAGAGTATATGCCTAAACCCTGAACCACTATTTGTTTCGAGTTTCTTTTCCTTGAACAGCCAACAAATGGACAAGAGGAAGCAACAGAGGACCTGTTTCCTTTCTCTCTGAGATCTTGGCCCGTGGAATCTGTGTGAGGAGGAGTTTGACACAGCAGCCAAAGACAGTGGCAGAAACCACCTGGCTCCATTCATTGGTTTGCTTGCTTGCTGAGGATCACAGGAGACAACACATACCAAACACTTATTAGCACAGAGTCGGGGACATAGATATTTGTGAAATTAAGTTGACTTTGTCATTTATCACCCACACAGGACATTTCTGAGTGTCAAAGACTGCTATTAATAAACACACTGGAGCACAAATAGACATTAAAATTTTCACAGACAAACTGAAGAGTATGGTCAATGAAGAGCTAAATAAATGATGACAGGTATAATTATTACGCCTGAGCTGGCCTTGCCATTAGCAAGTGTATTAATAGGCAGTATTTTTGAAAAATTATGAAAGTGGGGCAGTAATATATCTTAGTGAAGCAATTATAAGTCAGTAGCAAAATATTTATCCCTGTAAACAACATGCCAGTTCTCCTGCACTCAAAAAATATGTTCTTACTAAGAGAGCACCGTGAGACTATAGCAGAAGCAGCGAGATGACACGTTTTTTCCTGGTTCTGAAGACCAGGAATTCACACAACCGGAAGTCATAGCTCCCTCATTTCTTTTGTATCACTTATCATATTTGTTCATTTTAAGTATATTCATAGATAAGTGCATTTTATTCATAAATGGCAAGCCCAGCACTTCCAGTAGCATGGTTTTACACAAGCATATTGTTACAAATCCCATTGCACACTACAGAGAAATGCCCAGAATCCCCTTAGTTGTAATGTAGCCCATTTAACACAAACTCTCACGTTTACGTAAGCCTAACTGCAATTGCATCTTTCCTTGCTGGCACCAAGATCCTCTGGGTGGGCCCTGAATGTCAACACGACTGGGTGGCTGAGTGTGGCGAAGTAGCCAGTGACTGGAAAGGAAGACAAAGGCAGGTTGGAGTTCCAGATACTGGGCTCATTTCCTGTGTACATACTGGAGAGACTTGGGCTTCATGTCCCTGATGTCTATAAACATGTTTTTTCCTTGATATTCAAAGATGACCTCACAAACCAGCACAGAAAATATTCTTCTTTTCCCCAAATGAAGGAAGAGTTTCCTGTGTTCCATGACACTCTCTCCTTGGTTTCCTGTTATTATGTTAAGTTGCTCTTTCTATAAGAATCTCTTGTGTTAAGTCAGATGTCAAGATAATTGGACAAGGTCACTGTTGCTCAGTGTTCTTTCTCTGATCTCCCATGGTGTCGGGTAGCTAAAGACACTCAGAAAGGCCCCATCTCCTACAGCGTCTACTCAAATACCTCATTTCATTTTCTATAATATTTTTGCCAAGCTCTGGTCTCCCATGTTCAGCTTCTAAAACAGGTTTGGTGTGAAAAATACCAGATTAATTCACTACTCCTTCCCCACCTTTCTTGTGGCTTATTTACCTCTCAGTTTGTAGACTCCTTGAGAGAAATATGTGCAACAAATTCTTTTCCATTTATAATGCACCCACTTAGTCCATTGGTATGTACTTATTGACTGAAGGAATAAACACACAAGGAATCAGCAGCCCCGGACTGATGGCCAGCCAGGGACGTGAGTTGGCTCTGTGAGCACACAGCGCATCCTTGTCATGTGTCCCATCCCTGGAGCATCATTAACACAGAGACTTTCCAAAGCTGGATAAAGGGCCAACTTGGAGGAGATAGTAACCTAAAGGATCCCCGGCTCCTCGACCTCCCCATCTATTTCTGGAGTAGACCAGTAAACAAAGAGCTCCTGGAAGAGTCCAGAAGTAAAGGGTGAACATGTACAGGTTGTGGCATGAGGATACAGTCTAGGGACCAGCAACAAGAAGGTGCCCCTCTTCTTGGAGCCTGCTCCAAACAGCATATGCGCACAAAGCTGTTGAGGCATCCGAAAGCCTCTGCATTCCAGAGGACCCAATCCACTCACACTCTAGCCAGATGCGCAGCCGTGGAAAAGGCACTGTATTTCTCTGTAAGTGAGAAATAGAATGTGACCTGTAATCCGATCATTCGTGACTCCCTACCTGATGGGTAGCAGGAACAAAAACAACTCTACTTCAGTGCCATCAATTAACTTCCTTTGAAGCAATAGTCTGAGTAGTCTCTTGACGCAAACACTTGGTTCCTCCAGTCCTCTTCTCTAATATGGTGTCCAGCTCACGGAGGTAGGGACAACACACCCAGCGCCTTATGACAGCAAGGAATCCACATGGTATCCTCCGTGTCTCCGTGGGCCCTGCAGCCAACTCCTGAGCCCGCTGCTGTGCTGCAGGCCCCATCCTTGGGGGTTGGCCTGCTGCCTGAGCCTGTGATGGCAGAGCCCAGGGCCTATGTCCCTCAGCTCGCTCCCAACCCCATGTGCATGCGGGCTGATTTGACAGCACTTCACCTCTCAGACATGCTGGTAGTATCTTTAAGTCTCCCCCCTGTCCTCTGGCCTGAAACCCTTGGCCCTTCAACGTCATCACAGAGAGAGCCTGGTCCCACCGTTATGCAAACAGTTAGATCTGTTCTTATCTCCTGTTTACCTATTAAGCAAGTTTCAGTGTTGGTAATCAGAAAACCCCTCCCTTGCCCCACCGAAACCAGCATGTCTTGCTTTACTTTCCGTCTCCCACAGCTCACTTTTTGACATTACATGTACCGATTGCCTTCTTCCGAAGCTTTTCTGGGTAAGCTTTTCTAAAATCAGTGCTCCAGGCGTAAGCCTTTTTAATTTCCTTCCAGCTTTTGAGTTTCTAATAATAGCCACTTTTTTTTTCAATTCAAGATTACTGATCTGGTGTGTACTAAGAACTTTTATTCTTCTTGTTATATTCATGAGTTCACGAGCTTAACCCTGCCACAGTGTAGTTCCTCATCCCTCAAAGTAGCTCAAAATAAGACAAGAAGGACTAGATTTAGGGCAAGGCATAGTGTGTTACCTACTCATGATAAATACTTTTTTAAAATGTTCAAACCTCACACACACATTCTCCGAGGCCTGTTGGAAATTTATCTGCCTTTATATTTTAGAGTCTTGGCTAAAAAAAATATACAAATAAAGGAAAACAAATTATTTTCCTTTACCAGGCCTAACATGCTTGTGCAATGTGCTATCTGTTGTAAGCTAGGACTTAAATGGAATCTAAAATGTCTCTTTCCAGCGACAAAATACCTGTGATACCAGATATAACCACAGGTAGCATTCCTCCTTGGGTCAGTATCAGCCAGAAGGCCCTGATGCCATAGTTGCTGAGACATGAGCCTACTTGGACACTGGCCACCGCAGCCAAAGCAAGGAGCTGCGCCTCCCCAGGTGTTACCTGGTCACCAAAATGCCAGTCTCCACATTTCTTTCTCAAGATGTTCAGACCCACGCTGTCTGTGCGGATTTCTGATGGAAAGTGGATAGGAGATCAAAACGCCAACGGTAACGATGGCACGGCTCTCATTACTGTTGGGAGATGGAGTCCTGGATCCAAGGCCCAAAGAGCTTCCTCTGCCTTCCTTCTTGAAATAAACAATCCCTTGGCCATGGGCAGGTCAGCCACGGGGAAAACAGGGGTTTACTGTGACGAGAGCTCCGCTTGAAGGGAGAAGAGAGGCAGAGCCTCTGGACCACGCATGTCTGATAAAGCTGAGGGCCACCCATGCCTGTGTTCATTTCCTCAGGCCACCGTAACCAGTACTACCAATGACATGGCTTCAAGCAACACACATTGATTGTCTTACTATTCTGGGGTCTAGAAGTCTCAAATCAGGTGTTGGCAGGGCCATGCTTCCTCCGGAGCCTCTCAGGGAGGATCCTTCCTTATCTCCATAGCCCAGGAGTTCCTTGGTTCATTGGTAACAACTCCAATCTCTGTCTCCATCTTCCTAAAGCTGTTCCCCCCTGACTCTCTCGGTCTTCTCTTCTCATAAGGACACCAATCGTACTGGAGTAGGGCCCATACTAACGGCCTCATCTTAACTTGATCATGGCTGCAAAGACCCTATTTCCCCATGAGGTCACATTCACAGGTATTGCAAACTGTGACTTCAACCTATCTTTTATGGGGACACATTCAACCCACAACAATGCCTATGATCTCTAGCGTGTTTATCTCACCACACAGAGAAGCCAGGCTAAGGGGATATCTGAATGTTGCCTTCCAGTGAGTCAGATAAACTGTGCCTTCCATTGGGAGGGCCTGGTGAGGGGGAAAGAAGAGCAGAAATGTTCCAGGAAGACATTTTCTTGTGTTACAGACGAGAGTCAGAGGAAGCGAGGGTAGAAAAGAAGCACAGTTTACTTTCCTATTCCAGTGGAAGCATAGGGACTTGCAGGGACTATTTTAACAGTACCTATGTGTTAACCTACCACTTTATGTGTTCATCTAAGTATGGGTATAAATCATTTAATCTGCTAAAATTAAATTTGCATATTTTCATCATTTATAAAATTAGTTTGATGTGAATGAAAATAACTGATTTATCATTGTGTTAAACATGTAGAAAAGAGATCTAAAAAAGCAAACTCAGTCCTAGCTCGTGTGGCTAAGTGGACTGAGTGCCAGCCTGTGAATCAAAGGGTCACTGGTTCAATTCCCACTCTAGGGCACATGCCTGGGTTGAGGGCTAGGACCCCAGTAGGGGGTGGGCAAGAGCAACCACACATTGATGTTTCTCTCCCTCTCTTTCTCCTCCCCTTCCCCTCTCTAAAATAAATAAATAAAATCTTGTTTTTTTAAAGTAAACTCAGAAGAGCAGCTATGGTTTTGTCTAGCAAATTGTCAAAGATTTAAGAAACTCCATAGTAAGTTTGGTTAGTGAAGGTACGGATAAAAAGGCCTCCTTTCCATCACTGGTCAGAATGGAAATTACAACTTGTGGCAGTCGCTGGGCAATGCATATCAAGCGCTATAACGTCTTTCCATTTGACTCAGAAGTTCTTCCAAGAAATTTTCTTGAGAAAACTCTGGGGCATGTGTATCAAGTTATAGTTACAAGAATTTTCATCATAATATTGTTATTAAACAGAGACTTAAAAGTAAATAATAACATAGTAACTAAAAAAAGGACCTGTAGAACCAGAAAACTGTAGCTCACAGGCTAAATCTGACCCACTGTCTGTTTTGTAAATAAAGTTTTATTTAAGACATAATCACACTCATTTATTTACATATTGTGTATGGCTACATTCTAAGAGTTAAGTAGTTGGGAGAAAGGTAGCATGGTCCACAAGTCATAAAATATTTACCATTTAGCCCTTTACAAAAAAAGAGTTTGTTAATCCTTATTATAGAAAAATGCATATTATATGAAAGACATAGCCAATTATGTTTATAAAAAGGAAAATTACAAAATAGTGTAAAAGGAAAATTACAAAATAATATAAAGCATGAGTCTGTGGTTTTAAATGTGGATGCATTTATTTAAATATGTATGTATACGTGTGTATATCTCAGGGAAATGGCATTTTGACTTTATTTTTCTTTATTGAATTTCCTACTTTTCCAAAATGTCTGCAATAAATACATGTGTTTGCACATATAAAAATAGTGTTTTTTTAAATCACTATTGTTAATCCAAACATTAAACTGATTAACTTTGAGTCAGGTGCTTAACTCCTCGGGGCTTCAGTTAGGGCCTCTGTTAATAGCAGTACCTGTCTCATAGGCATCTTGTGGGCATTAACTGAAAGATAATATATGTAATGTGTACATGAGTATCTGGCACCAACTCCTCACTGACAGAGCATCAGTGGAAAGTCCTGAGAGAGCTGCTCAATGCGCTAGAAACATCCACAAAATCAACTCCAGGAAGAGTATAAAGAAACACCCACATCTGGCAGAGCAGCATCCAAGTGGACTTCGGTTTTTATCTTAGCAAATGATCTGACTTGAGGTGTGTGGCGTGGAGGGCATCCTGCAGAAATGGAGCTGTGCCTAATGTTGGTGAAAAAATTTGGGTATTGTTTCAGACATGTTGTATAACTCTTGCAATATTAATAAAAAAATAGCTGATTTGACTGAATGGTCATCATAGGAACCCTAAAATCACAATTCATCTGTCCTTCAAAATTAACTGCAGTCTCATCCGGATAGTTCTCTACTGACCTGCTATTTCACAGCAAAGAACAGAACCGCCTTACCGAGAAGGCAGGACCCATTTCTGACTGGGCGGGGGGGGGGGGGGGGGGGGGGCAGGCCCCATAAAACACGGTAAAAGAATGAGGTCTGAGATGTTATTCCAGGATCCCTCAGTTGTGTCCTACCATATTTACAGCAATAAACACTGTTTTGTCTGTGTTGGGGTTTGCTTTCTCTCTTAGAAAATATTTCATTAAACCAGCATGTGTTCATGGTTTCCTTTCATCTCTTTTCAATCTCCTCCCATCACCAAGTTGCCAAGAAGCCTGTCCAGATAAGAACGCAAAGGGTATCTGAAAATAATATAAAACCAGACCAAATTCCTATGAACTGAAAAACCTAGGAATGCGTAAATTATATAGATTGCGTGTTCCTGTTACACACAGTCAAACTGACTGTCAGTGCCAGCTGCCTTTACATCAAAGAGGATATTTCGAGGTCTGCCAAGAACTCTCTGTGTAGTTATTTAACATTGTTCTTTAACTCTCTCAACAACCATTCATTGTATGTAACGTTCAGGCTTCTTTTAGAAAAAAAGTAAGGCAGCCAAGTCCATTTTGTTTCTCTGGTTTATTTAGGGTTACTTATGTTCATGCTCAAATGTTGTATACAACATGCAAAACTATTTGGAAATCAATTGTTAATAGAAATTGCATCCAAACTGGATAAGGGTACAAATAGGAAGATGATGTGTGTTCTTTGGACTAAAGCTGATCCGGCCAGAAGTCAAAACATCCAGCTGATTTAATTAAAGAAAAGAGAGACTCAGTCCATCCAGATGTCTCGCATCACAAACACCAAACGCAGGGATGATTGATTGAATCTTTGACGTGATTCACCAGATGTTTCAGCCTCTTGGAGACAGACTAAAAGGGAAGGATTCAGAAGGGTTTCAAATTCCTTTATTTCTCCCCGGGTTTTCATTGTGAGTCCTCCTTGTTTCCCCTTTGGTTACCTTATCCGGCTAATCCCTGCCCCCTTTGGTAACATTATCTCCTATTTTCTTTCAGACTGAATCTTGGGATATCTGGATAGAGTAACAAATTGAGAACCAAGTGGTAAGGTATAAACAATTTCATTTCCTTGCCCCCTAAATAGATGGCGCCATGTGGCCCTTTGTCCTGGGGGGAGACCACAGTGCATGCAGGATCCTGGGAGCAGAGGCACTGAAGATGCCCATACACATGAAATTTAACAAGATCAGCCAAAATGATAGATCCAGGAGACATAGTCTCAAAAGGCATGATTAGCTTGATTGCTCTGCAGTGCGAACATTGGAACATCCGAACATTTGCTGTTCGGATTGCCTGTCATCAGCTTACGCTGTATTAAGCCACTAATGAGTTGATAGTTAGATAAGCTCCTTCTCAAAGGCAATAAATAAAGACTGACAATTACCGAAGCAAAGGGAGGAGACTGTAAGTGGGTTCCTTCATTGTGCTACTTATGGGGATCACAGGTTTGCCTGAATTCGGAAAACCCCCCTCTTGTTTTAGAGCAAACTGGATGGCAGAGGTTATCCTGGGCATCGGCACAGAAGTTGCCCTGCGTGATAGGATTTAAAAGAAGAATAGATGGTGCCCTTCTGGCTCCACGTTTGGCCTGAATTTCCCATCCCCACAAATGATATGATACCGTTCATTTTGTCCCTCTGGGTAGAGCTGCACGGGTACTATCTCAGTTGCTTGGCTTAACCATTTCTAAGGAAATGAATTATTATACCCATTCTTCCTCAAGAAGCTACAGGGTTTTGCTAAGGACATGGGGAGCAGTGGTCTGAAACCCGATATTCTAGCTCCCAGCCTTATGCAGTACCAGAGTTGCCTATGAAAATGAGTTAGAAAAGAAATATTGAGACCACTGGGTTCAATACGATGTGAGGTAAAATGTACACCAAAGAATTTCATTCATCAGGTTAGTCTTTCCATACCTTCAACTCCAAAGCAGCTGAGAAAAGGCCAAGGCCACTTGGAGCCCAACAATTGCTCCGCAACTTCATGTGTTTGAAGACAGACTTCACAGAACCAAACATATTGCTACTCAAATATTATGGAAAATAAAATTTTAAACACTTCTGTCCAAAGAGGGTTGTAAATAAAGGAAAAGTCTACCTTATTTCTTCTGTCTCTGAATTTCTAACTCTTATTACTTAGCTGTGCTTCTGTGTTCCACTGTAACTTCTGCTCTTAGAAGCTATGTCATCTGAAGATCTCTTTGGTTCTCCAAAATCATATTGGATAGAGGAACAACGATGTAAGTTGGATCCCCATACAGCCTGGGAGGTTCCCAAATCCACCACTGCCCTGCTGATTTTATCTGCTTTCTCTGTCAACACCATTCTGTATCCTCAGCTGACATCAAACCTCTCAACTTCTTCACCTACAATCAACTCATCTCAGTAGTCATCAGTATCGCTGAAACTTTGAGAAGAAAAACATTCTTATTCTGATGAACATTTTTATTTCCCAACATCATTTCTTTACAGCAACTGTTGTTCTTCCACTGCTGAGCTGCTCGATTTAACTTGACTCACCTTTCCCAGCAGAAGGCCGAGCCCATAGCTAAAGTTGACCAGTCAGAGAACAATGTCCCCCAAGTCAAGCTGGTGACAAGGGATCTGTTGGCCAAGCAGTAGCCAGAGTATCAGCTTGACCCTAGTTACCCAAGCCCCACCCCCCGGAGCATGACAAGCAGTAAATAGGCCAGGTGGCATCCCTAAACAGAATAGGTAGGGGGAACTGTTTTTGTTCGTGAGGGTTTGTTTTATTTCTCTTTTTGTGTTTGGAAAAGTTTTCTCAAGCTCGGAAACTTGAATCTTTGAACAAGTGTTAAGCCTGCGTGACTTTCACCTTAAAGAGAGACATGGTTTTTATTGCACCAGACAGAAAGCAACCTGTCCTGTGCTCTGGAAGGAGACACTACTGCTCATTCCCAAGGCTGCTCACAATACAAAGACCCTTGAAAACATGGTCTGGGACAAGGGCACTCCGTGCCTCTCCTCACAAGATGTGCAGAAATGTAAGAGATCCACGTGTCTCCCAAGACATTTCATCCAATAAATCTCTTGCACATACAATCCCAGCTTGGCCACGACTTCTAGAAATCCAGACTAATACAAATGATGCTGCTACTATTTAGATTGTGTGCTCTTTCAAAGTAAAAACAAAGCTTTGCTGCTATTTGCAGCCCCCATAGCACCTAGCAGGGTAATTGGCAAATACATGTTGATGGACTAAGCCATAAAATTGAGATTTAGAGTCCAGCCAACGAACAGAAGACTTGGCCTTTGAAAAAGGGTCAGGCATTCTTAAAGCAGGTCTCCTGATATAAATTCTCTGTGTCTTTGTCCATATTGTCTGAACTATGACTGTTACTGGACACTGATATTGTTTAGCCATTTCTTTGGATGTGTCTGCTCCAAATAGCCGCAATTTCCCAGGTGATGACTGTCACATATAAACTCCACCCATTCTGTGGTGAGCCAAGATAGTCCTTTAAATCCCCCAACCACTGAAAAGTAGAGTGTAAGAGAAGAGTCCTTGTCTTCCGCATACTCGCTGAACGAAAACATCTGTGTGTGTCAAAATGTACCCACAGGATTTTAATTAATGTAAGTGACGGAGTGATGACACAGAGAGGCCAATGCCAGTGAAAGAAGAATTGCATTATTTGCATTTCCCAAGAAGAGGGGACGTGTCATGTCATGCAGAGCCATTTGGGGAAATACCAGTTTTGTTCAGGGAGCAGGAGAGGGAGGAAATCTAGGTCAGAGACTCTATTGTGGCTTTCATATGAAAGACAAGGCAGGAAAGCTTAGGGTTTGCTAGTTTGAATAACTCCAGGAAGCTTTGGGGCATAGTTGTCTGGTACCTGGCCCTGGGTTGCCTTAAAGCAGGGGAACATCGGCTTAATGTATGAGAGTTTGCTACACTAAGCCGATGTTCCCCTGCTTTAAGGGGTATGGGCTTTGGATTGGTTAGTCTACATAGGAAAGGTGTGTGTCCAGATGAGCTCTTTGCTGTCTCTAAAAACTGGGTAGCCTTGGGAGTGGGCGATGCCCTAGTCAGTTAGGCCATAAATGCCAGAGCACCAAGAATATAAAAAATAAGAAAACAGAGTTCATACAATTGGCCTTGTGGGAAATGGATGTCAAATAGACAAACAGAGAGTCTAGGAAACAACATGGTGCCTTCCTGTCTTTCTAAACCACAGATGCTCTCTGCAGGTTCCCACTGGAGAAGTCCACCCTTGGCCTTCAGTAGACTTAATGATGGAAGAAGGATGATGATCCCTTTTTCCAGTTAAGTCATTCCAACTTTTCTTTCCCCACATGGACTTAGCTTCTGGTCTTCACTTTACCTTGACTTTCACCTTCACCTTCACCTTCCTAGTTATACTCCCAAACAGGAACTGGTGTCTTTTGGTGAGACTCACTTAAATGCAGTTGGAGCTCTGGTTCAACGAGGGAGCATGAGTCGTATCTTCCATCACGGCCAGTCTTCTCCAACCTCACTTCACACCTGCCTTACCTTGATCTTACCCGCTCCCTGTCAGCATGCAACACCAACATGCTCTATCATCCTAGCTTAAGACAATCAGACACAGCCAACTTGATCATTCTGTTTATGACCAAAATAGGAGTTGTTATTTGAAATAACAAAGAACAGCTGAGTGAGGCTTGTTTTTCAGTTTTTTATAAATATGTTCGCTACACATATAATAAACTCAGTGCCTTTGATGTTATAGATAAGACATGTATTATGAATTAGTAGTGAATTTCCATTGAGTTAAGAACAAAATTCAACTTCACAGGTTTTTTCTTCTTTTTCTTCTTCTTTTCTTTTCTTTTCTTTTTTTTTTTTTTTTTTTTTTTTTTTTTTTTTTTTTTTTTTTTTTTTTTTTTTTTTTTTTTTTTTTTTTTTTTTTTGATGCTGTAGAGGGAGGGATGGGTTTTATACTTATTTCTCCATCATCTGTATGAAAACTGCAAAAACTGAAAAATAGTGATGCCTTAAAACTCTTCCTAAGACTCCAACCATGGACTAATAAAAACAATAAAAATTCATTAAGAATTCAAACTCTTAAGACGGCATCTCATTTGGCATAAATAAAAAAGCATGCGGAAGACTCGAAATCCACACTTGAGTTAAGTGGGCTCTGGTTGGCTATGTCACTGAAGTGCTCGGCTTTAAACACAGCCCTAAAATGAGCTTCCATGATGTGGCAGTATCAGTGATGCAGTAAAATTCACTGTATAATGTAATAGATGTTTACAAGGGCAAAGAAAATATGTGACCAACCGTTTTGTTTCTAAATTATTTGGGAGCCTCATTGCCCGGTGGATGAAGCTGCTCTGTAATTACTCCTGTTACACGGAGACTTTACTGCCCAGCAATGCCGATGAGCTCCTGTTTTCATTTATGGGAGTCAACGATTCATAGGGTGCATTGAGCACTCTTTTATCAATTAGGTACGAAGAATCATAGTCCCATCTTGATTTGTATCAGCCCTGGGTGGAAACCACTCTCGCCAAGCACTATAGTTCATCACGACATGCTATTTATTTTTCTCACAACCACGCTCAATTCTAACTGCATTACCTAAGACAAAGTACAGCTCTAAGTGGAATTTGGGAAAACAAGGTGGTTCTAACATGCAGTAGATTCTACCGGAGAAGATAAATCCTCTGACCTGCCACTGTGTTAAGATTAAACACCAAGACTAAGGGAAAATATACACTGTGTCTAGACGGAATATATAGTGGCCGCAAATGATAAAACACGACTCCCAGTAAATATCCTTCATTCGGTTTGTACGTATGGGATTTTGACTTCACTACATGAAGCCTTTTAACTTTTAGCTGATTGTCAATAGAAACACAGAGATGTAAGCCCAGTAAAACTGGTATCATGTACAATTTCCCCTAAATGGAAATATTTTCAAACATGCCAGGATATGACATTCTCACAATATTTCAGGATTGCTTTTTATGCCACCCTGCTTACGGAGCTTGAATTTCAAAATGACAGACTGCTTCCAAAACCAGCGACTCTTTCTTGTCCCGCTTATTGGTGTCCACAATAACACGCTCTCCTTCCTCTATGGAGGCGAGGTGGCAGCTCCCATTTTCCAGGCTCCAGTAGGCAGATAGTGAACTAGTCTGTCATGACCAGGGACACCTTTGCCCTTAATCTCTGCCTGATCCCCCTTCCTCCTCAGACTTAAGCACGTCAGCACACACCTTCAGACAGATGGCTGGAAACGAGGTGCAGGTGGCACCATGGCTCTGTCCTCAGAGCAACCTGCAATCTACCTTGTGAAAGGCAAATTCCATTCGTCATCAGATACTGCAGAACTAGAAAAAACAGCTGTTTTCTGGGATACTTCCCTCTCACAGAGGCAATTCAGAACACAACATTACCATACACTTCCTGTTTTCCATGAGGTTTGTTTAAACAAGAAAAATGCTTCTGTACACAGAGGACAGATGTCACACTGACACTGCCTCAGACTTAGAAGAACCTCAGCTACCCGTTCAGATACCTTATGCTATGATCAAAAATACTGAGGCCGCTACGCCACAGCAGCAAGGAAAACGAACACCCACCCACTGTGCTGTAACCAGCTCATCTGATTGCCCAACGGGTATGACAGAAACATACATAACCTATTTCCCCAGGTATTGCGTTCTAGGAAATAAATAAGAAAATAACTACTTTTGACTCCTTGCTGAACTATAAATGGACTAGTGCAAAAGGCTGCGGAAACTAACATCATCACAGAGCAATAAATGGGTTGCTAATGAAACACATATCAAAACTCAGTGCCCCTTCAGTGAAACATTCCCCAAATATTCTTTTATATTCAAGATTTTGTATGCACTGATTTTTAAATGCCTTTAATTGAAAAAATATATTACAAGTGGAAAAACACTCTAGTGATATATTAGCAGCTATTTTTAATTTTATGATTAATTAATGATTAATCATAATCATTAATCATAATGATTAATTTTATTAATTATTTTATTACTTTACCATGGTCACGAACACCTTACTTTTGTGCTTCTGTGGGAGGGGCACTACCAGTTTAAAGAAAGGAAAACTCTAGTAGACTAAATATTAAAGAAAAATTGGTCATTGAGAAAGATGTGAGTACTATAAAATATTAGATCTTACAGCAATAAAAATGTACATTTAAGAAAAATACCTCGAATCCTTTGGACAGAGCTAAGTGAGGTTTCTCTAGGAAAACATCAAATGCTGAAGGATTTTTTTAAATGCTCTGGAAAAAAGCTATTTCCAATGAAAAGTGTAAAATTTACCCCAGGGTAGATCTATATGCTGTGAGGCCTTTAAAAAAAGAATGTAAAGGACAAAAATTAAGCATAAAATGAATATTTACCATGAGAAAGTAAATCACAGCAAATCACAAAGTTTTCAAAGCTGACAACACAAAATCTGGAAAAAACAGCATTACGTTTTTTATTAATTAAATACCTTTTCTTAAGTAAACATCTTTGTCAGACTTTTTGCTTCTATTTTCGGCCACATTCTCTTTGATGCCTTTTTCATATGCAAACTATGTTGTACTATCATTTTCCAAAGGGAAGAGAAAAAAATGCATTCTCTTCTAGCATGATTGGATAAAATCTAATTGGTATAATTGACAGTTTAGAAAACTGTTTGGCTTTATGACTTGTTTTTTGTAATGTAATGTAAACTTTTAAGTTGTCACATTTGGGAGAATCTCTCTTAAGCTTCTCTTTTATGCGAATGCTTATAAATATGCTTGCCACTTGTCACACAAATAAATGTGCCCTCATTGTCAAGTACATTGCTGACAGGAGCAAGGGATCCATAAAACATCACAATGATTCTCCCCTGCACTTTGCCCCACACCAGCACGTTTCTGTTTATCTTAATAAACAGCATGATGTCATTACAAGTAAAATCACATCTGGTTCATGCTAATGTTCTTTCAAGCTCCCTAAAACACATTACAGGTGATCAAGCTCATCACGGATGAATGTATTTCTAAAAAGATTGATTAGTGGTAACTGCTTCCCTTTCCAGCCTTCACATTTCTCTTGAAAAACCTACTGAATATATCCTCATGTCTATTTTTTAAATTAATAAAATATCTACATCTGTAGTAAAACCATCAAGAAGTTAAATTCATTATACGCTGAAAATTTTTAACCTTAAAAATTAAAACCATAATGTATTTTTAGGGAAACACAGAATAAAACTTTGAATAAAATGGCACACTGTATTCAAGTCTGAACAAGAAGTAGTTGAAAGTAAGGAAGAAGTTCAGAGATTTCTAACATTAAAATTAACCCAGTTAACAACTCATATATTTTAAGAACGTGACTCATTTCATTTTCCTCTGAGGCAATCAAAACCAATCTGAAAGCAAATATAATTTATTAAATATGATTATAATGATAACAGTTACTACAGTACTCACACTGTTTTGTGAATGACTGGACCAAGTCCTATTAACTTGTAATGTTTTGAAAAAGATGTCATTTGTTTGTTGCACTAAGTAATTTCAAATGAAGAGTTCTTTTTGCCTGCTAATTCAGGTCAAACCAGACAGCTACACACACTCTCATCCGATGCTCAGAGATCTTTAACCTCTTGTGGGTAAAAGTCGTGGCTGATAAATATTTATAGAACTCTGCAGCAAAGCTTCTGTTTGTTAGAAAAGTCTCCAAGAATGACATGACCTCCGAATTTTCTGGAATCATGTTTCTGTTGTGATCTATAGAGTTCAGAGGGCCTTGCCTCATTTCAATATGAAGCCCTAGGGAGAGCCTTTGAAAATCAAATCCATTTTTTATGTTTGACATTCACCTCACATTGAAGCCATAATTTGGGGTATTTTTTATATTTTTATTCTAATGAGATAAATTTTTAAATATGAGATATTGTGGGATATAAACATTAAAGTGATTAAGACTGACAATTTTAATTATGTCAAAAAAGTTGCTTATCTTGAATTTCTGCTTTGCAATCTCTTTCTATAGGTCCCGCCCAGTATCCCCTTTCTCACCTGCACGCATCCGTGCACACTCTTCCCGCTTTCCACTGAACTGTAAAGGAAAAAGCACCTCGTGCTTGTTTAAAGCTAACTGAAAAACTATCAATGCACTTCAGGCCCTCCAGACCTTGTCGGAACCTCGCTCCATAATTTAGCCCTTCTCTACCTAATTTTCCACTTCTCCTCTGCAGTTTCTTCTCCTTCATCACTAACTGTATTCAGATTCCTCCCATTGTCAAGCACCTGCCTTTTATCCTTTGTCTACTTCCCTCTCCTTCTCATTCCCTGCGGAACCAAGTATCTAGAACATAGCATCTCATAATCCGTCCTTCATCCTCAGCACATTCCGATGAGCTTCAGCCTCTCCCAGTCCACTCTGGCAGCTCTCATAAGCATTGCAAAAGCCTTCCACGTTGTCAGACCCAACGACACCTCTGAGGCTAATTATCTTATTCCCGCTTTCCACAGCATGCCCTGACCTCTTCGTCTGGAAGTTCTCCCTTGATTCCCAACACCGCTCTTTCCCCACCCTCCTCTGACTCTCTGACCACTCCTTCATAGCCTCCTTGGCAGCCCCTCTAACAGTGGGATGCCCACAAATCTCTCTGAAGCCCTCACCTCTTCTCATCTGCCATCTTCTCTCCAGCCACCACATTCATCTTTATGATGTCAACTCTCATCGATACAGTGATGGCTTTCGACGCTGCCTGCAGCCTCGCCCTCTCCTTTATATCTAGCTACACTTGCTGTTTCATAACAGATGTCGTACCTGTAGCTATTGTGTGAAGCCTTCCTTTCCCACTAACTGTAATCTCCATCAGAACAAGGACTGTCTTGTTCATTGCTGAATCCCCAGTACCTGGCCCAGGGTGAACCTCTTAAAGGGACTCAGTGGAATGAGCTGATGTCCCAGAGACACCTCCAACTCAATATGTCAAACAACAAATCTCTAATCTGGAGACAATACTCACTACTAAAACTGGTCTTACTTCTGCATTCATTTCCTGGCTTGACTGAGTTTAACACAATTTTCTTTACCCCAAAACATGAGAGCAAATTTCTGACTTCTCTTTTCCTTACCTCCCACAAGGATGCCCTCATCAAGTTTAGTGGATCCAACTTCTTAAATATATCTTCCATATGAAGCTGCTCTTTCTTTTGTGACCATAGAATCTTAACTTTATTCTGTTCGCTCAACTGGATATTTCCATCCAGGCTGTTTTCTTCCATGTTTTCTTCTACAACTACCCCAGGGTTCTTTATTAAATGAAAATTAGGCCACCTCACTTTCCTGCTAAAAGTTTTTCCATAGTTCCCCAACAAGTTTATAATATGTATGCACACGTTGGTGCATGAGCATTGTGCCTATGTGTGTGCACGTACATAAGTGTGCAGGTGTATGTCCCTGGCAGCCTTCCTCACCCAGCCCCTCCCTTCTCACCCAGCCTCATTCCTACTGCTCCACTTCTTCCAGTTTTGCTCCAGCACCACCAGATGATTTGCCGCTCCCCAACCATCATCAGTGTACTGGGATGTCGAGGCCCTGGAATGGATCTACCCAAGAGGCTTTTCTTGATGCTCCCAGTTCAGCACTGACATCCTGCCTCTCTAAGGCTTTCCCTGATTCTCCTTTCTCCATAGTTGTTCCTTCCTCCACCCTATCCTACTTGTAAGTATCTACTCTTTCTGTTGCTTTGATGACTCCGGATTCTACTACACCATCAATCCTAACCCCTAGACTTTTAATGCTCTCCAGGGAGCAGTGGTCGCTTTTTTAAATGGACTGTATTCATTAGAGCAAAATGAATAGGTTCACAGCAGAACTGAGCAGAAGGTACAGAGAGCTCCCATATACCCACTACGTGCCCCCCAAACGCACAGATAGAGCTCCTTCAGCTATCAACACCCCGCACCACAATGGTGCGTTTGTTACCATCGATGGACCGCAGTGACTCATCGTGATCACCCAAAGCCCATAGTTCACATCAGGGTGCTCCACATTCTGTAGGTTTCGACAAATACATAATGGCATGTGTCCACCACTAGGGTATCATATGGAGTAGTTTCACTGCCCTAAAAAGTTTCTGTCCCCCACCTATCACCCCCCGCACCTGATAGCCCCTGGTAACCACTGATCATTTTACTGTCTCCAGAGTTTTGCTTTATGCAGAACATCACGTAGTTGGAATGTACAGCATGTAGCCTTTTCACACTGGCTCCTTGCACTTGGTGACAGGCAGTTAAGGCTGTTCCATAGAGGGAGTGGCTTTTTAAGTTTGGTTTCCTGGGACCTAAGATAGTTTTGGTAACAGAACAGCTATTAAACAAGTTTTAGCTGCTTTTGTCTTCACTGTACAATTATTTAAAAAGGAAATAAGAGTATCAACCAGCATGGTCTTAAAAATCCACTTTGTCTGTTTCAGGAATTGTGCATAATTTTTAAATACGATGAGGAGCATTTTCCACATGCAATGCTGAGACTTACTAATACACATCTATACTTTTCTGTGGATTACAAACAGTATGTGTCCATTAATGACTGTTTGCTTAAAACTGTACCTTCAGTTGCATTTACTTCTGTCCGTTCTGACCATCTTCTCCTGGTCACCTTTTCCAGGTAGAGGCAAAGATACCAGTAAGGCTGAACTGACATCTCAGTTCAAACTGGCGTTTCATCTACAGCTGTTATCTTGCCGACCTTAATTGAATTTTCTGAATTCACTTTAATGGTAGCAAACCAAATGGCCATTCTGCTGCATTGATATCATAACTAATAGTGTTTTGACCTGATACACACAGGAATGCTTGGCAAATGCTACTTATTGATCCTGGTGATTTGTATCACCATAGTTCACTGCCTTGTGCATCCATCTGGATTACCAGGAAGCACACTCTCTAACGGTTAACCCACCATTTTTCAAATGTAACATTAACATTCCCTGGCCACACTCGAGAGATATCCATGAGAACCAGCGACACGCACCTTAACGAGCATCCCAGGTGATGCCGATGCAGATGGTGTGGGGATCTGCTTGTGGAAACGGAAGCACAGAGCTTCATATAAAAACGCTTGCAAGCAGGTGGCTACTAGCTACAAAAAAAACCTCTCCATGAAAGTAATGAGATTGATCATCTGTTAAATTTAATGCTCTATCCTAAATGAAAATTACAGGAGCAAACCTAATTGATTTCTATGTGTTAATTAACAGGGGGAAATAACCAAAATGTTTCTAGCACCGCAATCTGCGTGATGACTTGTACTTAAAGAGAAAATGGCTCTTTTATTAGTATGGTTACAACCTTTGGGTGAGCAAAATTTTCAAGAGTCTGAAACTTGAGCAAATTGCTTCCTATAAAAGTAGGCTAGAAATCTTGAAAATTCATTCAAATCGGCAAAGTTCTGATATGTCATTTCCCCCATGAGACTGGAAATATGTTTAGCTTGCCAGAAAAATCAGCAATCGCATTTAACACTCTCCTTCAGTACCTGAAATGTTCACAAGGCTGGGACTGTTTAACTGAAAACCAAACAACAAAGCTACTTTTTTTTTACTTCCTTTGCCAACCCCATTCCCTTCCTCATCACAAACTCAGTCACATACAAGTGGCCTCATTCTTACCATCTCATGCTCTTTGACCGATCACTTCAGCTAGTGAGAGAATCTTGCTATTCTTAATCTCTACTCTTATTGAAACTGATAGATAATAACAAAAGCATGTTCCAGATTACGGGGAAATAATTGGTACTTTATTAGCTCAGAATGGGAGTAGCTAAAGTATATTGTGACATTTTAAGGGTAGGACATTATCCTCAACATTCTTAATAATAAGGACCTGTGACAATCAAATGGACTCAGGGCTTTCTGGAAGTAGAATTATGTTTACTATTCTCTTGAATATAAAAATGCTGTAGAATCTTCAAAAATGCATAATCCATGGGAAGGCAAGAAATTTTAAGAAGCCCCATGATACAGTCATGCAGGACACACTCACTGAAACCAACTTGAGAGCTGCACGAAGATACAAGAAAAGGAATGCATTAAACATTGATCTGCCAAGCAGAGAAATTTCACTTCGATGAAAGTGAAGGTTTTAAAATAGGCTTCTGACTAATAGGAAAGTTGGGAATATTTTTAGCAGATGGACTTCAGGCACTTGTGTACTGGTTAGATACACTTCTATCTTTAAGAACATGCCAGTCAAATATTACAGGGTCAATGTCAAACCTTTCCCACAGGAAGGACCTTTCTCCTATCACCACGCCCTCTCTCTAAACTTCGGAATGTAAATTTCCCAAAGGAAGAAGAAAATACATTCAGAAAAATGAGAACCAATGCATTATTTGTTTTTTAAATCATACTTATTAATGAAAGTGTTTTGCAGGGAGACGCAAGAGAAGAAAATATGCAGAGTTGAGATGTAGTTACAAGAACACTTTACATTTTAGTAGTCCCTAAGTGATTGCCAGAACCTCTCTTCCACCACTGGACCGGACTCAACTAGGCTTATTCCACAGCAGGGTCACAACTCTTATCAGGCTTATCTCCCCAAAAATACCTTGTCATCTCTAGTCTTCATACAATTGAGCAGCAAATAGTTAAGGAACACCTAGCATCTGTAAGAAACTGCCAGCCCTGTTCAGATGTCAGAAATATCAAGCATAACTCCCACTCTTCAGGAACTTAGATATTCTGGTAGAGAGGGAAGGAAAAATGTGCAGTCTCAACAACATAAAAAGAAAGTTCTGGCATGGTTGGCAGGAGCTAGACCTTGCGTTTGTTTAGGAGAAAATAAGAGAGGGTTCCTCTGAGGATTTTGCACTAACGTTAGTTGCACAGAACAGAAATGATTCAGATCAACAAAGATGAGGAGGAGGGTGACCCGGAAGGAGACATCTGCTCAAGCAAAGCAGAGTAGCAGGAAAAGGTAGTAAGAGTAATGAGCAGATTTTCCAGAAGGGAGGGTGCGCAAAAGAGAGGGGAAGGCAGGGAGGGAGAGGGGAGAGAGAACTGCTGAGTTAGGGAGCCATTAACTAGGAGCACCCATCTTCGAAACCAGGCTAAGGAGTTTGGGGAAGAGGAAAGCTGTGGAAATAGCAGAGGAGAAAACAATTCCTGAGCATCTGTGATGTGCCAGGTCCTGAGCTAGAGCCTGTGCAAAGGCTTACATCACTAAACATCAATGCAGGAGGCGGGCTACTCTCGAAAACACCAGCAAGATGTATCACATCAGGGAGGCTACAGCAGAGGAATATGGAGTAATATTTTTTCACAGGGTTTTGACCATGTTATTTCCTTATGAAGATGTTCACTTGGAGAACTTTCTGAGTAGGAACATTATCAGGATATATAGCAAGTGGATGACTTTTGAAGGGAAAGAGTTCTCCAGAGACCACCTTAATTCCTTGATCAATATTACAGAGAAGATAAACTATTCTAAATTTTCCACGTCTATTATTGTTTTCTCTAAAATTACCTTAATTAAAATGAATTCTTAAACCCTTCTAAACCCTTCCCCTTTAGGGTTTAAAGGGTTTAGAGCAACAAGTATGAAAGACACATGGACAAAAGCTGGGGGGGGGGTGGAAATGGGAGGGAGCTGGGGAGGGCTGGGGCGGTGGGCTGGGATGGGAGTAGAAGACAGAAAACTGTATAAGAACAACAATTAAAATAAAATTTTTAAAAAATAAAACAAAATTATAATAACATTGAAAAAAAATAAAAATAAAATGAATTCTTTTTCCCCAGAGAGTTGCAAAGCAATATTTCATATATCAAACACTTTTTTGGCATTTTGGGGGGAGCTGGTTTTTTGTTTTGTTTCATGTTTTCAATAACAAATTTCACCCTTTTGGAATCTGTTGATGTGACTTTGCTCTTGTAGCCAGTAATTCTACCAAGTCCAACTTACCCAGGTTGTATTTTTAAGGATCAAAAGATTTTATCAAGAAGATTTGATCTTCATTCAATTTGTGAGAAATATCAAAGTTTACTATTTGCCCTTTTAGCAATGACATATTTTACTTTCCATTAATAACTCAACTGGGAATGTCCGGTGTGATTTCTAAGGACAGACTGATGGTTTGTATGATCTCTCAGGTGATAAGTTAGAAATTTGTGAGGAAACAAAATCCTCAGATATTCCAGCATTGCCAAATTGTCAGAATCTTTGAAAGGCTTGGAAATTTTATTTCAGAAATGTTTGTGGGTCATTTTCCTCTCAAATGTAATGCTGCTGGTCTGATGCTTGTGATCACTCGCAGATTAGGCAAAAAACACTGGGATCTAAATGTTAGGTTTAAAACAGAAGGATCAAAATGCTCCACTCCAAAGTGGAAAACACCAAACAGGCAGTGCTCGGAAGATGCGCAGCTGTTGGGAAGGAGAAAAATGAATAAACGCTGAATTCATGGTTTTGTGACTTGGAGTCAGGTAGACTACTAATGACATTAAAAATCAGGAATTCTTTACGATAAAATCTTGAATAGCTTCAGTGGTAAAACCATGGGCTTCATTTCAACACATTATATTCTTCATGTTAGAAGATCACCTTAGAGGTACCAAGCCAGAACTTAGGAGAACACCCAAGGCTGGAAATGATGTGGGCATTCCAGATCCAGATTTGACAACTAGAGAATCACTGGTGAATGAAACAGTTAAAAAAAGAAGGTGTAGCAGGAGAGTGTAGCAAGGAATGAGTGCAGTTGGAGAGGAGTACAAGCCAGCAAAGGAAGCATGGTCAGAAAAATGGCAGGGGAGCTGGGGGAGTATGTCATGATGGAACAGAAGGGGGAAGAAAATGTCAAAAAGAGAGAAACAAGCAACAGTAAGACAGGTGGAAGTCATCCCTTTATACATTCAATAGCAGTGAATCGCAGCTATAACCTGGGAGTTTTGATAGATGCTAGAAAGAGACAGTTTCTGCCCTCAAGGAGTTCAGGGAACAGATAATTAAATACAGCGAGACGAATATCATTATACAGGAACATGCAGAGAAGTTAAGGAGCATCAAATAATTTCTTTACAAATCTGTGGACTGTAAAATGCTATATAAATAAGATACTAGTTATTATTGTTATTATTATTAAGAATAAAAGCTTAGATAAGCTTTCCGAATTTCATGTCCAGAAGTCCATTACTGGCATTGAAATAATAACATTTGAGTTGAACGGTGTCTTCTTTCATGCTTTCGGTAACCCACCGAGAATCTGTAATTTTATAAGTATAAATTAAATTTTGAACTGAAGTCAGTGCTTCCTGAATTGCACCACAGCAAAAGAACAAAAGGACGATGGATTCTCTCAAAACTCAGCTATATTGATGACGTTCATCCTAAAGACTAAGAACCGTGGTACCCAGTCATGAGATCCACTAAATGCTTGATTCCAGAGCCACTGGCTTTCACATGGCATCCACATTTATGAGTTCTGCCTCCAGTGACATTGTTCTAGCCTTTAATATTCTTTCTCAAGGAAATGCTACAGAACACTATGATTAGTCATTGAAAGAAACAGTAAGAGCTCTATGAACCATTTCTCAAAGAAAACTATCTAATAAATACATTCATAAAAATAGACTTTGGCTGTTCACATAAAATACCTGTGCTGCATTTTGTAACATGAATTTTATATTAATACGTTGGCATATCATTCCACATAATATTAATGAGTTCAATTTTTGAGCCTTGACTCATGGAAACATGCAGGATTCAGCATAGGCATTTGTTCTGTACAGTTAGGAAGAGGTGGAAGAGTAAC
>PVKU01000411.1:142941-347508 GCA_004027475.1 Anoura caudifer
AAAAAAAAAAAAAAAAAAAAAAAAAAAAAAAAAAAAAAAAAAAAAAAAAAAAAAAAAAAAAAAAAAAAAAAAAAAAAAAAAAAAAAAAAAAAAAAAAAAAAAAAAAAAAAAAAAAAAAAAAAAAAAAAAAAAAAAAAAAAAAGACCCAGTGCAGGTCAGTAGTCCACTACATAAAAAAATCTACATGAATGGTTCCAAGAAAGCAGGAGACACCCAAGCAGAGGCGATCCTAGGACCAAGGAGAGTTCTGAGAGAGCCATTATTTGAGACCTACAGGTTGGAAAATATGATCTCAGCTCCTAGAAGCTCTCTTATCTATCATTGTCCTAAACAAGAATGTCCCAGTCAAAAACAGACTACCTGCTATTCAAATCTCAAGCTTCCAGATCATTCCACTTCTTCCAGAAAGGTGTTTCCAATAGGCCAAGCCCATTTACGAGACGGCGGAGAGACGCATTAGAGATGAAGGTCAGTAATGAGCCCAGCCCTTGAGCTTAAGGACAGAGAAGATCCTATCAACATAAAAATTATACATTTGAACTACCCTGCAGTGGTGTGTGAGGGCGGGTTTGACCTGAATGTCAGCAGCATCACGTGGAAATATTCTGACTGCGAACAGATTCGTGGGACTGGACCCAAGTCAAAGCTATTTAATCCTTTTGGTTACTTGCGTTGAGGTGGATGTATGTCAGGTTCCAAGACCTTTGACTCTGTTGACAGTTGGGATCAGGTAACTGTGGAGAGGGGCTATCCTGGGCATTGCAGAAGGTTTGTCAACATTCTCAACTCTACCGCCAGATGCTTTAACAACTCCCCGCCTCCAGTTATGACAATCAAAACTGACAATCAAAACTGGCTTCAGATATTGCCAAATGTCCCCTGGGAGCAAAATTGCCACCAGTGGGGAGCCATCAATGTGCGTGAGCTTTAAAGGAAAGGAAGAAGAAACTAGGGAAAACAAGGAAGTGTAGGGGAAAGCATTCAGGGAGGAGGGGTGGCTAATCAAGATGAAGCACAGGTTACAGAGAAAATATGATAAGAGACTCAGCTCTGCCTCATCCGGGCTTAAGCTTCCCAGTAAACAGCAGCGTGAGTCGCTATGAGTGAGCCGACAGAGGACAAGGATGTAACTAAAGGTTTAAGGAAGGGCTGAAAAGAGGGCTGCAGGGGTGCGTCCGAGTCTGCACTGGACGACAAACTAAGCATCGCCAGATGGAGGCAGGGGAAGATATTTCCTAACAATGTCAAAGGTCAGGTTGTCCAAGGGTCTAGGACAACTGGCAATTAGCAGCTGCGCTTTAGCCTCTAGGATGAAAGGGCAAAAATGTGTCCCTTCCTGCCCTGCCCCCTTTTTCTACCCCCACTCGTCACAGTATCAAATACCAGCGCCCTTATGATGTCAAAAAGAGTCACAAGTACACATTTTAAGCTCCTACAACTATGCACACAGTTGAGAGATATTGCAAGAGTAGATCTTTAGGAGGATGTCTATACTTTTCTTTTAAAGATAGAAGTTATCCTAAACTTACTTGTCTTTACTGTCTGCATTCCAAATTCCAAACTACACGTCTTTGATCCCCTTCAAAGGGGAAGTATTCTACCCTGAATCAGAACAAGCCAACAGCAGAACAAAGCATCTTAGAGACCCCCGGGAACAATGACCCCAGGAGACACGTTAAAGCTTTCCTCTTCTAATACAACACACCCTACAACTGGTCATGTCAAAGTCAATTTCCACGTTAATACTGAGCAGGTTACAGCTATAGAGATAAACCAATTATTCCACAATCGCTTGGTAGGTTTCACCATGTCTGTTATGTTTTATTTTGGCTTCATTATCATACTAAGCATTGATAAACCCAATTGTTAAATTGTGAAATCATTAAAAACAGAAGACACCATTTACTTCTTTAAAGGATTCTTTTGCAAAGAATCCTTTGCAGAAAATCTAATGGCACACTGCTTTTGAAGAACTACATCTACTATAGAAACTAAGGTAATGCATTTAAAAGATTAAAGTAGAAAGTGCCATGGCAGCTTACTCTTGTCCTGCTTTCCACCTCAGCTTCCTTAAATCCGATCATCTGCCTTTGTAAAAAGAACCATAACATAACACCCCTGTGAGTTTCAGTGAGAAGATTCATCCCTTTCTTGGGCATAATCTGCTCTCCCCCAGTCGAATTAGCATCTGGCAAAGTGGCTGGAGGGATTGGGTGCGAGGACACACCCCCAGACACGGTTTCTTGGTTCTCAATGCCTGTGACCCCCAAATGACTCAGGGCCAGCGCTTCCCCTCCCCACAGTGAGGCACTTGGTCTCTGGTGTGTGGACTCAGGTCCTGAACATATGAATGTATTCTGTTATTCCAGCTTTTTACTTATCCCCACCAAATATATAACAAATCTCTACTTCCTAAAATCTCTTTCTTCTATTCAGAGGGCAAGTAACTTTTTCCAAAATGTACACAAATTTTTTTCCATGCTTTCTAAGAAATGGGACATTTCAGAGAAGGATGCCTGTTTGTATTTCTGTCTGTCTGTCTATCTTTCTGTTTTTATAACGATTTGTCTAATCAGTACAACATGTTAGAACTTCTGTTAGACCCAGTTTTAATCTAAACACAGCTATTTAAAAAAAAAAAAAAAAAAAAAAAACCTGCTTCCTTGCATGTGGGCAGCAAAGCAAGAACGGGTTTGTCAAAGTACAGGGTGTGGAACGAATTCCTGCTTCTTGCTGGGGCTCTGGGTCCAACTCCATCAGCATTTCTCTCCCACCAACACCCACAGTGCCCCCCACCACACACACACATACTCTTTGTTGCCAGCGATGATTTCTGGATGAGTTAGGTCTGTTCCCACAAGTACAGTCACCTGTCTAGAACCTCAAAAGCAGGACCGTCTGTGATGTAAACATTTTTCAGACAAGGCAGGGCTGCCACCCCCCTTTTTTAACTGAGAAGACATGCTAAGGCCTCTCACTGTTTTTGATGTTTTACAACACGTGGCATGAAGAGCAAAACATATTTTTAAAACAGCCAATGATGTGCGGAAGAGGCGTGGCATCTGAACACGAGCCAGCTGTAGCTGAAACGCTCTTTTCCCCTCCTTTTCCTTGACAACACATCTAATGCCCAAACTGAAGCAACAGGTAAGGCTCCTGCAGATCTCTCCTGCCAGAGCTCAGAGGTGCTCCGTCATACAGAACTCCTAGTTTTTAAATACTTCCATGCACTTAGCAAGCTTTTTAAATTCTGTTTCCATCTGCTTCTTAACAGATTACTAATGCTAGTCAGAAACTAACTTCCTGGAACTCCTCCTATCTGATGATTCTAGGAAATATTTTTTTTCTGATTTTTATCACTGTTCCTGGAAACTGCAGAGAGAGACCAAGCTTGCGGAGTTCAAGACGCACCCCCACTGGTCTCTTACGCTCGCCTCCGTCCACTGAAACCTAGCAGATGTACGCAGGAGTCGTTCACTGAGAGGCAATTTAGTGCAGCAGTTTAGAGAATGGCTTGGGAAATAATTGCACCCAAGACCCTTGTCATTACTGTGTAAACTTGAGCAACTGTTAGAGAGGTCTAACCCACAGCTGTCCTGTTTGTAAAATGGAGATTAAAAATAGTGCCTGATTCGTGTTATTATAGGATTTGTCCAGACAATCCATTCAAAGAAAGCACTGAGTGTCTGGCACACGGTGAGCTTTCTTGATAACTTTGCTCATCATTATTAAAAACCAGAGGTCCAGACGGTTGCCCCGTGGCACTGTTTTTGTAGTTACCCCACATCTGGGAGGTTAACTTTAATAAAATTGGTATAAAAATGATGCTAATAATAATGGCACATCTAATCAGACACTAAGTTAAAATCCTCGAGTAGGGAGACTTAAGGAACGCACACCTATACAACAAGAAAAGAAATTTAGAAAAACCCAAAGCAGCTGAAGAGATTGATGTCAAAGTAAGCAGGACACTGATAGTGTCATTGATCAAAAACAGTAATAATATGCAGAGGGAATGAGAGAATGTGCAAAAAAAGCTTGGTAAAAAGCACATCTCCAAATATGCTTTATGAGACACTGACAAACCATGGTTACATGACTGGTTTTCTCCAAAAGTGAAATGTTCAATTATTGACATGGAATACATGGCCCGGGATCGGCCACTGAAACCATAGAGGTTTTGTCAGAATGAGATGTGGCCCATTAGCACAGACGTTAGAGGGGTGTTTTGAAAGAGCTACACTGCAATCTGTGTCGCCAGAAAAAGCACCAAAGAGCAAAGGACAGGCTGGAGAGCAAAAATTCACAGTAAGAAAAATCTAAACCAGTGTAATGATATCCTCCATCCCTTAAAAACTTTAGCCATCCTCTAAATACCTAAGTCAGTCCAGTCCTCCCAGTGGGGCAGTGCGGGAGCTGGCCGTGCGACTCCATCGCCGTGTTCAACATGCACGTTAACACGATGGAGAATTGCTTCACCACAAAAGCAGTTGGAACAAATGAGATCCTTCATTGCTGTAGCTGGGGACAGATTGAGGAGGAAGTAGGAATGAGAGAAATGGGACAGAACTGAGTAAATGCTTTTCCCCAGAACTCCTTAGCTCTTGTCTCTTTCTACTTACTTGTTTTAGGACACAATCCTTTATAAAGGAAAGCCAAACAAAGCACTGGAATCATCCGTGTAACCAGGATGAGGGGATGGTAATAGCTACTTCCACAATCCCCTAAAAGGAAATTTTGTCATCGCCCCCCCCCCCGGACACAAAGAAAAATTCAAAATTAGCCATGCTTGTTTCTTTGAAGAACAGAAGATTGTTCACCACAGTTTATCACCATTGATATACATATTTCTGAGATCAGTGGTAAATTTCACCTAAAAAAATAAGACACATGACTTCTGGTCAAGATGGAGGTATAGGTAGACACAATTAGCCTTGCTGTGCAACCACAGAAAGAATTACAACTAGACCTCAAAACAAGTAACACCCAGAATCATCAGAAAATCTAGCTGTATGGAAGTCTGCCAACCAAGTATTTGAAGAGCCCACATTCATCCAGACGAGCAGGAGAGGCGGACATGTGGAGATGGGTGGAGAGGAGTGGAGACATGGTATGGCTCAGAGAGGGGGCAGTGACAGTGGAATGGTTGGCCCCACATTCACATATTGTGGATAAAAATTGGGAGGGTTACCTTGGGAGAGAGCGATCCCAGTCCCAGGCCAGATTGCAAAGCCCAGCGTTCTAGCACCAGGAAGATAAAGCCCCATAACTGCTGGCTGTAAACACCAGCGGGGTTTGAGGCCACCAAAGAAACTGCAGGATTTTCAGCAGACTCTGTTTGAAGGCCCCTCACAAACTTAGAACACACACAAACCCACTTCCTCTAGGATTCAGCACCAGGGCAACAGCTGGAAGGGCACCAGTCACAAATGGGAGGTTGCTGAAGTACGGGGAACAGGGTGAGTACCCGGCAAACCTCCGGAAGCCAGGCAGCAGCACTGTTCCTTCTCTGAGCCCTCCCCCTACACAAAGCCACAATGTGGTGAAGCAGGTTACCCCACTGTGGCGATTACCTAAGGCTCCGCCCCACACAATTTACAGGTGCCTTTTCTACAACAGGCCATGCTACTAAGTCAGAGAGTCAAAGCAGCTCTACCTAATACACAGAAACAACCATGGGGAGGCTGCCAAATTGAGGAGACAAAGAAATATGGCCCAAATGAAAGAGCAGAACAAAACCCCAGAAAAAGAACTAAATGAATGGAAGCAACCAACCAACCTAATAGACACAGAGTTCAAAACACTAGTGATCAGGATGCTCGAAGCATTGAATATGGCAACAGCATATGAAAGAAATGAAGGATACACTAAGTGAAATAAAGAAAAATCTACAAGGAACCAACAGTGGAGGGAAGGAAGCCAGGATTCAAATCAACAGTTTTGAACATAAGGAAAAAATAAGCATTCAACCAGAACAAGAAGAAACAAGAATTCAAAAAATGAGGATAGTATAAGGACCCTCTGTAACATGTCCAAATGTTCCAACATCCAAATCATAGGAATGCCAGAAGGAGAACAGGAAAAACAAGACATTGAAAACTATTTGAAAAAATAATGAAGGAAAACTTTCCTAATTTGGCAAAGGAAATAGACATACACAGAGAACCCCAAACAAGTTAGAGCCAAAGAAGACACCAAGACATACCATAATTAAAATGCCAGAGATTTAAAGATAAGGAGAGAATCTTAAAAGCAGCAAGAGAAAAGCAGAGAGTTACCTACAAAGGAGTTCCCATAAGACTATTGCCTGATTTCTCAAAAGAAACCTTACAGGCAAGAAAAGGCTGGAAAGAAGACTTCAAAGTAATGAAAAGCAAGGACCTACAACCTAGATTATTCTATCCAGCAAACTTATCATTTAGATGGAAGGGCATATAAAGTGCTTCCCAGACAAGGTAAAACTAAAGGAGTTCCTCATTACCAGGCCATTATTACATGAAATGTTAAAGGGACTTATTTATGAAAATGAAGAAGATCAACATTGAAGATCAACATTTAATATTCAAATCCTATGAACATTAAAAGGGCAACAAATTCATAACCATCAACAACTGAATCTAAAAAAAAAAAAAATAAGCTAAGAAAACAACCAGAACAGAAACAGAATCATAGCTATGGAGATCATGTGTAGGGTATTCAGCTATCAGGGGGAAGGAGCAGAATAGGGGGAAAGGTGCAGGGATTAAGAACCATAATTGGTAGGTACAAATAGAGGATGTTAAGAATAGTATAAGAAATGGAGAATCCAAAGAACTTGTATACATAACCAATGGACATGAACTGGGGTGGGGGGTGGGATGTTGGAGGGAAGAGGAATATCGTGTAGAGGGGGGCAAAGAGGGAAGTTGGACCAACTCTAATAGCATAATCAATAAAACATGATTAAAAAAAAAACACTTTTTCAGATGGACTTGTGGCCAGTTAAAAAGATATCCCCATAACAATGAGTAGCAATGTTTTATGAAAGTATTTTCCTTCAGGCTCCATCCAGATGGCAAGGTAGAAAGAGGCGACAATTTCTTCATATTTCTGCAGCTTTGTTGACGTGGCCAGTTTGAACACATTTGCCAGGATGACAGTTTGCCTCTGGACTTGGGACATAAACTGTGTTCTTGCCCCTCTCTGTGCCACGGGGTATGATAGCAGTCATCTTATGTCCTGGTTTACTATTCTTAATTTTCATATATGAAAATATGTCTCCACAGGGTCACTTTTCTTTCCAGAAAAATTAGATGGTTGGCCTATTTTTAGTGTATTAGCAAGTATCTTATTTTTATATTAACAGATATTTTTAAGGCTTGACTAGAAATAAAAAGGTCAGGTAACAACTTTTTCTGTCGAAATTCTGTAGGCAGAGGTCCATTGTGTCCAGGGGGAAGTCAGTTTAAGGCCAGCTTAGCTGCATTCTTGTGTTTTACCTGTATCTATTTTTTCTGCATGAATGCTTATAGTCTTTTTCTCCATCCCTGTAATTCACAGGTAACGAAGTTCTCTTTTCATTTAATTTACTTTGAACACAGCGAGCCCTTTTGATCTGCGCCTTCATCCTTTTTCAACTCGGGAAACTTTTATTTAATTACATCTCTGAATAAATCATTTCTGTTCCCCTTGTTATTTACGTTGTTTCCTGGAACACCCATCATGCTCAGGGTGACCCTCCAGCCTCCACCCGCCATCCTCCGTTTCTCTCATTGTCTCTCATTGTCTCCAACCCTTGTTTTTTCCTTTCCTCTACATCCTGGTGGAACTTCTCTAGTTTTCTTTTTCATCATTTTGCAGAACACCTAGTTGATTGTTTTTTAACACCATTTCTGCTTTTTACTGATTTTATTCTATTAGCGGATCTTTCCTTTTCTGCAATGTGTTTCCAATTTGCCCAACTACAACTTTATCTAATGTGGACCCTGCTTCTATTTTATAGCAACCCCCCTCTTTTTTAATTCCATAGATGGTGCCGGATTTTGACAAATTTTTTCATTCCTATAGTAAATCTTTTTCAGAGGTCTGGTCCTCCCTTGTGTCTTCTGAATGATATTTCTCTGTTTCAATAAGAGATCTGTCCAGACCCAGCATCCAAAAGACAGGATGTGTCTATTAACTTTGGCTCTCTTCTTTGTCCAGTTGGGTCCTGGTCAAATTCCTCTCTCAGATCTCCATGTGGATGGCAGATGGATGTGCTCCCGGGCTGACTCCCCTTCACTAACACACATAATTGTCTTTCGTGAGATGGGATCTTCTCATCCCCATTGTTTAGCTCTGTCTTGCTTTGAAGAAATGGATCATGTAAGAAAACACAGCAGAACCAGGATTCTTCCTATTTCTACTTTCATCTGCCTTTGTGCTCCCCCCCTGCCGCCGCCACCACCCCACCCCCGCTTGCCTCCTTCTCCTTGGTAACAGGTTGTTGCTAGGAGTGTTAGGCGGAGGGATAGAAGCGGAGTACAAGGACTGGGCCACCTTGTGACACCAGGGCCGCGCCTGTGATTTCTGACTGATGAAGACTTCAGTTCTCGGTTGGTAGCAGATGGTGGGAAATTAAAAGAGTGTCAGGCCAGCTTTCAGGACCGCTGTCGTATTCCCCAGATCATTCCATCAGCCACGAATGCTTCATACTTCCTGTTCTAGCATCTGACGATAAGTAAATGGTTTCATTTTAGGTTTGGATCGCAGTACAAACGTTTGTCTTTTTCTGCAGAAGAGTTTGTTTGGGGGACCACTCTGCCCTCATTACATTATTCGTGGTGATGAGGTGGACATGGCAACGTGTCAGCCAGAGCCACAGGACACCTGCACTGCTTTCTGACAGTGTCATGGAGAATGATAAAAACTCAGACACCTGAACAATTCCGGCAGCACACGGAGCTGACGATGAATGAGATGTGGCTTCTGTAACAGTCTGGAGCAGCATGACATGTCTGTGTTTGAAGTGTCAGAGGGGGCCTGGGGACAGCTTTCAGCACTGGCCCAGAGTGACACAACTCCTTTTCTGCAGAAGATTCAAGGGAAAAACAGGCTTTTCAAATCTCTAACCTTTCAAAAAAAGAATTAAGATTAATTACTTATAAAATTAAAAAATTGATTTAGGAAGCAAGACCAAATACTTAGAAATTTGATTATATTGAGTTAGCCAACAAGTCTGCTGAGTTTTTTTACCTAAAATTAGACATATTTTTCATTTGCACCAATAACGTTATTGATTTAAATATTTTGAGTACATTGGCTATCTCTCACATGGTATAACATTGATTGTTCTCATTTAAATGTCTTGATTTGATTGCTATCAACTTCAACTGGTCCATCGAACTGTGGAGCATCATCCAAAGAGAAATCTCCAGCACGAAACTTCACAGACCGCTTTTGATGCATTCGATCAGTCACAGCACCTTCTCCATACACTGCACAGATCTTTTTTTCTTTTTGCATTCCAGTTGCATTTTTAACTTTCTTGAAATAATAAAGCACAGTATGAAAATATTGTGTAGTTTTTTCATCTTCAATATTAAAATGCCTACAAAAAAATTCACCAATTTTGGTGAGTTTTTTTAAATGCACACTAACATGACAGCTGTCACAATGCAATGTAACAAAATTGTTTCGAATGAAGCTAAAGACAGCTAAGGCCTCCAGAGCCATCTTATGGGAAAAAACAAATGAGCTTTTTGGCCAGCCCAATACAAGTATCAAACTGACCTTGAGTATTGAATGTCAGTCCATGGAATTGAAATTGTCCGTGATAGTCTACAATTCCCTTCAAAAAAGACTCTAGGATTCTTCCATTTTGTACATATATATTAATTAGGTCAGTTTAGGAAGAATGGCTCCTATAGTTTATAGCTCATGCTTTAGTAATTTTATGCAACTGGTAAGCACTAATAAGAGTATGATTCCAGATATTGCAATATGATATTTCTAGATATAAACAGGCCCAACCTGTCTCCGATGAAAACTGATCCTTTTGGAAAAGGAAGCTAATTTCTGTGGAAACTGAACCTTAAGGCACACACACACACGAACTTCTATCTCCATATTCAAGTAACAGTTCGGTCATATGGATCCTGCCAACTAAGCAGATTTGAACTTGGCTTTCCTTCCTCATTTAATTCTGATTTCTAGTGTCAGCAAAGCTAAGCATAAGCTGTTATTAAGAGAATAATGCAGGAACTGAGGAGAAAAAATAGAAGTTGAAAATTAAGATTAAATGAAATTATTTTCACCTAATAGACAAACACACAGTAACAGTAAGTTATTGGTTTCATTGATGTGAATTTTTAAGAGCTTAAAAGGTCCGTATTAAAATTCTGTCTTTGAAAATGTTTCTTGTTATCTGCCCAGCAGCTTGATGAAGCATCATATTTTAGGAAAGTCATGCTCTTATTGCCTTTAGAGTCTTATAACGCTATGATTGTCTCCCAACATGGAGTGGTCCCCGGGAAAAGCAAACCATCCCATACACACACACCACCACAGATAACACTGTGCCATCTCCCCATTCCCGAAGTCACCCCAGGCCATGACAACTTCTAAGTGGTTAAAGTATAATAAGGTCCTTCTGAAACTTATACTTTAGTGATTCAGATTTGATACTCAATAGAAACAATGTTTCTTTCATGCAATGAATGATCAATTATCTTCTCAAGGATAAAATAGATGTTTATTCCATGGAGCATTTGAGTTTACATTTGAAAGTACACATATTTATTCTCTATAGTGTCTGAAATTTTTAAAAAGTCACAACTAATGTAATCATCCTATAATCTGCTCAATTGGATTTTCAGTATTTGTTCACTATTCATGGTTTAAAATGTTTTAAAATTCTATAAAAACTTCCTATCCATCAATATACATAAAAGCAAGAATATTTTCTACAAATAAAGATCCAAAGGGTAAAAAACAAAAAAAAAGCATTATTCATTCTTTATAAATCAGTGCCTTCAAAAAGAGAAGGTCTGTCAGCTTATATTTCAGCTATAAGTCATTTTTTACAGTGATTTGAACTATAAATCACATTTCTTTATGTCTAATCAGTAGCAGGTGTCTAAACAGCAATCTGATGAGAGAGATATTGTGTGCTGAGCACTCACTTGATTTTGGGGCCTTTGAATCAACTTTAGACATGAGCTTCTCAACAGCAGCGTACTCACATCTCCAGGGAGTTAATTTTGGGTGTCAAAGACCATCCTTTGAATTGTAGGATACGTAGCAGCATCCTTGGCCTCTGCGTGCTGCATGCAGCAGGATCCCCACTCACCCCAGCTGTGGCCACCAAAATGTCTCCAGACATTGCCCAATGTCCCTTGTAATGGCAGGCAGGAGGGGTGGGATTGAGAATCGCTGTCCTAGAACACTTGCGAAATTGTCCTTGGTCTGGAAGTGAGCAGAGCTCTTTCTTCCTGGTTGGAAAAAATGAACATGTTTGGACACCTGAAGGTGTGGGTTTCCTTCTCAGCTGTGTTATTCGGGCTCACTGGTTGCCATTCCTCAAGCTCAGCTAGTATGTGGCTCTTTGTGGCTGGAACACAATCCTACTGATGTTGGGGTACGTGATGCTCAGTGTTTTCAGCTGCTGATCTCTGTTCAACTGCAGACAAGCATCTCTCTGGGAAGAAAAATAGGTTCGAAATCGATGGAACCATAAGTATACCTTCCCATGTACATTCTTCACTGGGTTTCTCCATGTCCTTGCCCCATCAACAATACTCATTACCTAACACCTCTCCAGCCACTAAATGTCTCCTGTTCAAGTCACTAATCCCACTGTAACTCCTTCTGACATTGCACACCTTGGCCTTGCTTCTGAAGACAAACACATTCATGCATCAAGCTCATGCACATTTGTAGCCATGAACCTCAAGCCCAAACTCGGATGTACAAGCAAAAAACCTTTTCCAATTTTACAGCAAACTCAATTTTTTTATTAGCAGTGCCTATTTTATTGGGCAAAGATAAGGAAGAAAGAAACATCATCCCATGAAATTCAGGGTCATCCCTAGAGATGGCCCTTTGGTCCTGTGGGCATGCGTACACCAAGACCTGGAAGTATAGGAGCACCAACTACCCATGCACCTGAGGTGTCCTCAGCGTCTCGGCTCTTCAGTGGCTGGGCTACAGAGACACTTGCTGTGAGGTCTCCTCCTTTGCTTCTTACAAACACACCGGAAATCCATGACTAGGAGTAAAGAAACTCTGTGAGGATATTTCTGACCCATGTGTCCAAATACTTCTACCCAGAGCACACCCTGCCCTGAGGAGTGTCTTGTAAATTAGGAAAATGGTCCTAACTAAGAGCTGTATTCAGAAAGCAAGGAAGCGGTCTTCTCAGCTCCCAGATGCCCTAACCCACTGAGGTGGCAATTATAATTTCCCCGCCCCTTGCCCAAGCCAGTTTTGGGAAGATTCATAAGACCATACGTACATCTCAACTTTCGTCTTCAAATTTGGCTTTCACGGCGTGCCAAGCACATGGAATCTTTATCTAGAAAGGGCCAGGTAAGAGGAGAAAGAGAAGTTGCTCTCTCTTGTTTCAAAAGAGGTTGTATGGACACACCTTGACTTTTAAAGCTTGAAAAACAAACCAAGAATTTAGTTCTTCTGTTTTACTGTAACAGCTCTTGTGAGGCATCTCTTGATATTTATTGGTTAAGGGAATGCCCCAAACGATCTTCCTACTACATAAGCAAGTGGCAAGAATGCCTGGCTTTAAGGGAAGGTTAGCGTGAGCAAAATGTGGGTGGCCATCTATCTCGGTTTCACCTACATTTCGGACTTTTCCATTTAAGGCAGCTGAGTCTTCCTGAAACACAGCTGCATGCAACACACATGGTCCCCTTCAGCCTCTTTAAGCACCCACAGTGCTGATGACCTTGTTGTATTCATTCCTAAGTGCTCCTGATACTGTGGTTGGCTATTTCTGAACTGCGTGGATCTTCTAATAGTGCCTGGGTTACCACACTCTCAGAAAACATCCTCGGTTTCTGCAGTCTCATTAATTACAGGGCAAAAAAAATCCACTAAGGTTTAGAATGTACTATTTCCAATAAATAAGAGGACAGCTTGCTAACAATACTCAACCATATGTGCAAATGGTAGACATAAATACAATGGACTCATTTTTGAATACTCAGTTTCTTCGGAACTCCTAATCAATTGTGTGTTAGTCCGCTAGCGCTGCCATAACAAAGTCCCACAGACTGGGTGGCTTCAACAATAGACTTTTTTTTCCCTCACAGTCCTGCGGGCTAAAACCCAAGATCAAGGTGTCAAAAAGGCTGGTTTCTCCTGAGGCCTCTCTACTTGACCTTTGGGCAGTCACCTCCTCACTGTCTTCACGTGGCCTTTTGTCTGTGCACACACGTCTGGTGTCTCTGCCTCTTCTTCTTATAAAGACACGGGTTCTGTTGAATTAGGGCCCCACCGTTGAAGGGTCCTATTCCCAAGTGCAGTTACACTGGGCATTGGGGCTTCAACGTATGAATCTGAGGGGTGGAGGGAACACATAGTTCAGTCCATGACAAATACAGAGCATCTAAATCAATGGCTAGATGATAAGTATGTCCCGAAATTGAAATAATATACAAGGAGGGATCCAAAACATGAATTTATTTATAAAAAATTGTGGATTTATTTTTACATGTTTAAACTTCAGTCACCTTCAAAGTACTCTCCGTTTAATGCAATACACCTATTAAGATGTTTTTTTCCACTGCTCAAAAGTTTCTGAACTCATCGAGGCATTTTGATGCCTTCTAGTGCTTCTGCCACTTTGTGTTCCCCCCCTTTCACATCAGCAAAATGCTTCCCTTTGAGGACTTTTTCTCATCCAGGGAAATAAAAAAAAGTTGCCCAGGATGAGATCGGGTGAATAGGGAGGGTAGGTATGGGGCTCATGCCATTTTTGGTCAAAAACTGATGACCACTCAGTGTGGTGTGGGCAGGTGTGCTCATAAATCACCCATCATGAAATGGGCAAACATATTGAGTCTTCAAAGAAAAATTCACTGAAGCCGGATGCAGCCTCTCACAACACCACCAGCTGGTACACTGCTACAGATGAGTTCCTAGAACACTCACCTAGCAGGGGAAGCAGCTCACGCTCTAGAAGATAATTCCATTTTTTGTGGTCCCCCCTCATAATACACAGCTTAAGAAGAAAATTTTTTCATTTTCTTTATCCAGTCACAGGCTAACAATTTGAGTTCCTCCCCTTTTACCAACATAGAAGCTGACTCAGTGCCCAGCTGGATGCAAAGCTGATCCATACAGCAACCGTGGACAGAACGGGACAGAGAGGAGTCAGCTAGGGATGTGGGTATAACTGAATGATTCACAAGGTGAGTGACCTAATGTGTCCAAATCACTGCCACAGACCTCTCCCTTGTTACTAATGACAGGGCTTCCCTCTGACAAGGAGAAGCCCCGCTCACCTTCTCTGAACACCGCCGCAGCCATGCCGCAAGAGTTCACATTTGCTCCAACACTCTGAGCTGTCGTGAATCCTGTCTACCACTTCTGAACCACGCCTGGTGATGAGCGGTGCCCTCAGCTGTATTTTACCCATTATAAACAACGAAAGCACAAGCAACCAGACAAATGGAGGTAAAGATTGCCTTTGGGAAAAAAAATTGTCCTGGAAAATAACATTGTTGGATTCAAAATGATAGGATCCCTTGTCTGGCAGAATTGAACACAAAGTGGATCTAGAAAAATCATTATATCTTGAAGGAATTTAAACAAATGTAACTAGAAAGAGTGATTTGTTTCTGTAATTTAGCTGTCTTTCCTTTTTTTCTGAAAAGTACTGGTACACAGTAGCCACAGAAAAATTAAAGCAAAATAAATGCGCAAATCAACTGACTGGTATTTTAATGTTGATGGAAACTACCTGCTAAGCAATATTCATCAAGTGAAGTCATTAACAGAACTCCTACAATTTCTTACACATTTATAGTTTATAAAATTTGTGAGCTTTTGTCCTTTTTATGGTTTATTAGAGCTTAACACACCACATACACACACATTACGCAGAAGATACTAAAGGCAAAGATTGTGGGAATCTATCTTTATATAAAGCACATGTTAATTTAAGACTTAAGTACAATCAATAATCGCTCAGCTTTCAAGCAAATTTAATATCTACCATGAGTTTAACCCTAAGGCTAGCCAACCCCACCTTTGAAAACTAGATGCTTTGGATTTATTTCCTCTCTGGATAAGAACAAAGAAAAATGCAGTCAAGGGGTTTTTCATCCTTATTGTTCAGTTGTATGTATTTTTAATAATATCTGTGATAATACAATTATGATTTTCAGCCTTACAGTTAATCAATTGAAAAGAAATACCTCTTTTCTGTAAAAGGTGATGAAATAGAAGAGAAAATGTTCTAAGTTATAAAAAGAAATATGGAGTCCAGAACAAATAATGCCCCTCTTTTATTACAAAATCTTTTATTACAAAATCATAAGCATGTAATTCTTAACATAACAATATGATACTCAAGCACAAATATGACATTTTTAGGTAAAATGTTCAAATTAAAACTATAAATTTTTACACCCATATTATTACCCTACCAACCACACTGAAGCAGGGCTTACTTCTGCTGGACCCTGTATATACAAAAAAAAAAAAAAAAAGCAGACTTGGAATAAATATGGGTATCATTTTATGATATTACTTTTAAAACATGAAGAAAAAATGATTAACACGTAGACATTACTCTAGAATTATTTCTTGTGCCCAAACAAGAAAGAAATTATCTCACATGCCCTCAAAAAAGTGACAAGTCAACAAACATAAAAGCTATATGGAAATTTAGTTTATATATGTCAACTTGCTGTTTATATACAGAAAAAGACAACCTATAAACTGCCTACTTACAAATGGCAAATTCTCATAGAGGGCCCTATTCACCCATCTTCCCCACCCCCGTGCGGAGCATGCCCAGTGTATTCCACTGTTCCCACGAGGAGAGAAACTAAAGAAATTAGGAGATTTTAAGGAATCATGAGGCTTATAACTCACAGAGAAAAAAAACTATGGCAATCAGGAAGGCAGTTCTGTGCCCCACACTGGCCCCAGCCTCCTGGGTGGGGATGGCTTCCCTCTATTCATTCCTGATGCTACCAAACCAAATGGTGGGGGGGGGGGGAATCACAAAGTTCTGCATTAGAGATGAAAAAACGTTCTTCCCCCTGCTAATACACTTGAGACCCTCACTCAAATTAAAATATAGCTAATATACGTGAAAGAAAAATGTGCGATTTCTTTTGTAAACTGTACCTGTAGGAAAATGCACCTTAAATTCAGAAGGAAAAAGCAAACAAACTGTTCTAGAATTTATTGAGAGATTACTACATACCAAGTACTGTATATGTATCGATTTTATCTTGTTTATTTCTCTGCACTGTTTGACAGATGGGCTTTTATGAGGATTTCCATGTTGCAGCAGGGAAACAGGCTGAGAGAGGCTGAGAACCTGGTGTAGGCGGGGACAGGACACTACACATTGATGTCAGGGCCTTTTATGTAACTTCCCTGTTATCTCCACTGCTCTTCTCTGCTTCTTGACAATATTTTCTAGAATAAAGAATTCTTCAAATAGTATATGATTTAAAGAAAACTAAATGTGCTAAAATATGATAAATGACTAAATTATGTGATATAATATTATACACTTGGCAAAAATGATTGTGCTGAGTTTTTAATAAGCAAGAAAACAGGTTATTACGTTAAGTGGAAAAAGCAAGTAATGGCCTGTGTCCTGTGTTATCATGATTCTGATAGTGTCAACATTAACCACCATATTGATATTAGCTAAAACATAAGAAACTTTCCTGCATAAGCTCATTTCATTCTTATAATCACCATATAATTAGATATTTTTATAATCAGTTCTTGTAAGAGAAAACAGACTCAGCAAGGCTAAGTTACTTATCCAGGTTCACACGGTTGGTAGGTAGGAGAACAGGGACATGAATGCAGACCTGCTGTCTCCAAAGATATTGCAGCCTCGACACTATGCTCTCCTATAAATGGAAAAGAACAAAGATTGGAAGCAAAGACACACACATTGACTAAACCTTCTTTGGATCATGAAATTATGGGAATTCTTTTCTCTTTCCTCATTTTTCTGTATTTTTCCAATTTTTCATAATGTGCATAGAGTGCATTTAAAATGTCAACAAACGGGAATTCCACTACCATTCCCCAATACCAGAGTTGGGGATAACATTGTCTGAGCAAATCCTCCTGAGAGCTCAGATATGATGTGACATCTACAAACACAAATATAAACAAACCTGCCCTAGGAAAATGAGCGATAACATGCAAAGTCCTTTTTGCATGTCACATAAGCCAGTTGCGTCCTGCTCTAGCCCCCACTCCACCCCACAGCCCATCACACTCCCTGGATCTCTTCCTTTGCTCCTCCCTCCTAATTCCTTTTTGAGAAACTCAACAGAAAAAGTGGGAAGAGGGACATCACAATGACAATGGCTTCCCTTCGTTAGATAAACTCGCCCCTAGGTCTTGCCAAATGGTGGTCTCTCAATGAACTCTTGTTTTTCCAACCTCCCATTTTTCTCACCTCCCATATACACAATTCCTTAATGTGTTATATTTCCACTTTTCAGTAAACAGTGGACAGTTAATGATCGCCTACCCAGCTCATGACTCCATCACTGCAGAGATGTCTGAGAAGGAGCTCCAAGCCAGGCATTTGAGAATTAGGCTTCTTCAAATGTGAAGAGAACTCAGAGCCTCAGAGTCAGTCACCAACCTCCACCAAACCTTGCCAAGCCTACAAGAAAAGATTCCCTCCCCCACCCCCTGCTCTCTTGAGGAAGGTGAGGAAACATGACCTCACCCAAACGTCCCTGACAGACACACATAGCTGTCTCTACTGAAATGAGTTTTTGAGACCCACCTTTCTCTGTATTGAGGAAAGCTACCTGAGGGGCCCATCTGGATGCTCAGGGCTGTGAGTCTCATGTTGCACACAACTTGCTCAGTGTGACCAGCCTCCAAGTGGTACCTGACAGTTGTTTCTCAAAGTCAACAGTGGAATTAATAAGCAATTGTCTTTAACAGTAGTTAGCAGGTATTAAATACGAAAAAGCAAAAATTTGGCACATCTGAATGGACTACTAAAGAAATATTTTCTTGGAAATGTGTCTCCCTCTGTTTTTTTTCTTTGTGTGTGTGTGACTATTTTTCTCCTCTCTTTCTAATCAGGAGCATCAACAACTAAATTCCCCTGTATTTTCACACCGTTCGGCTGGTTTATCATATTACTCTAGAGGAGGGTAAATAATTGATTTGATTCATTGCCTCTAATTCCTATCTTTCAATTAGGTATGGTGTGATAAGTTTACATATAAACACTGCACAGATTGCATTTTATACCCAGCTTCCTATTTTGGAAAGAATTCAAATGATGAAATCAGGGTTAAAGTAAGAAATGATTTAGGGGACAAGAGATGAACTTACTATGACGAGGTCACTGATGGCATACAAGTGAACATTTGAATATTTCTGATGCTTTCCACAAATTAGCATCTACTTCCAGCAGCTGAGTATCCTTCATTGTAGACTCTCAAATCAGAGATTTTCATTCTCAAGTCCTTCTGTTATGGAAGTGGCTATTCATAGGTTAAAAGGGTGGCCATTGTGTTCAGTGAAGAGCATCCAGAAAAAAGAATGCCTTCCTGTGGTTCGCAGTCATGTCAGGAATGTCAACCTGCTCTGCACACTCAGCTCAAAGCCCAGGCAACTCGCTTGCTTCAAGAGCTGTTATCCAAAACACAGAGATGGGTGAAGTGTAAAGCTGCAAGTTCAGGCTGCACACAGCTTCTTGAAGTTCAACATCTCCTCTTCCTGTGGCTACTGGCTGGCTGCATTTGGGCACGAAAGGAGGGTTCCACTGGAGAACTGCAGTGTAATTATACATTTCCGTCAGAGCTGTGGGGACAGGGGCTCCAAATCGGAGGAGGGTAGGCAAGTTTAGTAGAAATGCAAGCAAGTTTACCCCGTGAGAGGCAAATAAAGAAAAAGGGAAGCTGTAAAAGCATCTTCCCAGTGTAAGGAAGGCCCTAGTCTAGTCTTAGATGAGCTACTAAAGTCCACCTAATTTAGGATTAGCAACACATTCATCAGAAACCTGCTCAGGTTATAAAACGGAGACCAAAGAGCCCACCTTTCAGGATAACTAAACATGATAAATAATTAATGAAAATGAGCACCTGCTAATATAAATGCAAATGTCTGCCTGCCTGCTCGATTTACATGCAAACGGTCTTTTTTTTTTTTTAATCTATCCATAGTGGAAGATCAATAGTGGTGGTGAAGGGAAAGTGATTTCCAAAGCTTTTTTAATGTTGAAAAAGGAAAATTAAAGCTCAGTGTTAATGGTTATCCATAGCCCCTGGGCATGAGCCAGCCAAGTACTCAATAGTTGCTGATTCACCCTGTGACCTCGGGCAACTGCACCTGTGTCCTTGGTCTCCTAGAAAAGGAATTAAGAACTTCCAAGAGCAGGGATATCCAGAGATCTAGAACCGATCAGACGCAGGCCCACCGAGAGCCAATATGCTTCCAGGGAAAGGATCCCGCAATCTCCAAAGTTCTTGCTGTCTCCTGATTCTCTCAGCCTATTCTTTTTGTCCCAGGGTAATAGACAGTAGCCAAGAGTCATCCACCAACAAGGCCCTTAGTGTGGATTCATCAGTTTATGTCACTTCATATAAACAAAAAGGGTCAGGTCAGGATACGGTCTGGCCATGAGACCCTGGAACCAGAGTCACTAAGCGTTAGCTGCATGGTGTGTTCGCGGATAAGCAATGCCTGTATTGTGTGATAGCTGCACAGCAGCAGTTGCGGTTTCACTTGTGCTAAGCTTTGCAAGTGCCAGGCACCCCGCAACACCAAGACAAGCCAGAGCCCAGGTCCAAAGCACTCTTCCCTTCAGAGCCCTGGTACGGAAGACCTCCCATGACACATGGCTGAAAGTGGCTTTGTTGATGGTGAGAAATAATATTGAATCCTGATTTAAGAGAAAGAAAGGACACACACACACGCGCACACACACAAATGTATATAAATTGACTCATAATCAAATTCTCAAATTCCTTATCAGAAATGAAAATAATTTAAAGAATAAAATCTATAGGATCAGTTACTGAGCATAAAAAAGGTCCATCCGTATGATAAAATAAAGTTTCTTTTTGAAACTACATCATATAAAACTGATTTGCGTTTTGCAGTTTTACCAAATGTGAAGAGTACGTTTGCAACTGATTGGAAATCAATGAGACACCTCCAAGGAAAAGGCCAGCAATCATCTCCCAAGGCTGCTGAAGACGGGGTCCCGCTTACCTTCCAAACTGAAAGGTACATCTAAGCTGGTCTGTCTTAAAATAAAGGCTCTGGGGCACTTACAGAAATCCACTGCAAGGGGTTCGACAGAGATGTAGGTAGATCTTTCAGAGGAACCGAAACTCCATACAGGGAGGGAGAGGCCACGGGCCCCCAGGGAGCAGCTGTTGTCTGAGTCAGCATAGAAAGGAGACAGAAAAACAGTGCACTCCAGTATGAGACCCTTACCCTTCTCCACCCCTTGCTGCCAAATCAGTCTAAAGTGAGAAAAACAGATGCTACAAACTGAACATGTGAGCTGCTTGTCAAATGGACCATTCTAGATGACTTGTAAGTTGCAGCACAGGTGAGGAGGAGATGAGGCAGGGGGTCAAGAGTGCGAAATTTAAGGAGGCACCTATTCCCAGGGCCAGAGTGGGTGCCCCCTTAAATTTTACACCCTGATCCCTCTCTTGGAGCAGCCTCATCCTGACCTCAGGCTGCAGGTGATATTTACTTAACAGTGTTGAGGATTCTTCCAAATGCATCCAGGAAGGCCAGCTCATGTATGTAATGGACCTATCACAGTGCTCCACGGGACAGGCATTCCGCCATGACTGGAGATGGCAACCTTCCCCTCAAATATCAGAGGCATGACAGAGTCTCTCACTGACGACCCTGCCTCATAAGCCTAAAATCTGACTTTCGGGGAGGGAAGTGTTGGAAGAGGCCTGCCTCCCCTGACCCTCTCCAGATGGGGCCTGGGAAAGCCTGCAGTGTGCAGTGTCTTAATTCCGACCCAGGCAGGACATGTATACAAAGCCCCAGTCTCAGTCGGTGGAACAGCTCTCAGCCTTCATCCAGCATCCCCAGCCCTGGCAGTAAAAGGACGCCCTTCTCTAACCTCAGAAAAGTCCCTTAGTGTCCCATTGGCAGCCTATTTTTCAAACTCAGGGGCACGTTGGAATTGCCTAGACCACATCTCCAGCAATTAAATCCAGTTGTCAGGGAGAAGAATAATTTTAAAGTTCTTCAGATGATCCAGAATGCAGCCAAATTGGAGAGTATGTGACCATACAATTGGTCAGTATGATGAAGAGACCAATCATTATAGGTCCCTAACAGGCTGGTCCCCTACCCATAATACCCAGTGATTTCACCAAGGCCTGAGGGCCTCACGCTCCTTATTAGATTTCATTGGATTCGATCACTCACCATCCCCTTGTGTGCACGCACTCACACACATGCACATATACGCACGGCTTTGGGTGCTGAAAAGACAAGGTGGACTCATTGTTGTGGCTAAATATGATGAATATGTTATCATCAGACAGACTTGGAGTCAGGCACCCCTCACTAGATCTAGGGGAACCAGCTGTCCCCATTGCCTAGGACTGGCCCAGCCTGACACAGAAAGTCCCCTGTCCCAGGCACACCGGAGTAGATGATCTCCGTATGTCCCACTCTCCTCCAGTTTCTACTTCATGGAAAGCCACGAGGGCTCCCTTCTCTCTGGCTTCCAACTGGGTTTGGCCAATGGGAGGCACTTAACCTGAAATTGGAGAATGGAAGAAGAGTGGGGTGATGGCGTTCAGCCCCCTGATCCCCCTCAGCCTGGTCCCCTGAATCACTGTTTTTCTCAAGCCCTCAGCCACTACCAGGCAGCCCTCCCATCAGCTGCCTCTGCAGGGTCTGGCAGTCACTCCCTCCCCTTGCCTTCAGGGCTCAGAGGCAGCAAAAGTACTGGACTTCTGCGAGCTCCAAAGGACCGCATTATCTCTTGCTGGTTTCTCTAAATTCTGCCCCCTCACTATGTCAACATTGTCCTTATTAAATTGTCCTCGCATTACCCAGCTTGAGGGTGCCTCCATCTGTTTCCTGCCAGGACAGTGATGGATCCCCCCTGTATGCATCCCACCAAAACATATGGCATGGAGGAGGGGCGGGTCCCTAAGGGAAAGGAGATGCCATTTCCAGGGCAAAGGTGAAAGGATGCTCAGCAACAGACATCGCTACAGACAGCAAAGGGCAAAGGGTGAAATCTAGGCCCTTGCTCCTCAGAGTGTCACCGATGGACTGGGGCTGGTACATGGACCAGAGTGGCCGGTCACTGATGATATAAGACAGGTGAGAGGAAGCATTTAGGGACTTTTAGGACAATTTCACATTGCCGCCAGATGTAACCATTTTACAAAATAATCAGTCCAGTCAGGCATACTAGAACTGTTTAAACTGGAATTTTAAAACTCTCCTTAAATACCGACAGTTGGCGAATCCCTGATCAAAACCAAGCTGTCGTATGTGATGTGAGGGGTACATTTTAACGACCTCTTTCTATTGAAAAGCTGACTTGGAAGCACATGATTTTAGATAATACAAATAAAAATCAACACATACTGTGGCCGCACAACATGCTAGCTGCTGTCTTAAACTCCTTTCATGGATTTCCTCCTTTAATCCTTGCAATCAGTCCAGGGGGTAGGTACCTTTATTATCCCCATCTTAAGGATGAGGAAACCGAACGCAGGAAATAAGGAACTGGCCCAGGCTAATGCATTGTGGCCCCAAGACTCAGGTCAAGATTCGAACCTGGGCACTTGGTTCCAGAGCACATACCCCAGACTCCCCATAGTGCCTGTCTATACCAAAATTTAACATGTATTTCCCACAACATGAACATGGTCGAAATAAATGTGACCTTTATATGTTTCTTTCTATTTCCCATGCACCTCCAGCCCTAATTCTGAGCTGGATTAGAAGGGCTATTTAAGCTCTTTTACTTTTAACTGAATCCCCTGTTGTTTTTCTTCAAACCCTTCCAGGGGAGCTAAGTTTTATAACCAGAACCGCTCTGGAAACATGTGCATAGAGAGACATATATCTCGTTCTGATAAAATTACTCAGAGCTTAGTGATATATCACCCAGCCCATTCACACGGCTTCCCATATATTCTGTGGGAATCCCATCTGCAGTGTCAGAACTAAGTGTCTCTTTATTCAGCCTCCAGTTGTGAGCTATAAATTGGACACCTACCGATAAGCTATAAACATCTTTCCATTCCGGGATATGATGGACAGTCAGGACAGAGCTGCTTCGAAAATAGAGACAAGACGAGGATGTTCGCCGATGCTTCAGGTGCTGTTGACAGGTGTGTTCAGGGCACTTCTGTCTTTACCCACTGAAAGAGCAGCATGTGGGGAGAAAGCTTCTCTGCCCCCGTTTCAGGGACGACAGACACACAAAAGAATAAACTGTGACTTCAAACCAAGGCATCAACACAGCCCACTGCTGGGCATCACGCCCCTTCAATTGCACCCCAGTGCTTTTCTGATAGGTGACTCGGAAACCACGACCGACACCATCACCCACCGTGTGCCTAGACACTCCCACTCCACAGGAGTCAGGGGTTTCCATCGTCCCTCTTTCACGAGGAGGTGGAAGTTCATTAAGTGACTTGCCCAAGGTCTTATGATGTGTAGCCGGAACTATCACCCAAGCCTTTCTTAGACCCGTCTTTCCTCCGCACGGGGACATCCTCTGGTTCTATCATCCCGTCATCTATTTCACCTGCCAGATGTCGCTGTTAACCTGGTGGCGATATGGACACTTTAAATCAGTTAACCTTCATGGGCTGTCTTCGCATCTGCGGAACAGCAGGGAGAGAGAGCTGCGCGAGCGGTAGCCACGCTCAGCCTCTCTGTCCAGGGGGGGACATGGCTTCCTCCTTCCTGGCCACACAGACTAGGGCAGGTAACTTAGCTTCTCTGCCCCCCTCATGTCTGTGAAATGAACATGAGAAAAATGGAACCTGCCAGAAAGGTTGTGGGGAGGATTATTATTTGTAAAATTCTTAGGACAATGCCTGGCATTTAATAAGAATTAGATAAATGTTAGCCTGTCTCAAGCATCCCTAAGATTCCTTTCGGCACGAAATTCCTACACATTTTTCTAAAGCCAAAACACCAAGTTAGCTTCGTGGAGACACAATGACAGGCAGACCTCGGAGATGTTGCAGGTTCGGTCCCAGACCACCACAATAAAGCGAGTCTCACAGAAAGCGAGTAATAAACTTTTCACCGGTGGAGGGTCTTACCTTTAATTTGTAAAACATTCAACATCTGAGAAGTTCAATAAAGCAACATGCCATAAAACACGGTCTGCCTGTATGGAAGATTCTGGGGGCCTTACGGTATTTCTGTTAGACTGGGAACGTGCAATAAGCAAGCTGGGCCCTGCACAGCAGGGGATCACAGAAGTATGTAATCCAGTTAGTGGCCATATTCTGTATTGAAGAAACCCTTTGCCGGGGGAAGTGGCACTGTTAATAATCTCAGTGGAAAAACAGATGTGATCCAGAACCGTCAAAAAAGAACCAGCCTGCATTGTTCGTTCTCTCTATGGGGTATTCTGGGACTCTCACCTGCTCTGTAAAAACCTCACTCACCACTTACGTATGTGCTGAGGTTTTCTTTCTTCCTCACACTGGGTTTGAATCGCCCAGCATGTGAGATTCTCAACATCATAGTCCTCCCCCAAAATTAGAAATAAAACCCAGATTTTTTTAAATATACATAGTTTCTGCCTTATTAATCCTACTCTTAACCTAAATAAAATATTTCAGTAAATGAAAACTTACATGAATCTTGACCTAAGGAAGGCTTGTATCTCATACAAAATGAACTCAGAATGGATCACACATAGAATGTATGACGTGGAACTACAAAACTTAGAAAATACATAGGAGAAAATATTTCAGACCTAGGACCAGGTAAAGAGTTCCTAGACTCTTAAACCAAAACCATGCTGAAAAAGGAAAATGATAGATTGGATGTCATCAAAATTAAAAACTTTTGCTCTGTGAGAGACCTTGTTAAGAGATCAAAGGAAAAGAGTAGGAAAAATATTTCACATCATAAATCAACAGGCGAATTGTACCTAGAATATATGAAGATCGCTGGATGTGACAAGTAGTAGAAACGGAACAACTGGATCGGACTGACTGAGGGGGCATGCCTCTCCCCAGGGCCCTCACCATCTCCGGGGACCACCCGGCACTACTGGTTCTCAACCTTTGCTGCCTTCCGTTGGAATCCCACGGAGGGCTATTAAAAAATATGGAGCTCTTTGGACACCCATGTCTACAGCAGCAGCATTTTTCTAATAACCAAAGGATGACGGAAGCCTCCCAGGTGGTCGCTGACAGATGACCGGATAAACACCATGGGGCCCATCCACACAGTGGAATGTTGTCCCTCCTTAAAATAAAGGAAGGAAATTCCGACACGTGCTCCAACTTGGATGAGCCTGGAAGACCTAACGCTAAGTGAACCAGCCAGTCACAAAGGGGCGGATATGGTTTGATTCCACTTACACGAGACACTTAGAAGAGTCTCATTCATAGAGACAGAAAGAGAACGGTGTTGCCTGGGGCGGAGGGGAGGGGCAGTGCGGAGAAGTTTAACGGGCCCAGAGTTCCATTTCGGGGAGATGAGAAAGTCCTGGGGCTGGACAGCGGTGATGGTTGTACAACAACACAGCTATACTTAACACTCCTGAGCTGTTCACTTAAAAATGGTTGAGATTGTAAATTTGATGTTATGCATGTGTTTCCACATAAAAGATTCAACATTAAAAATAAACAATCCAACTTAAAAAAGGATAAAAGACATGAACAATTTGCTAAGGAGAATCCACAGATGACAAAAAAAAAAAAAAAAAAAAAAAAAAAAAAAAAAAAAAAAAAAACATGAAAAGATGTTCAACATTACTAGCCACCAGGGACATGCAAATTAAAGCCACAGAGAGCTGTAACCGTGCTGAGCATTGGCAAAGAAGGTGGCTCTTTACACAATGGGACCTAGTGGGGTGCCCATACCCTGCACTGAGGAAATAGTACTGTATGAAGGCGAGGCAGCATCACTGATCATTTCAACTGAGAAACAGGCTTGATCTGAGACTATCGCAGACACACTTACTAAAACAAATAAAATAAAACATATGAATAATAACACATACCAAATGCTGAGGAGGATGTAGAGAAATTTGGCTTCTCATACAATACATTGCTAGTGGGAATGTAAAATGGGCTAGCCATCCTGGAAAAGACTTTGTCAGTTTCTTAAAAATAAATGTATCTACCAGCTGGCAATTGCATTTTGGGGTCTTTGTCCTAGAAAAATGAAAACTTATTTTCATGAAGGGAATTGTTAAAAATGGTACCACTGACACAATGAAATATTGTTATCAAAGAGGAAATTGGGATGACTGTGTGGAGAAAGATTTTAAATGATTCTGAAACAACGTTAACTTTGAAAATGTAGAAATCAAAACCGCATCCTAGAATAAAGACTCGCAGGGAATAGCAGAAGGAAAATGAGCCACGTGCCAGGGTGGCAGGATGGGTTACGGGTCTCATTTCCATCCTTTTTCCCAGAAGCTTCTTTGCTGCTATTTTTTATATCTCACATTTTTAAAACATGAAACCCAAACTGAAAAATCATTAAGAAAATACAACCCTTCACACAGAGACGCTTGCTGGGAGGGAGGGGCTTGCTTGGAGGGACCCCTGTGCTCTGCTCTTCCCCCCACATTGAGGCCATTCACCAGAAGATCTTTACCAGATTAGCTGGAGTGTGTGCTAAGAGCCGAGTGTTAGGAGCCAGAAGAGCAAGGTCTCAGGGGTGGCAGAAGAAAGCCTGAGACAACGACCTGAGCTGTAGGATTAATTGAGTAGATACAGATGAGGCCCTTTAAGGAAAGGGGGTTAGAAGATGAAGAGAGAATAAAAAGAGAGTTCAACCAGGAAAGGCAGAGTTCTCACCCAGGGCCCTGAAACGCCAACAGGTGGAGAAGGAATCCGAAAGCAGGAGGGCACAGGTAGAAGACCCGAAGGGTGCGGCTCCCGGCAGAGGACGAGGAGAAGGAAGACAGGGAACCAAGCAGGGCTGCGGGAGCGGAACACTTTCTATTATCAGCATCACATGGTAATCATAGCAAATCTTACATTGGAGTTTCTAACAACATAAATAATTAGAAGAGATAATAATAACCTTTGTTAACACAATTCATTATTCTTTTAGTTATTTTGATTTCTATGTGCAGCCTGGAAGCCTGCAGGGGACCTTTTTAAAATCAACCTATTTAATTACTCCTTCCAAATGAGGGAAGGAATGAAAGCACAAATTCAGAAATAAAGAGCATCATTTCAATGAGATGATCTGTCCAAACACACCGCAGGCCCGTATCTCAACTGTGCCCCCACTAACGCCCCAGGTTTGTGTCCCAGTGGGGGTGGCTTTGTGTTTAGATGATCTAAGGAAGAACTGAGTCTCTTGCTCATTGCAATGTTACTTAATCTGTCTGGCTTTTGGTTTCTTCATGTAAAAGTTGTGAGGATGAAATGAGACTGAAATACACTCATACTAAAGCACCCATAGCCTCCAGTGTATATTTTAAGTGCTCAGTAAGTGTTAATCCCTTTACTCCCTTTCTTTCCTCCATCTCCACCTTACCCAGTTCACCCTTAATAGTAACAGAGCCTGCCCCCTGTTCTGTAACCTCACTATGCAGATGGACAACCTCCTATTGCAAGTGCATGTGAGTCTAGCTGAGGTTTGTTTTTTGGTTCAGGGGCTTTGGTTTATGTGCTCTCAACAGGCAATACGGAGGACAGAGGATAAATACTTGAGCTTCCTTACCTCACTACAAGTCCAAGGTATGTTTTATGCTGTCTCTCAGATGTCCCCAGTAGGAATGTACCCTAACTGCCACAGCAGTAATTTGATCATAATACCCTGTACTGTTTTTCCCCCCTTCTCTTTCTCAAGTCCCCATTTCCTTATTGGTTCCTCTTGGTATCATCTCCCAAATAAACTACTTGTACTCAAATCCTCAGCTGAGTCAGCTTTCAGTGGAGTCACCCAAACAAGTATTTTGGCCCTTCCTGCTCCTGAACAGGTAAGACAGACTCAAGATCTCACTTGAGATTGATCTGGGTACTGTTCGCTCACTAGCTCCCGCATTTAGTGTTTAGTCAACGCTAAATCATTCTGTCGCTTCTTGCAACATGGCCTTGGCTCCCAATACTCTTCAGAAACTATTTCTCAAAAGTTTCCAACAATCTCAAAATTGCAAAATCAGACCCTGTGATCCCGTCAACCTCTGCAGAACTCAACACCAATTTTAACCTTTACTTGAAACCCTCTTCTCCTTGCTGCTCAGAAATCCATTGCCTGGTTTCTCTACCTCTGCCATTTCTTTGCAGAGCCTTCTCTGGATCCTCCTTAAACACCTGTTCCTTAAGTGTAGGCTTTCACAGGTTTCTGTATCCAGAATTTGCTTCTGACTTTATACTGTCCTCCTAGATAATCCCATCCACTTTGATATCTCAAAATATCTCTTTTACAGATGGCTCCCAAGTGTACATCTCTAGCTAAGTCTTCTCTGAGCTAAACTTCAGCCGCAAAGTTCTGCTAAACATCTCTATACAAAAATCTCTCCCAGGACCTCAAACCCACAAGACCCCAGATTGAACATTTATCTCCCTCACAAGCCTGCTCTTCATCCTGTGGCCCCTGCCTCGTTAAATCACCCACTCTTCCTCACAGTCGTGCTTCGTTGTAATGCCCTCCCTTTCATTCAGGCCCCCTAGCCAAACAGTCTCTCTTACGTATGTCAGTTCCTTTCAGTTAGTTTAGAATTTCACAATCTCTCATCTAAAATAATGCAGGTGCTTCCTAACTCAATTGACATAGGAACTCACCACTTCTCAACACATTTCCTGTGTGGAATCCCACAGTGAAAACCCCATGCGGTGAGTATTGTCGCTGTCCCCATCCTACAGGTGAATACACCGGTGGAGCGAAAGTCGGTTTACACTTCTTCCTATGGAAAAGGATACAATAATTAATCAATACTAATACAAAAATAAACTCTGTGTTTTGCGTACTCATAACAATAAACCTACTTTTGCCCCACCCTCTATGGGATGGGGCAAAAGTAGGCAAGATCTCAAACCTGAATACTCATTTAACTATCAAAGGGGTTAAGAGGCTTCTTCAATGTCACACCAGCCAGTGGGGACCCAGTACAATCCAAACAGACTAGAAAATCAAGTAGGAATGTGTTCTTCAATATCGCACCATGCTAGAAGATGATTTGGATGGACGGGAACATCCTTCATGCATTTTACGCATCAGAAGAAAATAAACTCTCTCCTGCTGCAGGAAGTGCCATCCCACACAGGGTGAGATGTCCATGGGCACAGAGACTCTGGGCAAAGAACTGGACACAGTCTAGCCTAGATGTAGTTCCCAGCTTAGTTGCTTACCAGCTCCATAACCCTGGGCAAATTAGCGACCACTCTGAACCGTCATTTCCCCATCTGTAAAATAGTAAACTCTACCTCAGAGAACAGTAATGAGGATTAAAAGAAATATTGGAAGAAAAGTATCAAATGAGTGCCTGGCATGTTTTGGGTGCTCTGTAAATGGCAATTATCATGATAATTACTCTGTAAATCTACTCGAACCAAATGAGAAAACAGAAGTAAATATAGGGAGATGATGTAAAGACATGAGGAAGAAATTGCTCTTATTAAAAAACACAGTTTTAGGGGCCAGGATGAAGATGGTGAGGGATTAACCAAAGAACAGTTATGCACAACCCAGGGACAAGGACAACAAGGCGAGGATGGGCTTGAGGTGGAGGAAGGTGGGGCCAGGGGAGCAAGGGGAAGGGGAGAGAATTGGGAACAACTGTAACAATGTAGACAATAATAATTTCTTTTAAAAACACAATTTTAGAACAAATAAAACATACAACCAAGATCTCAAACCTGAATACTCACTTAACTATCCCATACTAAGGAGTCATGTTCCTAAAGTCAGAACATTCTAAAGCAATATTGTATTTGCCTGCACAGCTGTTTCCAAATCACCACCATTGCCTCTGACTGAGGGTGGGAGGTGGGGGTGGGGGAGGCGGGGGTTGGGGGGGAAGTGGTGGTGGGAAAATGGTGACAACTGTATTCGAACCTTAATTTAAAAAAAGAAAAAAAGAAATATAGTCTTCCTTTGGTCAGGATTCTACACATCTTTGAAATTTTCACAAAACTTTCTTTTGCCTTCCACTTACAAAAAGGCATTTCAGGTAACTCAAAAAAGGCAGCGATCAATCATGAAGATTCTGAAGCTGGTTGTAGTGCCCACAGGTGCTAGTGGGAAGGAGGAAGACTCCATGGTACCTCCAGTGGAAGGGTCAGGTGCACATGACACCCCTGAGTGGGTCTGTGGCTGCGTGTGTTGTATCAGGCAAGCCCACTTTCCAGAGCTTATCAATGACCAATCCACCTTGTGGGTAGCATGTTAGTATGAGAAAGGGCATTGGAAATGGAAAATTGTTGGTGCTATGATGTTCTTTCTGTCGTGTAAGGAAGACACCAGCAGATATTATGAAATGTGAGATTTTATTTTGACAGAAGAGTGAGGTTGGAGCCACAGTGAGAGAGGTGACAGCCTCGGGGAGAGTCATAGAGGCAGCCGGTCCAGTGCACTGTGGTGTGAGGGAGTAAGTGTCACTGAAGATGACTAACTTGGACATTCTCTTGTGATGTAAAGGGTGTTTGCAGTTATAAAAGGCTTTGGAATATAAATCCATCATACCTATACAATGCCCACCACCTCAAAAAAATATCTAAGGTTAACAGGTCTGACCTAAAATGGGGTTGCTATGTTTTGGCAAGTCTGGGAATTAAAAAAGAGAGGGGGAAAAGCTTGTATTGGGTCTATTTTATTACCTTCTGCAAAACCTAGGCTTCTTCCTTTGCAAGTCCAGTGAACCATCTGGCCCTGCACGTACAACCACAGTGTGCGCCTTGGTGAGGTGGGGAGGGGAGGGGCCTCCACACAGTAAGATGCAGAGGCAGGGAAGCCAAGAGAAGGCGGTGGCAGGCAGAGCACTTTCATCTTCAAAGCTCTTTATAAATGTTAATTAATTAATCCTTCCCACACCCAAATAAGGCAATGAGATGAGATCAAAGGCATTCTGGGCAGAGCTTAGTGGGATGAGCGCAGGGAGGCAGGGAACCTACATACTGAAAATAAGGAAGATGGGTTTGCCCCGTGTGTAGCGAGAACTCTGCCCCACAAAACCCCTCTTCTCCCAACAGAAATCATGCTGAAGGGACGCTCTAGATGAGAGAGAGAACATAGTGTCAGGAAAGAAGCATTTACTGACCCCGTGCCACCTTCTAAAGATAGAATTGGAGAAAAAATAAATCAGTTTCAACCCAAATAATACCTGTTGTTCCTGCGTTTGTGAATGCCACATCTCATAATAATAGAAAAGAATCTAGTATGCCGGAAATCACCAGTATTCAACAGGAAAACAGAATCCAGAGGGTCAGGGCCAAACTTATATGATAATGAAACTCGTTAGTTATTGCTCTGATGATTTCTCTTGTTTATTCATTTACAATATGAAACCTAACAGAACATTCAAATCTTTTTTAAAGAACATTTTAAAAATATTTAACATTTCAAAATTAATTACTAAGGATGAAAAGAGTATACAAAACAACCATATTCACCAATGCTGTCTTTAAGAAATATATATGTATATGAAATATATATATGTGTGTATATTTTTTCTTTTTTTTTAATTGTGGTTGCCTCTCACACACCCCCTATTGGGGACCTGGCCTACAACCCAGGCATGTGCCCTAGACTGGGAATTGAACCAGCGACCCTTTGGTTTGCAGGCTGGCACTCAATCCACTGAGCGACACCAGCCAGGGCTATATGTGTGTATATAGTATATATACATATATATATTATATATAATTTACATATATAGTATATATACATATATATATTATATATAATTTACATATATAGTATATATACATATATTTGTGTATATAATATACATATAGTATATATACATAGATAGTCTGTCTGGTAAGAGTCCAGCCATTGTTAATATAACAAGAATGGTTTGCGCAACCTCAATGTAACCTCACAGCCAACAAGAGTGGACTGCAAAGTGCATGTGGGAACAATGATGACTTCACAGTATTAGTGGGGTGGTAGACACCGTTGAGTGAGCATGTGTACTGTGTAGCCATCTCATTCAAAATGACTGAGTGAGTAGAACAATAAATCTGCATCAAATTTTGCTTTAAGCTTGAACATCCTCCCACGGAAACTATTCAGATGATTCAGAAGGCTGCAGCTATGGACAACTGGTGATTGGCAGCTTCATCACAAAAACACACCCCTGCTCATGCTTCACAGCTTGTGCACAGTTTTTTTTTGGCAAAACATCAAATCACCCAGGTGACTCAGCCCCCCTACAGCCCAGATTTGGCACCATGCAACTTCTGGCTTTTCCCAAAACTCAAATCACCTTTAAAAGGGAAGAGATTTCAGATCATTGATAAGATTCAGGAAAATACGATGGGGCAGCTGATGGCAATTGGGAGAACTATGTGAGTTCCCAAGGTGACTACTTTGAAGGGGACTGAGGTGTCATTGTCCTATGTACAACATTTCTTGAATCTTGTATCTTTTTTAATATATGTCTCCATTTTTCATAGTACATGGCTGGATACCTTCCGGACAGACCATGTATATATTTCAACTAAAAAATAAAAAATGAAGCCATTTCATCTCACCAAAACAGCCTTGAGGTAAAGATTGGGGACAGCAAATTTATGGAAAAAGTGGTTTTCATTGAAAGGGAAGAAAAGGAGAGAGAGAAAAAAAGTAAAATAAGCAAACTGAAAATTGTGAAGTTTTCTTGAGCATTACCCTATGGTTTCCTATATCATGGGGGCAGTGAGATGTGGTGGAAACAGCCCCCAATCAGATCCTGCAAGGGATGGTTTACTCATTAGCTGTAAGATTTCATGAAAGTTGTTTTAACTTCTTTGAGCTTCAGTTCCTTCATCAAGGGAATAAGGAGTTGTGTGTGAAAGCACTTCAGAAAGTGTGAGGTGGTATAAAAATGTAAGTTATCAGCACAGTAGCTAAGGAAATCCTGTGAAATCATGTCAAATCAGGTCACACCTCTGCTCCGAACCCTCCAGCATCTTCTCATCTCGCTCAGGGGAAAGGCCAACCACAGCCGTCCCTGCACATTCCCGGGCCAGCTCCCACCTTGGGGCCTTTGCACGTGCTGTTCCTTCTGTCTACAGTGTTCTTTCCCCAGGAGCCACCTGGCTCGCTCCCTCGCTCCCTTCAGGTCCCCACTCGAAACTGTGGTCCTCAGTGAAAACATTCTTAGCCACCTAGCTAAAAGCCCCACCCACCCTCAGACTTCACACTTCCCTCCGCTGCTTTAGTTTTCCTCCTTGACATTTAGCATTATCTATTTCATTCATCCTCTCTCCACTAAGTTTCTTGGAGAACACACACACACTTTATACCAGAACACTGCTGGAATATGCTAGAACAGTGCCAGCCCATGGCATGCACTAAATATGCATTTGGTGAATGAATGAGCGTATTATCACTCACATCCTTGCCTCCTTCCCCTAGCCAACCCTCTTGTTCCTCTGTCACCCTTTTGCTCAGGAAGGCTAACTCTTACCCACACTTTGAGGCCCATACTTGCCCCTTCTTAGCGAGATCTTCATTTCTCTCCTTTCTTGCTCTTCTTCCTTCTTAGCCTACTCAATCTATCCCGCTCCATTTCCTCTGTAGTGTACGGTATACAGTGTGTGCCCAGCGTTTATGAAGGTTTTACCACATTGTATCACAGTTTATATGGTTCTTTGCCCCTCCCCCCATACACTGTGTTCAGGGTAGAGAGCCCAAAATGATGACTTTAACTATCACGGTCCCTAATATAGAGCAATCTTTTAACAGATGATTGTACCCATGTATCTTACTCACTTTAAATGTTATATCCATTGGAAATGAAAAATGCAGTTTTCAGTGGACATCTTTAGCTCTGCTTAGAGAAGATCATAGCAGCTGACACAGTCCGTGCTGCCCCCTCACCAGCTCCAGCTCAGAACGTCTAAGTCGAAAATGACCACCATTTTCCAGGATGATTGTTATTCTCTCTAAACACTTTCCATTTGGTTTTTATTCTTACACTTCCTTCATACCAACTCCATTGTGATCAGAAACAGGAAATGTTGGATTTCCCTAACTTGCACAGCATGTAGAAATATATAAAATAAAACATGTATAAGGAAAACTATAGGAAAATGTACTTCCAGAAAATACATAGGAAAACAAAGGTCCTCTTCAAAACAGACATCTTCCTGTGAACTCTTCAGAGAATTCAAGACTCTCAAATATTGCTCTCATTTTCAATATCATCAAGCCTCGAATTCTAGTCTCCTCTCTAGAGGAGATTATGCCATAGGCATAATCACTGCTACAAACAAGAGCAACCAGTGACTCTTTTCATAACATCTTCATACACAATCTTCCAACCATTTGTTCAAATGACTGATCTTGGCAAAGTGGGTGAAGGGCATTAATAGACATTTGGAAATCCCTGTAAATCCATCATCCTGAAAGACAGCCCAGCGACCATGGTGACACCAAAGGGAGTGAAATAAAATATGCCATTGACTCTCCAGAGGTTAATCGATCATATTTCTGGTGCTACTTGCTTTGACATAACCAAATTTGCACTGAAAATCAAGTCATCTATCTTTGTTCTGGTCAACTTAAAAACTGTAATCCTATTTGACCTTTCCTGAGGTGCAGTCAAAGAAAAACATTCTCATCTGAGCTGGCAACCCCCTTTTATCTGCATCACAAACACCTGCGCAGTTCCAGCCCCGAGCCGGTTCCGGACCACCAACCAGCCCGTGACAAATCTACTCACTTGCTGTTGGGCCCCCACGGGCAGGAAGGTTGGGGGATTTTATTTGTTTTATGTGGAGATAGCAAAGGGAAAATTTAAAGGAAGATTAAAGAGAGGGAGAGCAAGAGAAAAAGAGTGATGCGATGCCCTGATTCACCATTTCTGAGGCAGAAATAAATCTAGAGAAATCGTTAGGTTCCCACCATCAACCAGTTTTTCTCACGGAAACAGTTGCCAAAGTCCTCCTCTCACAGTGGCCTCCAGAAAGCCGACTTGGCCCTTCGCTTCGATTTGTTTTTATATTCACTTAATTTAGAACTTACTGGAGGGATGCGACTTTTTTTTACATAGAGGCTTTCTTCCCAGAAACACAGCATATTTGAAGTTGTATTTCAATGACTATTTACAAGGGATTTTCCTTTTTACTCTCTCTTTCTCTCCCTCCCTCCCTTTCTTGCTCTCATTCTCTCTCTTTCTCAACGAATACTGCTCTGAATATCTTTCGTTGGTTGCTTAAATGCCCCACTTTTCACCATTGTCCTGGAGAGTCCCTTGTTACAGGAGCCTTCTTTCCAGGGATGAAAACCAGCCTGTTTCTTTCAGGCTAATGGGTGAATTTGATACGTTTAAAGCAGGACCACATTTCTGCAGCAACTATTCAAGAAGAAGGCAAGTCAAATTGACATGAAAGAACATGTGTGTCCATTCATTCTGGTGACCAAAATGCCAACCGAGCACAGAGATGAGTACCTGGAACCAAAAAGATTACCTATGAATGAAAGGCCATTTGAATATGATACTATAACATGCATCTCATAGATGTCATTGGGGACCTCAGTCTCAACACACACATGATGGATAGTGCCCTCCCCCAAAATTTATTTTATTTGATTCTCATACTTCATGCTTCTGCTGTGTATGTGTGCAGAAGCTAAATCAATTTCTGGGTTTTGTTAGCAGAGATGTTTAAAAAGTGGGCATATAGGATAAGAATTGTTTTCTTTTGCCACTTGCATTTTTCAAGTTTATTTCCTTAAATAATAAAAGATACTTATTCTTGTCACTACTAATAGGTACTTTTCTAAGTTTTTACTGAGAAACCATTCAAGATGTAAGAATAATTACATCTTTAATTTACTTTAAAAAAATAAAGCTTTGAGAAGACACACAATTCAATCAAACCTCTCTTCCCTAATGTGCAGACCTGGGCGGATGGTGGTGTCCCGTACATAAGTCCTACTTCACACTGTAAGTTCTCTGATTATCTGCGGAGGGAAGTAGCATGAATGCTGGTGATTTTTAAATCCAAGCAAACTTATCTTTTAGAAAGTTGGGTCTATATGCATTCTATAATGCATAGGAGACTGCTTATCTCTAAATAAATGTTAGAAAATAATGTGCTAGACCTGTTAGGGTTTTTTTTTTCTTGAACTCAAGAATGCAATAATATAATATACAGGTTCTGGTACAAACAATGCCCCTTTTTACTACAAAATCCTTTATCAAAAAATCATAAACATGTAATTTGGTAATATAACAGTATCACACTCAAGCACCTGATATGACATTTTAAGTGATATTTCAAATTGCTGTCTGTCTCATGTGAGACGTTCATGTTCCCCACCAACCACACTCAAGCAGGCGTTACTTCTGCTAGACCCTGTACATCATAATACTAATAATTTATTATATGAGTCATAGTATATATAACATATGTGTATAAGATACTATAATACAAAACCTTGTATTCAGCATTTATATTAGATGAGGGTCTTCTATAACAGAAACACTGATCAAGCATTAAAACAGCAATATTAATATTTGTTTACAGTCCCTGAGCACTTACCATGTTCCAGGCACTGTTTCAAGCACTCTGTATGTTTCAGCTTGTTAACCTTAACAACAAACCTGAGAGGTAGCTACTATTATTATTATGAGGAAATGAAGCCAGAGAGTTTAAGTAACTCTTCCAAGGTATTGTAGTGAAGAAATGTTATTGTAATTGATGCTAACATGGACTGAGTGTATATCATGTGGTAATCACTGCGCTAAGGAGTTCAATGCAGTATGGTTCCTTCTCTTGAGTAGGTATTTCTCTTGACCCTAATTTACAGAAATGCAAAGAGCTAGTAGAGTAAATGACCCCAAATATTAAGTACATGACAGCTCTCAAATTCAAAAGAGCCTAGTGTAAAAACAAAATTATCGTGCAGGAATAATTGGCCCAAGCTTATAGACAAGGAAACAGGATTCAGAGTAATATTACTCAAGATCCCTCAGCTACTGAGGAGTGAAATTAGGATTCAAACCCAAGTCCTTCAAAATTCAAGTTCAAATGTAGCCACTCCACGCCTCCCTCTCCAGGGTTTTGACCTGGAAGGCTGCTGAAGAGCCTGAAGCCCCTCCTGTGAGCCTGGTTCACCTCTGGATGCCCCAGGGTGGGAGGATAGGAATTGAAGAGGATGAAAGAGGTGGAGGGAGATTATCCACTCCTCATTCCCATCTGCATTTTAGCAATAATTACTTGAATTAAACCTGTTACAGTGTATCACAATGAACTCTAGCAAACAAAAATAAATGAAGTTTTACATGGGTTTAATGTTGACAATAGGACAAAACGTCTGTGATAGTTAACCATCAAAAATGGCTCCCAGCATCTCCCTCCTCCTGGTGGTCCTGCCCTTGTGTGGTCCCTTCCCTTTGAGAATGGGCTGGACGTAGGGTCTTATTTCTAATGAATATGAGTTCAGGATATGGCGAAAGAGATGAAAGATCACTTCTAAGATGAGGTCATGAAGCACTGTTGTGTCTTGCTTATATTCTCTCTCTCTCTCTTGCCTTCTTCGGTTACTGTTTTCCATGATGCAAGCTGTTGTGTTAAAGAGACCCAGGTGGCAGGGAACTGAGAGTTGCCTCCAGCCAACAGGCAATAAGGAACCAAGGTCCTCAGTCAGACAGCCCACTAAGTTCTGAATCCCAGTAACAGCCATGCGCATGAGCGTAGAAGTGGACCTTCCCCAGATGAGAACTCAGCTGAAACCACAGTCCTGGCCAACACTTTGACTGTGAGACACAGAGGACCCCACTAAGACACACCTAGACTCCTCACCCACAGAAACTGAGACACATTAAAGGTGTTTTGCTTTAAGCTGTTAAGTTTTAGGGTACGTTGTTATGTAGTGATAGATAACATATAACCTTCTTCCTTCATAAAAAGTTCTTCCAGAGAAGTATTTGCGGCCATTTCTAATTTGACATGACTTATTTATACTTGCAGAGATAAAGAACACTGATTTCAGATATCTCAAAGGACAGAGGAAGACTTTTTCTGTTCTGTTCACATCATTATCGACAGAAAAGGTTACAGTTGGTGGACTTCAGGTCAAAATACTTGGCTCTGCTACAAGCTCTATGTCAGCTAATCCCTCGTGGCCTTGCATTACTCTCTGATAACAGGTGCTTGCTAGAGATTACGTCCTAAATTCCTTCCAGCATGAAGGTAAATTGGGGAGACTTCACAGCATCACTGAGGACTGTTCAAGGTGTGACTGTTCACTGATAAACAATTCTATTAGTCAAAAAGACATCTCAAATAGAAATTGTCGCTGCCTGACCAGCATACAACATTTGCCTTCCCCCCTTAAAGCAGATAAAAACACAAAGTAGAGCCCAGCGAGCCATATCATTGAGATAACACTTTGCTAAAACACTATTGCAGGCCGGCCCAGTCCCAACACTGACCCAGAGGGATGGCTGCACGGCAGTGTTGGTCTCCTCTTGCCCCTGCCTCTGTGTCTGGAGGTGAGCATGCCTTCATCAAGTTCATTCATTCAATCCCGAGACACGGCGCATGCGTGTAAGAGGTCCACAGTGCCCAGGCAGTAGGCTGCGCTACGAATCACATTCCTGTGCCAAATCAAGGCAACAGGAAGGGGCGCTAACTCACTAATAAGCCTGATATGGCTTGAAAGTAAAATATCTAAAAAGCCATAAGTGTTTGGACAGTTTTACACCTCCAAATACAGATGACAGTTTTGTGGTGACTCTCTGGCATTTTAACGATTGTGAGAAGTCTAACTCTGAAATTCTGAGGGACAGAAAAATATCACCTGAAACAGTAGCCTTAAATAAGCACATTCTTTTCCAGGCGAAGAATGATTTGGGAAGGATTTGGGGAGATCTGTAAATTATTTCTAATCTATTCAAGGGGAAATCTAACAAAAAGCTGAAATTTGTTCATTTTAAGATATTCGCAGGTTCACAATTGGACAGAGAGCCAATAATTGAGCATGAGGGAGTGGTGATTTGCCTTTGTTTCTATGTATAAAGCATGCCCTTTACTAGTGTGCAATTTTTATTCATTTTATTTTTTAATTGTATTTTTCCATTACCATTTAGTCCCCTGATACCCCGACCTCCGGCAACCCCAACACTGCTGTGCATGTCCACAAGTCCTTTTCCCTTTTTGCTTCATTCCTCCACCCCCATACCCATTTGATTAAGAAACAGCCTGGTATACGATTCTGAAACAGTACTTACTGTTAAACATTTTATTTGTGTTAGTTTGGCAGGAGCTGGTTTGATTGCCTTATTAAATCTGATTAACTTTACAGTAGAAATAAAAGCAACACACACCCACAAATTATGTCTTCGTTGTTTCCTGAGTAAACAATATCCTTTCATCTTTCAATAGTTTAGCAATTATACAATGAATCCAATCAATATAGAGAACCAACACAAATAAGTCAAACATAACTGATTTTGTATGAATTAATTAGTATGTAATGAGCCTTTACTGCTTGCTAGCATGAGTCCTGCAGAAAACAGACTCCACTCTCCATTTCCCTCTCGTGTCTGGAGGCAGCCTAAAACAGTAGTGGAAAGGGAAATCTACGGTAGGTAAGCTTAGGCCAGTGAACTTTTATTTTGGAGACCCTCAGAGAAATAATTCGATCTGTGGTATTTCCCACTCTGCTGTTCACTGGCTCTATGATGCATGTCACCTCCAGCACATGTAACTCTGATATTTAAAACCTTGGAATCAATTGTTCCTGGTTCTGGAATCTCTGAGAATTCATTTGTCAGTCTTCCCTTTCATGACATGTGAATGTTTCTTATATGTAATCACTCTTTCGACACAAGCCAAGCGGTCACAGTATGAGGACAAATTCATGAGAACAAAATTGCCTGGAAATATGCTAAGTCCGTTTTTGTTCCGGAAACAAACACTCTGCTGATATTCAATACCATGTATTTTGCTAGCATATACTTAATGTACATCGATGGAAAGGATTTGAAACAGAAGATTTTAATGCTAATTCATAAGGTGCTATTTCCAGACACTGCTTACAAAATTCTTTTTCAACAACCCTAAATTCCTACTACAATAAACACTACTGACAATAATAGTAATACCCCTTATGACACTTTTTAACTTATGAAGCACTTTCGTATATGTGATAGATAGGACAAGACTTACTATTTCTAATTAGCAGATGAAGAAATTAAAACCAGGAAGGGCAGAATAATTGGTATACAGTGAGCAAGAGGCAGCAACAGAATTAGACTCCAGGCCCCAAAGCAAGCAAACCCAGCATGCTTCACAGTGTAAGAAGACCAGATTTAATCTAAAATATAAGGCAAAATAGCAACAATAATAATGTTGACATTTTTATCATAACTGGGCAAGACTAAAATAGAACATGGGTAACATTTGGGAGCAGCAATAGGGAAGAGATGAGGTTCATTTGGAAACATGAGTAGAGATTTTCTGTCTAAAAAAAGCCCTGAGACTCATCAGTGGACTTCTTAGTCCTCTCGGTTTTCATTAGCTTGCAACGGAGCCAGCTACCTGAGAAGTTACCAACAAGCATCTCTCAGTGAGACAGACAAGGTCAGTGTCTTCACTTTAGGCCACCTCCAGCTTTCGAGGTCATTCCCTGAGCTCCCCCATCAGACTTACGGAGCAGTTGCCCCGTCCCCACTCACCCTAGAAGACTCTAACTCATAAAAAGGGTGTCACTCATTCACGCACTCAGTAACTGAGGACAGAGGGATTAGAAGCAAGGATTGCCAATGTCCTGTCTAAAGCTGATGTTTCCATACCAAGCAGAGTCTTATTAACCACCGTGTCCACCAGTGTTCATTAAGGAGACAGGAAACACAAGGTTATTTGAGCAGAGAGCTTAGTATAAAAAATAAAGTAGGTAAATAATGACATCAACCAAACACAAACCAAAACGACACATTGACTTTGTCTTGCTACAACATTCTCATTGGTAACGTTTCAGGTAACGACTTCTTTGCAGCTAACAGAAGCAGAGAGGGCCCAAAGATCTACATTTGAGTCTCAGTTCTTTTCTTGTACAGAAACTCTCTACTCATTTTCCCAAATGAATCTAATCCTCCAGATACTCCTCATCTACCTGATCAATGAAAAGCCAACAAAAGAAAGCACTGAAGGATGGCAGAGGTGGCCACTGCAGGAAGCAGCTACTGCCCTTAGGGCTGGCCGAGCAAAGGTTGGCATTCTTAATTTATGAAATGTCTAGAATATTGCCAAGGAACCCTGCAGAAGGGACCCAGACCCCTAAGAAAAAGGTACCATCCATCACATGCTCTTGCCTCTGAGGGACATGTGGATGGTTTGGCGATTGTTGGGAAAGCTGGAATTGGGCTCACGGGCTGCTACAAGAAAGCCCTGTTGCTTCCGAAATCGAGAAGCATCGCTAGGGTCAGTTGCACAGGAAGAAACATTCTCTTCTTTCTCCTCCAGACCAGCAGCCTCCCTCCAGGGTTTCCTAGTAGCAAGCATCACAGAGAGCCAGCTGGCAAAACAGAAGCATGGTTTTTACAGCCCCAGCCCCAGCACCACCCAACAGAACGTAAAAGGGTGGGCTGGGGGTTCAGAGACCAGAGCAAACAGCTGGCAGCGTCTGCAGCTTTGGATACCCAGGATGGTACATGGCCTCTATAGTTATTTGGACTTCTAGACAACAATAGAAGCAATTCTACGTGTCAGCTGCACAAAATGCAACTCTCTTCCTCCAAACAAGGACACTCTCATTCTCTTCCCTACGTGAGGACGCACAAAGTCACCGAGAGTCTTTGCATCCACCTTTACGTTATGTCAATTATCCCTCAACTTTGATCCAGGTCTTTTCTGGACACACTTTTACCGAAAGACTAATGTGCAAAGTCAACCTCCAACAGATCATGTCTAAAATAATAAGAGGTGGGTGAAGAGGGAAGAAAACAGACAATACATATGTAACAAGGAAAAGAGAAAACATCCATGTTTTCTATGACTCACTGACCTCGAAGCCGCAATGGACCTCCTAGACCTTCCTTTTGCCATACGTGCCGTGGTGAGTAATTCCATGTTTCCTTGCCCTTAGAGAGGGCCTCAGCGGGATGAGAGTTGTTCTGTGACAGCACAAGGAATGCAAACGGCCAGGCGGCAGGCTCACCTACCATTTCAACAAAACTACTGTGATAGGTCCAGGTAGAAGCTTTTCACTGTTAGGAAGCTAGAGTTCCAAACCAAACAGAAAGCGAAAGATCATGACTGGCTTGCCAGTGAGCCAATCCACTCCCAGTTCCACATACCCCACACGTGTGTTCTGAAGGCCACAGCAGAGACCACCCTAGTGGGTCTGATCATAAGCACACAGGGGCTCATCCACTCAGGATGGTGTCTTCCAATGGACACTTCAGGCCTAGCTTTAGGGCATGGTAATAGAGTTCATTCTCTTGAATTGACACCATTGAATAAAATATTTGTCTGAAGGACATCGCTTCCTATATTTTGTTCAACTGATCCTGGAAGACCCTCCCCTCTTAAGCTGACTTGGCATTGCTCAAAGATATAGTTCCGTTTGAGGCAAAAGAATACAAAAGATAATTGCGTGCTTTAAATAAGACATTAATCTGATTGAAGGAAAAAAACAAGAATTCTGCAGAAAGGAGACAAGTTTAAATGTTCTATTTATGTTAAAGAAATGGTAGGAAAGCAAGGTCAGACAGTAAAGGAGAAACAAGAAAATTAACAAATTTGAAAGAAAAAAATGCAAACTGGTCATATTCTAACAGCCCTGGAGTTCTTTGGACAGCTGCTTCATACCCTGCCATTTTCCCCCGTCAAGCCCCGCCCTCACTCACTACTCACCTCCACACACCTCCAGTGACATGGAACCCCTGCAGGTGGGGTACCCACTTGGGTCCATGACATCCTGATTCTTTGAGCACATTCCTAAGTTGCAATGTTGGAGAGAGAACACTCCCAAAGGCTGCGAGAAGCTGCTATTTGCATCTGCAGTTCAGATACTTTGAGTTTAATTTTTGTATTTACATATTTGTTCTCCGTAATTTACAGAGAAGCATTGGACCTAATTCCCTGTTCAATTTCTAAGTCTTTATAATTTAATTCTGCAGAGAAACAGAGTCCTGGAATAAGGCATTCAGACAAAAATTACAGGGTCCTATTAGGAAGACGGCATAAGTGGGAGGGAAAGATATGCAGAAGCTTCTGATCCCCCTAGGCTTCTGGGGAGAAGCTCTGGATTCCAAATCTCCACTCTCACCTGGTGCTGACTGCCAGTGACCAGAGGCTCCTCCCAGAGCTTCACCTTTACCCACAGCCCTTCTTACAGGCAGTGAGCCAACCTGGACAGCTGTGGAAGGGAAGACACCAGAAGGGTGATCGCATCCCCTACTTTAACACCTTACTACTTAGTTACTCCATACCTCACATCCCTTTATCTGAGTTATGGTAATAACTCTTCATCATGTCTGAAAAATAGGAGATGCTGATTAAGTTTTTGTTGAACACGTGGAATAATCAGGTGGCTAAACCACTGTGATGTGTCTCCTTATCTGCAGTCTCTTTCCTTTCTAATCTGTCCTTCATGATATCGAAGAAACCATCTTAAATATGTATCAGGTCATATTTCTCTGACCAACACACTCCAGCCCACAAACAAACAGGAGACTGTCAATGGCTCCCCTTATTTCCAGAATATTAAACTCAACTCCTTAACCTGGAATTAAAGTCTGAAGCCCACCCTGCCTCCCACCACATGATTCCACTTACCTTAAGTTCCACCCACACCCGTCACTAGCTAGGCTACCTTGGGAAGTTCCTTAACGTCATGAGTTTCCATTTCTAATGGTTCACACACAGGGCTGGAAATACCAACTAGACACTTTCTCTTGTCCACCTTCTTTCCACTCCCCAACCACCACGCCACCTCCATGACTCGCAAAGGAATAAACGATTATTTCTTTTTATGGGGTCCCCATACAGTACTCTCTGTATGTCTTTCTATTTTATTCTAGCTTGCCTGATTGTCATCCAGTAGCCATTCTTATCTCTTTCATTAGACTGGGAGGGCAGGGACTGTTTTCAACCATTGCTTTCTTCACAGCACCTAGCTCTGTGCTTGCCCAGAGCAGACTTCTTGCGATAACTCCTTGAATGGGTCCACGATGAAGGGCATGGCAATCTCTTAACAAGATGTGATTATAAGAAAGTTGAGAAGGCAGCAGGTTCTTTCCCTTTCTACAACTCCAAATTCCTCCCCTCAGAATCTCTTGTTGAAGGGGGGGAGATCCACTATCACAGTCATTCCTTCATCTTAAATTAAACTCTCGTCTTCAAAATAAAATGGGCATCCCTCTTGGAGAGTGGTGATACCCCTCCTTCTGGGGTCATGCTTTTAAGGAAGAACATGTGTATCTGATCCTTTCTGGGAAGCAGATTTTCACAGAGATGATGAGAACCCGATGCTACTGGGAGACCAGATTGAGGACACAGCGATGGGAGGCCGGGAACACCAAGATAAACTCCGACCACGTCATAATCTTGCCCAGACCAATCCTGACTGGTGGTCCCCTAGAGCCTCCTAGGTGGTCTGTAGACGAGTTTCTTGAGGAATTCATGTTTATAATATGACTGTGCCTTTGTTTTTGTTTCTGGCATGAATTAATCATTTAGCTAGGATAGTAAATGAGGATCAGACATCGCTTTTCAACAAAAGCAGTTCCTTTTGTCTCATTAATACTTAAGAAAATGTTTGGCACTCTTGAATATAAGTGAAATGTGTTGGCTACAGAGTCTTTTCCCCTAGTAAAATAAAATGCAAGAAAGAAAAGCATAAAATGGTAAAGGAATCAAGAAGTACAGATTGGTAGTTACAAAATAGTCCTGAGGATGTAGAGTGCATAGGAAATATAGTCAGTAATATTGAAATAACTATGTGTGGTGCCAGGTGGGTACTGGAAATAGTAGGGTGAACACTTTTTAAAGCATATGATTGTCTCACAAGTATGCTGGGCATCTGAAACAGATACAAAATAATATGGAATGTAAATTTACATTTAAAAAAGTTTTTAAAAACTTAAAAGAAGAAACAAAGTGTGAAATCACTGTTATTTTTCCTCCTCATTTTACAAGGGATTGCTCTCTAGACAATCGTATTAAACCTCATCAATACTGGATTATCAGCTCCCTTGAAGATGTCCCGTTATTTCATGCCTCCAAGTCATCTTTTAGGTGCTCCTTCCACGTAAGGACTCCTGCCTCCTCATCTGCCCAGAAACGGATTCATTCTTCAAAATTCAAGCCAAGCACATTTCTTCTCAGAAGCCTTGGTATCCACTTATATTCTACCACTTATTTCTTTTACAGCCAATATGATTGTGAATTGACATTGTACATTTTTTTTGTCCTTCCGTGTCTGTTCATTATTACTGCACCACATACCACCCCCACACTTACCAGCTTAAAGAACAATTTCTAAAAAAATCATTTTCTCGTAATTCTATGAACCAACTGGGCTGCCCTGGTCAGCGCTTCCCCTCTGTGAGCGTGGAGGAGCTGCGGCCCCTCACGCCGCAGCATCCGGCCAGGAGCACACCTGCAGCCGCACAGCTGAGGTGGCCCTCACCCTCACAGGCCTCTCTCCGCACGCGGTTCATCCTCCAGCCAGTCGTCTGCCTTCGACTGTGTTAACAGCATGGCAGCTGCCGCCAAAAGAGGAAAAGTAAACGTTGCTGGACCCTTTAAGGGCTAAGCCTTGAACTTGCACAGCATCACTTCCTTTATTTCCTACAGATCAAAGCAGGTCCCAAGGCCATCTCCAATCCAAGAGGGAGAGGAGAAACTCCACTACTTCGTGGGAGGGGCAGCAAGGAACTTATGACCCTGGTTAATCCACCACACTCCCCCCCCCCCCCGCCCCGAAATGACAGCGCTTTCCAGGCTGGGAGACTGCAAGAAGTGAGAGATCAGCTTTGGACACAGCAGTGGAATTAGGAAGAATGTGTAAAGATACGCCACAAGGAATTTAAAATCAAAGGCCAGAAAAGAGATCACATAAATCACACTTTGAAGTTTGCAAATGTTCTGGCTCTGACACGGGTCCAGGAGAACAATGAGGGAGGTGGGGAGTAGCTACCAATTTCATCTGCTTTTCCTTCAGGTGTAAAGAGATGGGTTATAACCAGCACTACTGTCAAAACGTGAACTCCTTGGAGCTCCAAACTCCTCCATGTCGCACTACCACCGAAAAGCCCACTCCGCACAGGCTTAGCCTGACGTGAAAACTCAGGTGGCTCGACATGTTTCACGAACGTTTGAAATGCTTTTACTTTTAGCTCGTACACCTTTGCACACATTCTAGTAGGACCTAACCAGAATTTCGGCTGTTTCCTCCGAATAGGAAGTACTTTACATCATTTGCTAGAGGCAGGGAACATGCAATGAAAAGAAAATGGAAGGTTTCACAACTGACTTAATTTCATCAACTTCTCTGGAGAACTATATAGTCAGGTTCATGGCATAATAAGCAATCAATCATAATTATAAATCACAAATTTGAGGTAAAATCTTTCTGGGGTAAAACTTGATAACACATATAGCAAAAACTCAGGAAATTTTACATGTCCTTTGACATATAAATTCTTCCAAGAATTTGTCCCTGAAAAAATAGCCATGGATGGAATCAAAGATAACATTACGAGTGCTTGCTGCAGCATTCCTTATAACAGTGAAAATATTGGAGACAATTTGAGAGTGATTATATATTCCAGCAATTTGAGAGTAATTATATAAATTACACTATATCTATAGGATTGGATTGCAGATAGCCACAAAATTTATACTATAGAAAAATATTCAATAATATGAAAGGGTAAAATCATAATATGTAAAAATAAAACTATAAAATAATATAAGGTGGCTATATACCTTATATATAACAAAATATATGCATTTATGTGTAACAAAACTGGAAAGCCAATATACTGGGGAATTAGCCCTGATTATCTCTGGGTAGTAGGATTACAGGTGATTTTATTATTTTGATTACTTGTATGTCCCTAAGAAACATGTATCTCTAATAAGAAATGATGAAGTTATTTTTAAGGATTGTTATAATTTTTATCTGAGCTCACTAGTGTATGGACCATTTGAAAGCTGTCACGTCACAGCAGTTTAGTTAAAGTCATGGACGCTGTTAAAAACCTTCACTAAGCTTTCCCAGATGAAAAGTTGTTTGTTTAATGAAGAGCCACTGAAATATGCAACCTGTCAGACCATCCACACTACACAACAAATTGTGTTTTCCATAAATGTGAAATGACTTCAGAATACACTGAATCTAAAATGTTTATGAGGTTCAAGACTAAGAAATAAAATTGTAGGTCTAGATTTTAAGTTTCACGAAAGGAAAGTTTTTATCCGTTCCATTAAATAAATATGTTTTCAATGGGTAGATAAATGCATGGATGAATGAGTAATTAGATCATATAAATCATTCATATCCAAGAGGGTAGTCTTTCAAGATAGACTCCTAAATCCACTGAGGTTACACACATTTGTCCTACGCTATTGTGGCCAGACATCCCAGAGATGTTTGAGGACAATTTTTAACATGCAATTTAGATAGAACAATTGATTGATTGGTTGACTGACTGATTCACTGATCGAAGACAGATCAAATGGATAGATCAAGAGAGGAGAGAGACAGAGGGTGCTGAAGAATGTCCCATCGTATAGCTGGAAGCTGAAACTATGGATAAAAATGAAAGGAAAGAAAGAATGACTGGGAGCAGAACCTTGAGGACTAAGGATCTGCAATAGCCTTTATGTCCTGTTTGCCCACATGGCTTTCTGATCTGCTGATCTGAGATTTCGGTTGCCCATAGCAGACCGACCTCCGCCGCGAGAGCAAAACAGCACAGGAACAAGGCTCAGCTATGGGAACCCCTGCCCCTCCCAACACAGTCTCTGCCTTGCATGTGAGATCCAGAGACAACATTTTCCTAATTCTTCCACATTTGACTTTTGCGCTTAGGGTCTTACTCCCTACTCCAAGGCTTTTAAAACAGAGTCCTTGCCTCACCTTGTTTAGCCGAAGACCTGAACTCCGAAGTCCTGTATCCCTCCTTCCTGGACCACCTGCTTCTCTGCACCTCTGCTATTTGCTTGTCGCCAGCTCGCAGCTACTCTGCCCACCCATCCACATTCCACCTGTGACATCGCTAGACCTCGTCGGGCTGCCTGGCTTTGCCCATCTCACTAGTCCCTCCGTGGTGGCCGTCCCTCGTCTGCCAGCCTTTCACTGAGCAAGCCTGGGATCTGATGGAGAGAAGGCACATTTTCCCCAGCGACCCACACCTTACGCTTCTTTCCTTTGAAGCCATTTAAATCCTATTACATGTTTGGAATGAGAGGAATTTTAGGTTAGGTGTTTACTGGCTCAGTGTTGCGTCAGTCTTGATATTTTCCTTCTTGCTTTACTAGATTCGTGTCTTTTTTCCCCTGTCGCTGACGTGTTTTGTACAAACAAGGGAGGCGAAGCACTGGCCTGCCCGGACCCAGGTCCCCGCCACCTGCTGAGGTATTTGGCCTGCTCTCTGGAACTTCAACTTTCCCTTGTCTAGTGAAATAGCTCGGTCAGGCACGAATCTTATGTGAAGTAATTTTGGACATTTGCTGAAGATACTGGTGATGTATTCTGTGGTGTTTGCTGAAATCCCCTTCAAGACCGAGGCACCTGTTTGGGACATGCCTTTAGATGTATATCCCGAATGTTTGCCCCTACAAGGTCTCCACTTGTCTCCTTTCCATGAGTTGTTCAAGGTTATCAAGGCCTGAAAATAATTCTCTTGCTCCCATCCATGACCCAACCAAAAAGTCCTCACAAATAAATACCTGAAACTTCAGTACGTGCCCAGTGGATGTCCAAGAGCAAGACTCAGGCTAATTCCTGACTTTCGTCCTAGCACATTAAGATTCTTCTACCAAACCTGCTCTTTGGTCTCTACATAATTCTCTATACAGGCTGTTCCACTTCTTTCTATATTTTCCACATGAAAATTTCAAATAGAAACAGCTCGCTGAGGCACAGGTTGAGCTATAGTACCTACTAGATTACTGTACCCCCACACCTACTATGTCCCCAGCAAGGCAGCTACCTGGTGTCTCTCATTACAATACAACAATCTATCAATCTTTCCTTAACGGAACATTCATGAAGTCATTCAGAGTTTTTAGCTTTTTTAAAAAAAATTATATCCATTGGTTATATCATAGTAACCTGAATACATAGAAAAATAGCACAAAATATTGAAATATCATGTGAAATCAAACTAATGTACCTCATCAATAATTTGCATTAAGTTTGAGGATATTCAATATGTAGAGTAGAAAGTTCTTACTCAGCTGGTTTAGAGCTGCCACCTTGGGTAAAATAGAAATGTTATACAAAGTTACAAGTCAGAGATTTTTCTTGCTATTTTAGCAAGCAGCAAATATACTACATTGTTCCTCCTATTTTCTAAAGGTATTGAGCCCTAAGACATAGGATGACTGAGTGGCTGGTAGACACCCTCACCAACACATACATGCATGTCATTTTTCAGTTTCAGTTGTAGGAATTTTGTGCCCAGATTAATGAGATACACATTCATTTCATCATCATATTTCTCTGGCTTATCTGGATCATCCACTAAAATTCAATTTGGGGCTCATTCATTTTGAGAAAAACATTTATTGGTCTATGTAAGTAACAACTCCATGGTTGTCCCAAGTTGGACAGGGCAGGTTGTAGGGTCACATTATCTCACCAGAGTCCTCTCTTCTCTGTCTTCCATTCATTCTGATAAACTCTGTGTAGAGGTAGAACAGGAACAGCAGCCCTGGCCCCCACACCCTCTCAGGCTTAAGGCAGTGGGAAAGCTCAAAAAGCACCAGCATTAGATCACATTTACCCTGGTAAGTGTGACTTTGGGTGTCTAGCCAGCCAGGTGGAATGTGCTGGTTGGTTCGGGCTGTGTCTGCACACGCTTCCGGACTGTAGCACAGGGTAGCTCCTACCTCCAGGAAAATACACAGACGGAGGAGGTTCGGAGATTCTCCACGGGAAAGTTACAATAGGTGCCAGAAGCATGAATAGCACCTCAACTGATAGCCAAGGACCTCATGGAGCTCACATGCTAGGAAGGAAACGAGACAGTGACCGAAACACCTAAGATAATGCCAAACAGTGGAAGCCCTTTAAAGAAAATCCGTAGGATGGAGTGACACTTTCTAGTGCAATAAATCAGACAAGATGGTCAGAAAAAGTCCATCCCAGGAGGAAACTTCTCCATACGGGATGATGCTCCAATAAGTATGGCTTTGATTTACGTAATTCTTCAGTAAACATGAATAATTTCTTTTCAGGTTACTTAGCCCAAGTGTTTCTTAAGCATTGTTCAGTGTTTTGGAGGCATTTCATATGGATCTTCAACAGATGCTGGCAAATGTAAATATTTGTTCAGTTCTTAAGGTTGTTTACTGAGAGCAGTATTTTGTACTTTCAGACAATTGCGTTTGTTGGCATGGGGCCTTGGTTTGTTGCTACCAATTGTCTGATGGCCTCAAATTTATTTGAGATCAGTACAGTGAGAACAATTTTGTTGTCTTCTCCATTTTAATTCTTTCCTTCATTTGATAATTACCATTGTCTAAAGAATTACAAAAGGAGCCACAGTTAAGAAAAGACACATGGAGGTATTTTCTTAAAACTAATTTGGGCAACTAAGTTCATTATCCCGTCAAATAAGTGCTCCCCCTGGGCTGCAGGCAGCATCTTCCCAAACCATATCTGTGAGCACAGGACGCAGCCACGTCTTGGGAGGAGATAGGCATTTCAGTGTCAGGAGGTGGTTGAGTCTTCACAGGTCATCTGAGGACCATATGGAAAGCAGCTCACAAGGGTTTACACCTCAATTCCAGAGAAAAAGCCCTTTGTGGTTACGAGCATCTGACAGCTGTGGAGCCTGAAGCACACACCAGCAAGCAATTTGCTCTAGGCGCACTTGACAAACAACACTGAAACAGAAATGGCCTCCACTGGTTTCTGGACTTCAGTGAGCCGTTTGACCAGACAAGCTATCTGTATAGGTCACCATGGTATTTTCCAATCCCTAGCAGAGCTCCTGGGACAAACTAGACACTTGTATTATTAGTCTTCTCTTGCCATGGTAACAAATCCCCACAAATTTAGCCATTTAAAACAACATTGATTATCTCAGAGTTCTGTAGGCCTCAGGTCCGGGAACATCATGACTAAGCCCTTGGCTTAGAGTGTCACAGGCTGAAATCAAGGTGTCAGCAGTGCTGTGTTCCTTTCAGGAGGCTGAGGGATGAGGGCACTTCCAAGTTCACTTGGGTTGTTGGCCAAATTCGGTGCCTTATCATTGTAACACTGAGTCCCTGCTTGCTGGCTATAAGCTGAGGGCCAAACCCACCCCCCAGTAGCCATGTGCAATTCCTGGTTCATGACCTACTTCATCTTCAAAATCAGTGACAGTGGGTGGGTCCCTCTCACACTTGGAATCTCTCCTACCTCTTCTCCCACTGCTTTTCTCCTCGACTCTCTGCCTTCCTCTTTCACCTTTGAGAGCCCATGTGCTTCTACTGGGCCAAGCAGAATAACCTCCACCCACTTCCCTGCTTTAAGTTTAGCTCATTAGCAACTTCCTTCCCTCTGAAAAGTCTCTTTTGCCACGTAATACTAATAAATTCACAGGTTCTGGGGGCTCCATCAGGGACAGCTTTGGGGGGGCCACTATTGTACAAGCCACCTGATATTTTTAAATAGATGAAATATTTACCTAAGAGCAGACACTAAAAATATTGTCCCTGCCATGCAGCAGTATTTCTGAAGAGGGAATCTGATGGGTGAGGACTTGTGTGAATGAAGGAAGGAAGAAGAAAATACCACTGCACATCCATTCCGTGCCAGGCCTAGAGCTGGGTGCCTTCCCATGAACGTCTTCTTGGAACACAAGACTTTGTTTAGCAGGAACATTATCTCTAGGCTCTAATGAGGACACTGAGGCTCAAATTAGTGAAGTGACCTGTCCTGCAGCAGAACCATCTGAATCCAAAGCCACATGGTTTTTGTATCATGCAGAGTGTCCTCTTGCTTAGACCTGTGAATGCCATACCCACATGTACTCCTGGTGTGGTGCACAAATTCTGAAACAAGACTCTTGGGCTTAAACCCAGGTCTAAAAGTAAATGCTTAACATCTCTGGGCCTCAATTTCCTCATCTGTTAAAAATAGAGAGAATAATTTACCAAATTCAGGAGTTATTCTGAGGATTAAATAACTTAATGTAAGCAAAACCCTCAAACGGTGCCAGGCAGTGCTCCCTGGTGTTAGCCATTATTATCATTACATGCCTGAGCCATTGAATTTCAAACATATTTCTTGCCTTTCAATGAATATTGTTGAAAAATATCTTACCTCGGAATAGGTTTATTATCTCTGGACATATTTGCGTTTTGACTCACATGTTTATTCTTATTCTTCCCCCATAAGCACTATGGGGTGATAGAGGAAAGTGATATTGGTGAGATAATACTTTTGAAATGATAACTGTGCCAAAACAATAAGTTAGGAGGAATATGTATGTGTTTGCCAGGGAGATGCGATGGGTCCAGGGGAGCGAAACTTGCACCGAACACCAGAAAGTTCCTCTGGGCAAGCCAGAGGGAGACCCAAAGAGGAGGGAGGCGAGTCCAAGAGGACCGGCCATGGGAGAATCTCGGACCGGGATTGGTGTCACTCTCTGGACACCAGCTATCCCCCGCTCCCCAGCAAGCCTGTCCCCTACATGCAGACCAGCGGCTCCAGTAGGGCAGCAGGCAGAGTGCCTGGCCTGTACTCAGGAGCAGTGGGGTTGTGTCCTGAGGGGACCTCTTCTCAGAAGCAGCAGACAGTCCCCACGGATGATCAAGCAGGAGCAAGCCCATCCATTACATGGTCCTGAGCCCTCATTCCTCCGTTTCCTTCCTTTTATTCTTTCTACTCCTGCGACCCCCTCTTCTTTTCAGCGGCAAGATGGCCAGCTTATGAGGCCCAGGATGAGCACCCTGGCGCTCCCCTGGCTGACCGCTGCTCTCAATCATTTCACAATTGGCACCAGACACAAATTCTTTCTCGTCTTTGGACATCAGAGAGGAAGAAATCATTACCAATCCGATCTGAATGCCAAGTAATCACCTTTAACATGAAGCAGAAACATGAGTCCCAGGGGAAATGCATTCCTGATTGCTCTAACCTAATGAACACCAGAATTGAATCCATATGGAGGCCTTTATTCTTTCACTCACAATGAGGGAGACGTGCTGTATTGAGGGGGCACTAAGAACAGCGTTTAAAGTGAGAGATATGTGAGGAAAAGGAAATATTTCCATGCTGTCAGTAGTGTGTGAACATTTATTTGATCATTCCATTCTGTGATCTGTTCATAGCAACTGTTGGGTCATAGAGCCGTCCAGCCAGCAAGTCTCGTCCATGAATTCTATTTCCCCCATGGGCCATTTGCCAAGAAAAACAGATTGAACTTGAACTCCAAGTCTGAAAAGTTTCCCTTTATTGACTGGAGTTGGACCCTAGTCTATTATCCTAAACTAACTGATAGAACAATTCTTTGATGCTATCCTCCGAACGAGCTGTGTAAGCTAAGACTTAGCGGGGAAGGGGGAACTGCCATGTGAACGCAGCATCTGAGCTCGCAGCTACCCTCATCGTTAAGTTCAGACACGGCGCCAACATTTCACACCTTAAGGTTGCAGTAATAAGACCTTCCGACTTCAAAAGAACCGGCAGATATTTCTGAGTTCATTCCTTCATCCCGCACAAGAGCCTAAATAGCCATATGTTACCTTATTTTTTGAGAGAGTTATGATTTACATGCATACATTCCATTTCGCCCTGAATCTGGAAATAATTTCCCCTGTGTATGAACTGAAAGCAAAAAGGGAGGGTGGGGTGAGGACTGCTGTGTTCACACAGAAAACTGTGTTTACATTCCTGTCACTCTGGATACTGCTATCACAGGGTGTGTCTCTTTATATTGTGATTATGTATTTAAATCTCGCTGCTTGTCTATTGCTTCTGTTAACCCCGAGAGGTGCTGGGTTGCCAGGCAGGAAAGTGGGCTTGGGTCCTTTGCAAAAAGAGGCAGTGTTAACAACAACAAATATATATATTGACAATTGATGTTCATTTTAACAAAATCACTGATGTTATCACCACAGGAAACAAATCAGTCCTTCTTTGGCTTTCTTCCCTTTATTACGTCCTTTAATGTTGTTTGGATTTGAGCTGTATTGTGGGTGAACGTGGCCCATAGGACTTAATCACTCCCTATGACTTCCTGGAAGACAGAAAACCTCCAAAAGTCACCTTGGGCAAAGATGTTCAAGGCTGGGCCCTGAGCCAGAGGAGCGCCTGGCACATAGCATGGGTTCAATCACATTAGTTAAACAAGTGATTGAATGGAAATTGGTATCCCTACTCCCAGCACACGGTCAGCACCTCAGTGGCTGTTGATTTATGACAACATGGCAAAGCGTAAGTTTTCACCTAGAAAATGAGGGAACAACTAACAAATGGAAGTGTTCATACATGAATGTATCAGGTGACACGCACACACACTCTCAGCGACATTGACCCAGATCCTTCCGGAGCCATGGGGCCTACGCCTGCTGCTTCTCTTTATGCCAACAGAATGTTTTATTTTCTCTCCACGTGTTCTGTTTGGTTAGATCAGCAGCCTCTGATATTAGATTGAAGGATGATAGCTGCAGGCTCAGTTGAAGATGCCTGCAAGTTGAACTTGTTATGCTCTCTAAGGTGGCACATAAATTGGGATGGGGGTTAGGGCTGGTGGTAGCATATGGTTAACTGAGAGGAAGGGTCCTAAACCAAACCAAAGAGTGACAAGCAGCAGACAGAAATGTCAGCGAGCAGCTGCCACTGCATAGGTCCAGGAAGCGATGGACTTTCTGGATAGAAGGAGTTCCAAGAGAACTTGGAAACAGGGACCTGGGAGCAGGCAATATCTCGACACTCGGGAAAATGGCCAACATGTCTGATGGTAAAGAATGAAGCTCCCTGGCTGGTGTGGCTCAGTGCATTGAGCACCAGCCTACAAACCAAAAGGTTGCCGGTTCAATTCCCAGTCAGGGAACATGCCTGGGTTACAGGCCAGGTCTGGAGTAGGGGGCCCGCGAGAAGCAACCACGCATTGATATTTCTCTCCCCTTCTTTCTCCCTCCCTCCCCCTCTCTAAAAATAAATAAATAAAATCCTTAAAAAACAATGAATGAAGCTTCAGCACAGGCTGGGCTCAAAGGAGCACGGAGACGATGGAATGTATAGCAAAACAGGCAGCTGGCAAGAACCTGGCGGGCACTCACGGTGAAGGACCTGGAAATGCAGCGAGGTTAACAAGGCAGCAGCTCAGGCACAAGAGGGTGAAAGTCGTTTACCGAAACCAAAGTCTAAGATGGAAACTGCAGTGAAGAGGAGGGAAACCCAAATCAGAACCAAAGCATCACTGATGCATGCCTTAAATTCAATCTCCCCGCTCCGAAACGCAGCCAGGATCGAGAAAGACCGGAAGTGGGGGCCTAGGGGATCGGCACAACTTCATTCATTTATGCACTCATTTGAAAAAAAAAAATCTCACTCTGCGCCAGGCCCTGTGCTCTACCCCAGAAATGGTGGAGATTAGAAGACAGAGCACAGTAGGGCAAGAGGAAAGAAAACAGCCTTCCTGGGCCTGCGGCGGTGAAGGGCAGTGAATGGAGGCACGGGATGGGTGGAGCTGAGAAGTGGCAAGAGGAAAACACGTGCCTCAATACAACCTTTCAGAGTTACACTGTGTTTTCTCCATAACTTACATTTCTCCAGTTAGATCTTTAATGAGAGTGAACTTATTGCAGCAAGTTGTCCTTTCACTAATTATACTGTTGATTCATCTAAAGACCATCACTGGGGTTAAGCTATCAGAACCCAGACATCTGTGGTTTTGATCCTTAAACCTTTTCTTGCCCTCTATGCCCTCCTCCCAATCTCAGAAATGGTACCCACCATCCATTATTAGGACAAAACAAAAACCTAGGAATCATCTTTGATTTCCCGCTTTGTCTCGTGACCTCTATTCCCCACGGTCATCCCATCAACACATTCTGTGTGAAGGCTACTTCCTAAATATATCCTGAATCCCTGCACTTCTCTCCATCTCTGCTGATGCTCCCTAGCACGGGACACTAATATCTCTTACCTGTACTACTGCAATAGTGTCCTAAGTGGTCTCACTTTTTTTCACACCTGCCTCTCTCTAAATCCACACTCTGCAAGAGTGATCCTTTCACTACCTGCCTAAAGACATCCAGTGGCATCCTGACCCACATTAAGAGCGTGCTTAGACCTACCTGTTCCTTCGTTCTGGTTTTTAACCCCCACCCTCTGCCTCCACTCCTTCATTCACTGCATCCCAGACGTATGTCTCTCCTTTCTGTTCCACACCACCAATCCAATCTCACCTCAGGGTGCCTCTACGCCACGATCATCTGCCTGGAATGTTCTTGTCCAATCTCTGCATGGCTGGTTTCTTCACATGGCTTCACTCAAACTCCCCTCCCCCAATGAGTTTTTCTTCCTTCACTATTAAATCTTAACATGCAATCATAAAAAATAATTCTGTTTCTTATTGAATTTTAAAATCTTCCTCTTGTTTTATATGTCATTATGAGAATGGTATCTATGTTCTCCAGTAAAAAATAATTTTCAAAAAATTGTCCTAAATGAAAGCTTTATCTCAGTAGCTATTAAGTTTAGTGGCCAAAGTGGAGGTATCTGAACCTCAGATGTCTTCAGTAGGTAATTTCACAAATCTCTATCTGCTAGAGTTACTGTGGGAGTAAGATCACCAGGAAGTCTGGTAAATTCCAACAGAACCCACCTGGTAGAACTAACTGTTTAGTTTTTGAAAAGCATCACATTGGAGCAAAATACAGTAACAGAGCTTGATTTTGCCTAACCCTGAGTGTAGGGCTACAACTTGCAACTTTCTGATTAGTGCACAATAGCAAATTAGCATTTCAATATAGAGAGAAAAATCACTGAGCTGGATATGCTAGTCCTACAGTCAGGGGGGCCACAGCACAATCAGAGAACGCAGGTTAAATTCTATGCGAACTATTCAAGTTGTTGGTAGGGAATGTCTCTCTCCTCCTGGCAACCATTCCTGCTTCTTTAAAAAGAAGGGACTGTGAACTTCCTAGTGAACACATCTAACTTGGGTGTCCGAGGTAATAACAGGCACTCTTTGTTGGACCAGAAAGCATGCTAGGTTCTCTACATCTATAATCTCTTACTCTCACAACCACTGGAAAGGTCAGCCTCATTTTTTATATGAGGAAACGGAGGCCCAAGGACCGCACAGTACGCAGGAGGAAGAGCCCATATTCAAACTCTGGTCTGTCCGGCTCCGAGCCTTTTCTACCTGCTTTGCCAGCATACAACCGCCAATTTCCTTGACTAATTAAGCTCGAAGAACAGAGGCTCACCTTACTACTATCTCTGGAACATAAAATGAGCCTTATAATATGAAGGATGTGAGACAGAAAAGAGAACAAAAAGCAAAAGGGCAGAGATGGTAATAAAGGAGAAAATTGGCACCAACCCTAATTCTTGGAGGTGGAGAGAGTTTATTGGATTTCTAGCAAAATCCACTTTATCTTCTCAATTCAATCAGATTGATAAAGCCTCTGAAGATTTACGCCATGCTGTCTGACCCATCTGGTGACTGTGATCATGTTCAAACATTAAATGGGAGGAAAATAAATGTGCATTCTGTCTGGAATGGCACACACATATGTTCTCGGCCTGACAAGTCAGATTCGGCTGAAGAAGACACACGCACACACACGCACGCACACACACAAATGGATCAGCTTAAACAGGAAAGGGCTCAAATCAGTTCCCAGGCAGCTGCTTTATTTTGAGCAAAGCTGCATGTAATACGAGATGGGATGAAATATCTCTGTTTCTGATGAGGAGCCAGGCAAATGTTTCCTCGTTCCTAACTTTGTCCCCTTGTTGGATCCCACAAAGGAACGGAGAGGACCTTCCAAGATACCTCCTGTTGAATGTGCCACCCGGGATTTCTCCTTGCCAGACCTTTAGTAACTGGAGAAAAATGTCTCTAGGTGAACTGCCTCAGAATAAATCACTTCATTCTGCAGAGAATCTGATTCTTTATTAAAGCACTCTGGGCTTCTGGCAAATCCTATTTATTTATTTTTTTAGTAAGGTGCTAATATTTATTGTCATTTCTAGTGGCATAGCAAAAAGATTCTCCCTCTGTCTTTCTCTGATTAGAGGTACTAACTAGCTGGAGGTACATTCTCTCATCCGCACAAGAGGGTCATGAGAAAATTTTATATTGAAAAGCACAGATTTCCCTAATAAGTCCATGTGGGATTCCTATGCATCACTTAAGGAGCAAACTGCCTTTGCGTCCCATGCACAGATAAGGCACTGAGCCAGAGAGGCAGACAATGACTTTACTGGATGGTAAATTCTAGGTCTCCGAGACTAAGCCACACTTCAGCCAGCAAGAGCTTCAAAATCCTGTTTCCTTCCTCACTTATGCTTTACAGCTGTATTTTTCTTTCAGAGGAATGTTTTTAACCCCCTTTTTGGTATCAATACATCTGACTGGAAATGACTTAGTATTTTTTTTATGCATTTATCTTTATTTCACGAGGTAAAATTCGCTTTCTACTTGTGATCCCAGATTTTGATCTGTGAAGTTTTCTGGACCACCCCGAAGATGAGAAGATGCCTGGGAGGGAGCGGGTGGGAGCCATGGCCGCGTGCGGGGGCCAGTGCCCACGCACTTGCTGCTGTGGAAGAAGTCAGAGCGCCAGGCGGGCCTCCCAGCCTGTGCTGTCACTCTCCTCCATGCTGAGTCTCATTTTCGCACCGCTTGGGCTGCCTTTGGAACTTGGAGGACTTGCTCCAAGCCAGGCTGCCAGAGTTTACAACCAGTCACATGGAAAGTTCTGGAAATTGACCATTACTACAGTAAGAGGAGAAATATGAAAAACAACTTCATCATTCCGTCACATGTCAAGTCACTGACATGGGCATCTGTGGAAGAGGCTCAGGGACCTCTCAAAAAGAATTCTTTTACCTCCTGACAATGTTCTCAAAGCGTGGCCTTTGGGAACCATCCGAATAAAAATCACCTGCAGTGTGTATGGGTGTGTGGGGGGGAGGTGCCCAAGGCACAGATTGCAAATTCTAAGTGAATATTTTCAAACTGCAGGTCTCTGCCCACTGGTGGGTCAGAAAATAAATTACTGACTAGCAAAAGGTTTTTGTTATTTTCATGAGAAAACAGAATGTGACAGAATAGACATAACAAAACAGAATAGAGAGTACATCGCACATAGAAAGAGAAACATTAATTTGGAAAACTGTGTGAGTGTTTGCGTGCCATTCTATAATGTAGTGTGTACTTCTCAGTGTATGTCAAGGTCAAAAAAAACATGTTTGGCAAGCAGAACAGTCTTTCAGATAAGTCCTGCCTACCCTCGTTGTCATCACGGCAGGCCCCGAACAGGCAGCTTTCAGACGTAGTTAGGCCCGTGCCCTGAGTTAGTCTGGGTTCCGTATTTGCACAGCAACAGTGCCCCCCGTACTGATACTAGAGTTGATCTTGTTGCCTGAAGCCTGGTGAGGGTAAGCTTCTTAGGAATCCATGCAGCTACCAGCATCGACCTCATCACCAGCACCAGTCTCTTGAACTGGATTTCTATCCGGATCGGCACTCGAATTCCAAGCTAGTCAGGGACACCTGCTCTTAAAATCCAGAGGGCTTGGTGAAAGCCCTAAGAACCTGCCTAACTATTGACTGCTCAGTACATCTTCCTGCAGACGCAACTCCACACATCAGCTGGAGTCCTCTGTTCACCCGTTAGCTTCCCTCTTGGAACTGCGTTTTGCCATAATTCAGACTGTCCTCACTTGGGGAAACTCTGGCTACTGCTGCCCTCAGGGGCTGTGGCCTCAGCCTACCTCTCAGCTGCAACTATGGGTCATGGAGCCGAGCTCTGAGAGCTGCCTAGGCGAGCGGTTCTCCCAGTGTGGTCCCAGAGAAGCAGCGTCAGCATCACACGGTGACTTGCCAGAAATGCAAAGTGTTCAGCTACCACAGAGCTGCTGAATCGGAAACTCCAGGGGCCAGGCCAAGTCATCTGGGTTTTAACAAGCCTCCCAAGTGATCCCGGTGCTTGTGACAGTCCGAGGACCACTGTTTTAGGGCAAAGGGCTGTGTACCAGAAAATCTACTGACACCTGATAAGAAAGACAGAATGTCTTTCTTCTGTTCCCTCATACAAATCGTGATGGTGCCACATTTGAATGAAATGCGTTCATGTATTAACTCTTTCATATGTTATAACAGAAGTATTCCCACTGCAGTCTTAGTTCTTACGGTTTGACTCAGTCGAAGTCTGAGAGCATGTAAATAGACCCAATGGAATAAAAACTAACCAGATAATCACAGAATTGTTTTGAGGTTTGCAAGTTTCCAGAACACTAAAAAAGTTTTCCCTTGTTAAATTTCCCATACTAAATTTTCTTATTCCAGCTTGGACTGTCAGCAAAAGAGACATGAATCGCAAGAGGCATCTTTTTTTCTCATGAAAACACAAAGCTCTGTTGGCTTTGTTTTACAATTTTCTTCCTTTACACTCAAAAATGTCAGATAAAACTCCAGACATTAAGTTCCTTATCCCAAATGTGCATTTTTTAGTTTTCCCATCAGTCATTGCCCTAAAGTCCAGATTAATGTTGAAGTTTACAGTAATTCACATGTAACCACTGTGGATACTGAAAAAGAAGATACCTACTAAGAAGGGCTAACTGGGCTCAAATTATTTAAAAATAAAGAGCAGAGACCAGCAGCCATTACTACACCAAACCTCTCATGCAAACCGCACTTCTGGGAGAAGCCCGCACTGAACTACCAGCCTGCGCACCTGAACTAGCTTCCTGCACTGTGTTCCTGCCACTTGAGCTAGCCCCTCTACAGGAGCCCCTGGAATCCTATTCCAACCAACAGGACTGAAATTTTCTCCACGCCATTGTAGCTGCACAGCTCTGACCAATCTACAGGGCTTTTTGGACCAATCAAACTGAGAGGATTTGGAGCCGTCCTTCCAATGAGGACAGACCAATCGGAGATCAGGGGCAGGGATTTGTGTCAATATAAGCCAGCTGCCCGTGGGTTTGGGGAGCACACATTCCATTTCCACCAAGGGCTGAAGACTTGTCTCCTCACGCACACCCGACCAGACCAGGGCTGGGCAGGAGCAGAGAGGCAGACCCGAGCAGAATGGAGCGAGCGGAGCAGAGCGGAGCCGCCCAGCTGAAGAGGGGCCTGGCCCCAGGGCTGCCTCGGAGCCGTGCTGTTCACACAGCCTCGCTGCACCACCTTTGAGCCGTCTCGCACTGGATGAAGTTTCCATCTTTCCCGTACCTCAAACTGGGGATTCCTGTTGGTACTCAGTAGGCATCAATGACCACAGGTTGACACTACCTGGAAAAAGCAGCCTGCCTTAGTGACGAATAAAGTTTCGCAATATTTTTTGGTCTACGTTCCATTTATGAACTTCTAGTAAAGAGACGACTCTCTATTTATCAGCCTAACTCCTTGTTAATCCTAAGACTTCCAAACCCAAGTGTAGATATATACACTGATTTTTACAGATTTATACACATAGCTACTATCTCTAAACTAGAAACAACAAGCAGGCAAACAATAGAAACCAAAAATCAACCAACACAAATAAACACAGAGTTGGGACTCGTACCCCGTGTTCGTTTATGCCTGACTAGCTATAACGGACAGACATTTTTCTGGTCTGTCCAGCATCACTTGCTCTGGGGAGTGACCCTCCACCACTCATTCCACAGAAACCGCCTTAGACCATGTAGTGCAGATAGCATTGGCACTACCTTCCTGCTAAAGGAGTGGCCATGACCCAAGCCAGGTCACCCACGGAACTGAGCCCATTTCTCTGGAGTGGGCCTCTGTCCCAAACTGAGCCAACTGCACTGTTCCCAGGCCTCCTGTCACTGGAGGTAGCTGCTCCTTCTCTACAACTGTGGACATTTAGCCCACATGCATCAGAAACGTCTGGGGGCACTGTGTCACCTCCCGAGGAGAGCGAGGACAAGAGGAAAGCCAGGCAGAGGGAACTACATCTGAGAGGCTAGACCCACCTGTGCCCAAAGTCAAGGGTACCTTTTAGACTCTCCAATCACCTCTGTCAGTGGACTGTCCTTTTCAAAGAATCTATTGTGAGTTGGGTTTTCATCATTTGCAGTCAAGAGCTTCATACGGTTTCCTGAATATTCCTCTAAATTGGTTTTCTTTTTTTTTGCCTTTATGTATTTTTTTTTATTTTAATTGTTGTTCTTGTACAGTTATCCATCTTTTACTCCCAATCCCAGCCCACCGCCCCGACCCTCCCTACCTCCCTCCCATATCCACCCCCTGCCCAGTTTTTGACCATCTGTCTTTCATGCTTGTTGCTCCAAACCCTTCCCCTTTTCCGCTGAAATCCCCTCCCCTCTCCCCTCTGGTCACTGTCAGCCTGTTCTCAATTTCAGTGTCTTTGGTTTTCCAACGTGCTCAATAAATGAGGAGATCTTTCCCAATGGCCTTTTTCCACATCTAGGATTCTAAAACATATTCTATTCCCCAAACTTGGGCAGATTATTTTCTAATATAGCATGCCAACTTATTTATTCCTGAACTAGTTTCCTTTCATTTAAATGAAATCAAATTTGCCCTGCCTAGATTTCTGTGAAAATTAACTCCAAATTGATGGGTGCTATGAAGGGAAAGTCTTCCCTTCGGGCCTGATGCAAAGCAACTCTCTGCTGCCTCGACACTGGAGTCTGCAAGTGTGTCTGTGTAAGGCTCACTGTCATCTTGCCATTGACCTTGTTTTGCAACTGGTGCATCAGCCCCTTATTTGGTGCTGATGAGAACCAAACAAAGAGCCCCAGCAAGATGCCTCGATAATTTTGCTGGTGCATTGTGAGGGGTGATACCATAACAACACGAGCATTAACGGCCCTGATAAACCCTAATGGACACAAGAAAAGGTTTCATGGCTCTATAAACAGTTTTCATGCATAAATGTCACATGAAAGGCAGTGGTATTAAAGATTTGTGCCGTGGGGTTGCCTGGAAAACATCACCCAAGCCCTGTTGTTCCTTTGGTAATAGATTCAGTGGTACTTTCTGTTTGTTTAATCAGGGCCTCTCTTTCCTAGAACTCTATCTACACTGTCAGAATTGTCCTTTGTTCTTGGTGTACATGTGTAGTGTTTTGTTATAGAGAACAGGAGCCACTTTATTTCTTTTATTTAAAAAAAGAAAGAAAGACCAAAGGCAAATAAGAGAAAATGTTAATAAACTATACCTTTAGGTATTAGGAACACCAGAGTTTTCATCCATAAAAAAAGTACTTGGGCTGCACAGGTCACACCAAATTATCACCCACAGAGCAAGACTCCACAAGAATTCGTGAATTTCTTTTTTGTCCTAATAGTAGCACTTGATGATTAAAATATTTTTCATGAAGTGTTATTAATACTTGGTAAGATGGAAGAGACACGACTTTCAGACAAGAATACGACTTAAAAACAGTTCAAAACATCAAAGCTGCCAAACTTGGACTCTAACCCCAAACCTGTTGGAGTAGCACACAGCAAAAACTCAGCTCACCGTTTGTTAAAGCAGTTCCTCCACTTTTCAGATGGGAATTCTAGGGAGGGGACTTGAGCTACCGCAGGGAAATGCTATGGAAAGCCAGCGAAGGAAGGCTGCATGCAGAGGAAGGTGCCATGTAAGTATAAACTGTACAATTACTGTTTTGCAGATAATCTGGATTTTTATTGTGTTAATATTATTTGTCATTCTCATTATTGTTTTGCCACTGAAAAATGCCAAGTAATGTGTGGGGCTTGGGTAGCATAAAATCAATAGCATTTTCATATATGAATATTTCTTTAGTCAATTCTAGTGTTATTAACACAATACCTCCTCTAGGAATGGGATAATGATATATCAAAGGAATTTTTCAAATCATCCTTCTTTTCATGCCACTCAATAGGTCAGTTAGTGGGCAGTATTATTCATTTGTGGAATCTTGCATTATAGAGACCCAAAATATATTGTTCTAAGCACAGCATGCTTCTAAGATATGCTGGAATTCGAATATCAGAAAACTCTTGGAGTGATTATTAGACATTTTTGAAGAAAATGCCCTGACCTTATATTAGAATGTGCACAAATAATCATGCTTAAACATGTCAATGTTTTAACATAAATTATAATATTTAAAACAAGTACCATTTTTTCATGATTCTACAAAGTAAACAGACTTTTTAATCTAATGGACCAATTAATAATTATAATACTTAGTTCAACAGAGACTTATAACATCATCATTTATACTTATTGTTTTTACATTTTTGTAATCAACCTATAGACATAGATAAAGTACAAGAAGCTTAATTACATTTGCAGAGCAGAATATAAATGCTAAAGCCCTAAATACTGGAAAAGGAAAGACAGATCTGGTGAAGTCGGCAGTCAGTCAGAAGAGAGAAGAGAAAAGGCTGACCGACATGTAGGCGGGATAATTTTCTCAACTTACACGGTGAGGGCTCAAAAAAATACCACCTAAAACTGAGGAATCAAAAAGCAGAGACAGAAATATACTGTGGCTTGAATGTGCATTCGTTGAAAACCTAACGACCGAGCCACATGATGGCATTAGGAAGTGGGGTTTTGGGGAGGTGCTCAGGCCAGGAGGATGGGACCTTCACGAGCAGGATTAGTGGCTTCAGGAAACGGCCCCCAGGGAGCTCCTCACCCTTCCCACCATGTGAGGGTGCCAGGAGTCAGTCAGCAACCTGAAGAGTGCCCTTCCCAGAACCCCGCCATGGGGGTGGACAGATCCTGAACTTCCCAGCCCTCGGAAGGCTGAGAAAGAAATTTCTGTTGCTTATAAATCACCCAGTCTGTTGTACTTTCTGTAGCAGTCTGAACAGGCCAGGACAAAGCAGCAGCACAGCGCACAGTTACATGGGTTACCATAGCATAACTTACAAAGAAGGGTTAGAAAAAGTGGGGGTAAGACAAACCTTTCACCTGTAAGAACAGAGATCAATACTGATACACTTGATGGGAACAGAAAGAGAGGCATAAGTATATTATTTTGTGTTACCAGGAAACAATCATAAAAGTAGAGCCAAAATGATCAATTCTCAGTCCTCATTTTACGTGATCTGTGAGCAGCATTGGACCAGGTGAAAACTCCCTCCTTGATACCTTGCCTCACTCGGCTGCCAGGTCTCCGAGTTCTTCTCCTGCTTCGTTTGCTCCTTCTCAGCCCTTCCTGCTTCCTGCTCTCACGAAAATGTCAAGGTGCCCCAGGACTGCCTTCATCGCCTTGGAAATAATGAGTCCTTTGGCGTAGGGTCATCTGCACATTCTCCTAACTTGGATTTTGAAAATTGTAATTAATTGTTGTCATTTTTTCTACTAAATATTTATTTAAAACCTATGATATGCAAGGCACTATATTATATTCTTGGACAGCACTGTTCTTTCTAGAACACTCTGTGATGATGGAATCATTATATGTCTGCACTGTTCAATGCAGTAGCCACCAGCCTCCTAAGACTATTGAGTGCCTGAAATGGGGCTAGACGATAAGTGATAAACTGAAATTTTAATTGTATTTCAATTTTAATAGCCACATGTGGCTAGTGGCTACTCCACTGGACGTGTTTCTGGGGACTAAGATCCTTGACTTCTGGATTTTTCTTCATCAAAAAAAGGATTCCATTAAAAAAAAAACATTTTAGGAAACAGGAGATAAAAAGGTCTTTATCACTACTAAAAGTGGGCCAAGTGTTTAAACTGTATCATATAAAGATTTTGAAAAGCTGCCTAATTTTCTTGGTAAGAGATAAAGAAAGGCAAATAAACTTTTCTCATTGTTAAAATTATGTTTTTTAAAGACTATTAGCGCGTTATTCCCATGTTTAGCTTCATAGATTTTGGTGGTCTGGGAATAGAAAGTTATGAAACTGACTAAAGAAAACCCAGGGCATAACAGACTCATTTTAGCCAACTTTAATTTTAGTCCTCCTTGTTTTTCAACATTGTCTCTTTGGTTTCAAAGATCTCACTGGAAGTGGTGTTATTTCATCTGTCTCTAATTCTGAACTTCCTGCTCTGAGTTTGCTTTTTGATATTTATCATATGCCTTGTGAAAGTCTTCTCGCATCACCGATACTTGCCCTGTATTACTGTTAACTTTTGTATGTTCATAATTCACTAACGGCAATAATTATCGCAACTCATTTCTGGCAGTGAAGGAACATTTCTGACATTTTATTCTAACTTGTGTATCAGTTCTTCTTTATTGTCGTCTCAGGGCATATTTTTACATAATACATAGCTAGGTTTTAGTTGCTTAGACATTTTGGAGTATATAAAAGAGAGTTCTTTGTTTAGACTTTTTAAACTGTTTCTGAAATGTCTGCTATACTTGTACATCGTTAACTTGCTGTCTATTTCATATTCCAACAGCCACACCCATTGTTATTTTCAAGACAAGCCTTTCTAGACTTAATTGCTTGTAGTGGATTCAGGCTGCGGTGGGACACACCCTACGTTAAGCTTTCTAGCATTCAGCTGAAAGGGTGTTTTAGTTGCCATTTGATTTCTTTCAAGGGTTTTTTGAAGGTGTTACAGCTGAACCTTTGCTTTTGTTCTTTAAGCCTTGGAGCAAAGCCTGGAAGGGAAGGCCACGTCTTGCTGGAGTGCCTGAACTTGACCTACCGCACCTACGCTCTCAGACTAGGTCTTTATTTAAGAATCTCTTAGTGAATGCAAAGGTGATATGACAAACTTATTATTTTTCTAAACTGGCAAGTTCTGGTTCAGTGTCGCCCCTCAAAATTCTATTTCAAACCAGCTAGTTGTTTTCTGAGCTCATCACAGGGAGCTTAAAAAGCCAACTAATACTTCGACATTCTAATAAAAAACATCTTGCCCGAGTCTACCAGTTCGTTGGTTACATTTCTATCTTCTAGTTAACCACAGAAGATCGTTATACCAAATGCTTCATGGTTATAGAACATGAGTCACCATTTCTTCAGGCTTTTATGATAGTTTCTTCAACATTTTTCCAACCTACACCACCACCCAGTCCCACATGTTTTAGGTTTTCCTTGCAGCCAGGACAGCACTTATTAATACAAATTCCTGTATAGGTTTGCTATTGCTACAAAAGATGTTGCATAACAAACAGCTACAAAATGTCAGTGGTATGCAACCATAAACATTTATTTAGCTCACATATCTGTGGATTGGCTGAGGATCTGCTGATCTAGGCTGGGGCAGCTTGGCTAGGCACCACACGTCCCTCATCCTCTTCCTGGAACCTGTGGACTAATCTGAGAATGTTCTTCTCGTGGCAACAGCTGGGTGCAGGAGCCCAAGCCCTACCGGACAGGAGCATTTCCAGTCTCTGTTGAGTCACGCCTGCTAATATCCCATTAGCCAAAGCAAATCACATTCTAAACCCAAAATCGAGGGGTGGGAAAGTATTTTCTGCCCACCATGAAGCCAAAGACTTGGACATGGCCAAGTCCAACATTAATGGAGTGGGAAAGTACACTTCTTCCACAGAAGTGAGAAAAGGGAGGGAATATATCCGACAACAGTTAAATCTAGAAAAATCTTGCTTCTCCTTTTGCTTTCTTTCCTAATTCCTACATAAGTTAGCGGCCTCCGGGTATAAGCAACTAAAATCAATCTGGTTAAACAAGTCACAGATGGTATTCATTGGGAGGGTATGGAGAAATCATAAAGTCAAAGAAAAATCTGATCTTACAGGCCTCAGGAAGGATTAGGGCTAGGAAGGCTCCAAAGATCTTGGTAACAGAAATTCATAGTTTGTGGGGATTGTGCCAGGAAGTAGGGAAGTGTTTCCCATCCTCAAGTCACTCAGCTAAAGATTCAACATCTCAAGACAGGGTCCACCTGAACAATTCTGCTTTTCCCAAGGCCAACGAGGAGCCAGGGTACTGTCCCACCGAACCCACATGTGACAGGGGATATTTGGTCTGGTTATCAAAGAAAAACCAATATTTTGTCATCAGATCATAAGAGAGCTGCACGCTGAGAAGGCAAAATCAAAAGGGATGCGCACCCAGTACCATACACCAATCTATCAGAATTTTAAGGGTGTGAAACCTGTTGAGAGCAATCCATTGTGCTAACCTACTTGCAAATTAATCCCATAAGAATCTGAATAAAGAACTAAGTCCATGTCATGCCAGTAAACACTGTGCATCAAAGATCTTAGAATCGGGAGATCCGGGCTGAAGCTCGCAGTCTGCTATTTACCCCTTATGGGACCCGAGGCAAGTCCTGCAACTGCAATCTCTTCATTCAGGAAACAGGAAGAAACTGTCTTATCTGTTCCCTTAGGCACATATACACAAGTGCTTTACAAACTGTAAAGTGACAGCAACTGTGTCCAATGACCGTGGTACCAGTTTAAAATTTTTTACAATGGCCAAGCCTCATGGCCACAAGCTCCAAATCCAGTGCCTACGTGCTATTTTGCCTACGAGGCTGGCAGGTCAAAAACTTTCCTGTTTAAGCTTATCGTTTCTTTTTATAGAAGACGATGCTCTGAACGTGGTATACCTGAAGAAGGGAAGAGAAATGGCGATTCATTTGCAAAGCAGGGCGAGCTGGGCTACGGTGTTCACGAGGCCCCAGCCTGGCATCCCTTACTGAAGAGAGCAGTATTCCCCCATCACAGAAGGAACCAGGGTGGGAAAATATTCAACAGCCCCACAAGGCAAAATGAGAGAAACAAAGAGACACGGACAGACAAAAAGAGAAGGACATCCTTCTCCGCGGGGAAAACTCACGCTCAGAGTTGCCAAGCGAACAACAGCGACTGTGTCCCCACCAGACAGCACAGCGTTTACCTCCACACTCAGCACCACTCACCCTCCAGCGCGTGCGCCTTTGGAAGAGGACTGTGAAGGGAACAGAGGACAGCACGACATCCAAACCACCCTCCCGTGCTCGGCAGAGTGGCATAAACCATACCCTCCTCCGTGGCTCGGCCACGCGGACACACAGCCTTCCTTTCAACAGCGGCGTACAGTTCACGACGGTGAGGACGACTCCCAAGGAGCAAATGCGAGCCCCCTCCAGGCCCCCCACGGAGGCAGCGGGCTGCTCTGGATTCATTGGGGAAGGTCGAGCAGCGCTGGGCCAGGCCTGCTCATATCAGGACAGAGAAGCGATCCGTGTGCCTTGGTTACAGATGGTCATATGTGTGCTTCCACCCTAGTGAGGGACTCCTGCGCCAGCACCCAGCCAGACCCCAGCTCAGGTCTGCCTTTCTCGCTAATCTCTCTCTGTTCTTCCACTCCTGTAGCCAAGCTGTATTTTTGAGACATTGTTTTATCTGGTTTTGCCTCAGGGAAATCCCTCCTCCTCTCCCACACAAGCAAAGAGTCCACTCCCTGCCCCTCACCCCCAGGGGGTTGTTGTGTCAGAAGCTCCTGGGGTTCAGAGATGTAACCCCACGAAGAGATCCTGCTAGGGCTTCCGAGGCAGACAGGTTATCTTTGAGGACAACACAGAAAATCAAGGGTGAAGGATTTCCCCGCTCAAGGGTAAGAAAGGTCTCCCCGAGCTGCAGGAAGAGAGAGAGAGTAATGAGAGCAGAGTCCTGAGTGGGTCTCAGAAGAACCACAGACGCACACGTGTGCACATGTGCACAGACGCACATGTGCCAGAACCACATATACAGATAGATGCAGACATGCACGGACACATGCTCGGACATGCACAGGACACACACACACACCTGTTCCACGGTATTTCTTGGGCACAGGCTCGTGGGCAGTGTCCAAGCCCATGGGAGGCCTGGAAGCCTCACTGAAATCTTATGTCCCATAAAACCAACTTCTAACAAAAGGAGGACAAGTTTAAAGAATTAATAACCCTAATAGTTTATGCATCTTCTAATAGTTTAAAAAGCAGTCTCTATCCCGACTCCATAAAGTAAACTGTAAGAAGTTCTCTTAGGGTAAAACTGGTTATGATGCCTTTCAGAGACAATGCTTAGAACTGGCCTTACGCCGCCCAGGGACTGGGGGAGAAACACGGGTGAGGCTGGCCAGCAGCACCAGACCTGGAGCCCTGGTCCACCTGCGACTCACAGGATTAAAAGAGGCATGTAATTGCTCTCCTGCTGTACCCAGGATCTTCTCTCACTTCGGTGGTTCTCATCAATGCAACGTGCTCACTTTAGCCTACCCAGTGCGCAGTCAAATCGGACAGACCCAGGGGAAGAAACGCACATGGCCAGAGTGTGCTGCAGAGCGCACTCCACACTCGGTTCGCATCGCCTTTGCTTCCACGTAGCAGCCAGGAGGTCAGTGGGAGGTGGCTGTCACAAGGTACATTAACCTTGGTGCCCGTCGGCTGTAACCAGAGTGACCCAGGTCTGCCCCGGACAGTCCTGGTTTTCTACTGTTGAGCCAACACAATCGTGAATAGCAACCCCTGCTACTTTCACATGTGTTGCCATTTGGACAACAAATTAGAGCTTCTTTTTGTCTATCTGACTCTCCTGTCCCCACGAACCTCACTGCTTGCCAATTTTCAGACTGTGCTGGGATCCTGCCACAGAGAGAGTGGAGCAAGGAGTATGGATCAGAGGGTCCTCCCATCACGGAACTCATGGGGAAATCAATAGTAACAATAATACCACCTTAGGCCTCCACCATGAATACCTGAGGACACTTATGGATTTCTTTAAACTTTTCTAACTAATTTCTTACCCAGGCAAATACTGTTGCTATTGCCACATGACAAGTGATGAAACTTAAATAAAGGAAAGTTAGCCAAAAAATGTCTGACCACCTACTTGATGACCAGCATACTAGACGTGACTGGGCATAAAAACACCTAAAAAATAAAGTATTCGTTCTGTCTTCAAGGTGTTTCAAATCTATCATGAGAAAACACAGGAGAATGGGGGGAAGTAAGAAATGGTAAACGACAGATACAGGCTGATAATACGCGGACGTGTGGAAAGACCTCTCTCTGAAGGTTACATAATAAATGTGTGTCAGAGTTACCAATAGAGGAAGTAGACGGAAAATAAACATTTATCAAGCACATAGCATCAGCCGGTATCAGCCAGCTGGAGGTCTCATTTCACTTAATTCTCATCACAAGCCTATAATGACAATCGGACGTCTCATAGGTTAAGCAACAGAGCCTGAGAAGTTACGTGACTTGCCCGAGGCCACGCAGGGCCCGCATCAGGTCTACTGCAGCCAAAGCTGCGTTCTCCCCCCGTGAGACTCAAAACACCCTCAGCTTCTTTAGCCCAGGGCAGAAATTGGCCAATACCAGGAATTCTATGAGTTTCAAAACTCGGAGGAAATCAATTCAAAACTGTATAAAATATACAGGAAAAACCCAAAAATTTAAAATGAGACTTTAAAAAGAAAAAACTCCAATGAAATATAAAGACTGCTGTCACATTTCCAAAAGCAAATTCCCATGTGGCTGCGCATGATTGGGGGTGGGGGAGGGGGGGTTGCGTAAAAATTCGTATTGCTCCAAAAGTCCTGTTGAGCTGGTCTTGCAGAATTCCCCAGGAGCACCTCATGCAGAATGCACTCAGCTCTGCTTGCTGTTCCCCTAACGCTGATGCCACAAATCCCCGAGGGGAGGCCGCCATCACTTTGTCGTCAGGAAGGGAATTGCGGAGAGACGGATGAATGCTTCAAAGCATTCAAAGCACAAATGATTCTGCCCTGCTACCGATTTGATTCACCCCCAGTTTATCAAATACTTTAAAGTTACAAAGCCAGGTGCTGGAAGGAAGCCGGGGAGCCTAGGGGGACAGTTAAGGCATGCATCCTGACCTTGAATACATTACAGTCCGGTAGGAGAGGGGGCACAAGATTATAAGTCAGAATGTGATGAGCCAAAGCGAAGTGGAAACAAAGAGCTAGGAAGACTCTAGTGACAAGTGGCTTTCACCTCTAATCATTCTCTCCTGCAGGTTTCAGTGAAGGTACTACTAAAAAGGTCTCGTACAAACCCCCCACGCTATGACGTACATGTGGAATCACCACATATATACAAACAGAGAGTAGAAGAGTGATTGTCGGCAGCTGAAGTCGGGGGCTGCGGGGAGGAATGGGGAGAGTTTGGTACAAACTCTCAGTTATAAGATGCGTAGGGTCTGAGGATCCAATGTGTAACATGGTGACTACAATCGGTAACACTGCGTGGTGTAACTGAAATTTACTGACAGAGTAGAACTTACATGTTCTCACACACAAACAAGGTAATTTGTGAGGTGGTCGATGCATTAATTAATTCAATGGGGGAAATCACCACAATTATTTAAACATCTTACTTTTCATTTGTCAATTGGAGTTCAGTAAATCTGTTAAAAAGGTGGGTGGGCTCTTAACATCTTCCACAATTTTCTCACTGGTTCATTATAGCCACATAATTTTTAAAAAATAAAATTGTTGGAAAGGTGCTTTGAAAACACTGTTTTAGTATAACTCATGAAAGGTAACATTTGCAAAGAAAAACAAGGCCCCAGTTAACCGTCGAAGGCAAATCCACGCTGCTCAGCTAGCATACCTCCTGGGGCAGGCCGATGGGTGCGCATCCGATGAGAACCAGTTGAAGGCGCAGCTTTGCTTCCCCTGCTTCTCCTGTGTCTGCAGCCTTCCTGCCTGGTCTCCAGTCCGGTCTCTGCTTCGAGCCCAGCCCAGGCTCTCTCTGCTGCTCAGGCTCAACTGTCTTTGGTGATCTCATGCGCACTCATGGCTGCAATTCTCTGTTGACCCAAAGTTAAGCCTCCAGCTCAGACATCTCTGAGCTCCAGACTCATCTATCTGCCTGCCTGGGGGATATTTCCACTTGGATAGTTGTAAAGTCTGTCTAAAGGAACTCACTAGTTTCCTTCCCTTCCAAAGAACAGCTCTGCTTTCCTCGCCCCTGTTCTCAGTGGCTCCCTATTGTCATCCGCTAAATTACTCAGCCAGAACATGGTTATCTACTTGGTATGTCCTTCCCCATCCTCCCTCCAGCCAGCACCCTATCCTTGACGTCACTCACTTAGACTATAACATAAGAGGGAAGGAAACTGGAGGACAAACTTACGCACTTACTTGTCATATTCTCACATGGTTGGCTGTTGTTCATTTCTGATCTAAGCAGCCTGCTGATCTCTTTTCTCTCCGTAAAGAGAACAAAGAAAGTTGGAATCTATACAGATAAGCATTTTCCTAACTGGACTTGCTATTTCCAAGAGGTTTTAATAGAAGGTATTTCTTTAAAAAAAAAAAAAAAAAAGTGGAGTTGATTCCAACATTGGCAAGAGTGTGTACTGACCTGTTTTCCAGACCTTCCCCCTTTACCCCTGACCCCCTGGGTTTGGGCTTCTAGGTAAATGTTACTCCATAATGAGATTTCACTCTGACCCCAAGAAACGAAGGAGGCAATTCCACCTGGTTGTAACACACTGACAGTATGATGTGTGTACAGATGGGATGTTTGAATTTGACAGTGTGATTTGGTTTTTGTTTTGGTTGGCATTTGCCTTGCTTGGTGTTGGATATGCCTGCGTGCGCACACCCACCCTAGCTTGTCTAAGCCTGGCTGTTTGCACAGGGAGCCCTGCCTCTACCAGTCAGCTCTGCCAAAAGGATAAGGTGTGTGGCCCTTTCCCAGGGGCAGCCTCATGCCCCATTACTGGGGTTAGGGAGGCTGGAGGAGCCACAGAGCCTGCTGTGGTTTTACGCGTGCATGGTGAGGCTGTACTCTCTGAGAAAGGCCCACCTGGTGGAAGGGAAAGCACCTGCCCGTGGCTCCCCCGTGGAACTAGAGAGCAGTACTTAGACTAAAGCACCAGGTAACCCCATGTTCTGAGCCTCTTTGCAAAACCACAGCACACAGCTGCACAGTTCCGTCTGTGAGAAGTCCTCCAGCTGAGAGCCTGCTTGCTTTACTCTAATGGAGTTGTCTTGGAAGCCCAACAGTGAGTGTTGTCTTGGTCCACACATTAAATACATTGCGATATGTAATCACAAAAAAGTCCTATAATATTTTAAGTATATGTACGATTTTGTGTTGGGCCACATTCACAGCCACCCTGGGCCACATGCAGCCCACAGGCCATGGGTTGGACATAGAGAGGACTGCTCAGGGCCCAGAGCAACTCCAAGTTCAGGAGAGAAGCCTTCTTGCCACTCTGTCCTCAGACCCTGTTTTCTACCCCTAACTGGATCATCACGTTGGCCCCTGAGCCCAGTGGAAAGGGCAGCTGCAGCTCAGAAGCAGGCAAAGGGCCTGGTCAGGATGTCCACAGGGGAAGGATGATCCAGATTTATCACTGAGCACAGGATGGACACCACAAGGTAGGAGACCCTTCACAATTGTCGACACAGGAAATGTCCAAACCCGTAGAGAATTTTTATGAGTTTATTTGAGTTAGACAGATGACAATTACCAGGAAGCCAAACGTCAGCAGATTGAGAAAATGCTCCAGAGAATGACAGTTTTACAGCTTATTTTATACATTAGAATCAAAGAAGGAGACTTAAGGAGGGTTACATGACATTCTTTGGTGGTAGGTTAGTGAGGCAGGAGAAAGCAAAGCGGGGAAATCTCTCATGTTGGATAAAAAGCAAAATGGTTAGACAAATCCTTCTTTTCCATTGGTGAGTACAGGATGGTTAATAATTAATGTTTACAGCACACAGAGATGGTATTCAGGGAACAAGATAACAGCAAGGGTTTCTATGGTCTTGTGTCCAGGGGTCTGGAAAAGATTACTCTGACCTTTCAAAGGTATGTTATCTTAGATGCAAGACAACAGACAGGCTCACTGGAGGTAAAGATTGACCTTTGTCAAGGAAGATGCGGGCCTAGGATGTGTCTGCCCACCATGAAGTGCTTTCAGTTGGGAAGTCTTCATTTCAGGCCATCCTGTGAGGTGACTCTAGGTCTCTAGGTCTCTAGGTTTGTAAGGCCCACCATGCAGGCCTCCCCTTAGCTTGTCTCATTTAGCATATGGGCCCCCTTTCCATATCTGCACAGTGACAGGGAAGACTTTTCGGGGTGCAGTTGGGGATTGAGTTTCTCTAGCAGCAGCCAATGACAGAAGCGCTGTCATTTGGACCTTACTGGGCCGAATCCCACCCAGAGCTGGCAACCTCCAGGCATCCAGATTCAATGCCCTTCGTATATTAAGGAACCTTCTGGTTTCCTCCCTTCTTTTTCTTCAGGCCACATTTTCCCCACCTGCCCAGTCTCTCTGGAGCAATGAGATCGAAGAAGGAGGTGGCTGGCAGGCAGGGCCCTTCATTTTACTCAGTGGGGGGTCATGTCAAGGCCCTGCCCCCATGGGGTTACAGGACAGGAAACCGGGCCCACAAAACAAATGGTCAGTCTGAGGCTGGGGGTTGTTGCTAGTAAAGGGAGTTCCCTTTGTCTTAAATCACTCAGCATTGTTTACAGCAGAAGGCAGACGACAGTTAACCAGAGACACAGACAGAAATCACTGTGTCCCTGCGTGTCTTGGCTGAGCCCAAGTTTTACATTCTAAGCACTATAAGCACCAAGTGGCCTGCCTGGCTTGAAGCCAGACAGTAATGTTTCCTTTCGCTGTTGTTGAGAAAGGCATTCAGGAAAACAATTGAGCACAATCGGGGCCTTCCTGTTCCGCAGGCGGGCCTGCGACCCAGCCAGCAAACCCCCAGTGAGTCACCCTGCGGAGCGGGGAGCTTCCTTCTCGTCAAAGGCCCCGGGAGGCAGCTGCAGACAGGCTGCTACCCTGCGAAAGCTCCCAGGATCCGCATTTTCAGGGTCCATTTCTCCCGTCTGCCCAGGCACCACAAAAGCACCCCCCCAACCAGATGCAGGAATGTGTCACAGAACATACTTTGGTTGGCCCTGGCTCTGTGTTTCCCTCCAGCCAGGAAGTCAGTTTTGCAAGGGAAGGCCCGCAGGGGCTTGATCTGAGCAGGTTCAGATTGCCTGTATTTTATGGCCTTTTTACTTCGTGGGGACACAGACTGTGCGTTGACAACACCTGCTTGGCTGATTGAGGTTCCGCAGCCAGTTGGGGCTGCCTATGAAGGATGCATGGCTGACTGAGCTCAAATGAAATAATTTCAACTATGTATAAAATTAATTAGAATGAGACAGGGAATAGACCACATGTTACAGTGGGTTCCAAACTTTTCATTTTTCAGATAATGCAACTGAAATACTAAGAGTTGCACTGACATGCCCTACACGCATGAACCAAAACCTGGAGGGATGCATGACGGTCAACAGTGGGCTGGCAGTAGTAAGGGCGTCTCTCTCTCTCTCTCTCTCTCTCTCATTTTCTCTCCATCTCTCCCTCTCTTCCCCAGCCTCTAGGATTTTGATAAAATATTCTGCAATGAATGAGTCTGAAGTCGAAAAGATCGTTCGGAGTATGAGCCAATAGAGGTGGCAAACTTGACATCATCTCCCATACTCTCTCTCCTAGGAGTCGATACGCAGCGTCACTCAGCCAAAAGTTAGAACAATTGATGTTAAATCTTAAAGGGTCACAGGATGCTCCCGCCCCAGACTATGCCAGAATACCTGGTGTATGGGTGACTCTGAGTTACAGGAACGTGAAAAACAGCAAATGCAAGGAGAGGCTTTCTGTGAACTCCCCTTACCTGTTCCAAGACAGAGCCTCCAAAAGGAACTCCGCTGTTGTGAATTCGCTCCCCTGGAGTTTCATCAACCAGGGAAGACTGACTCATGCCACAGGAGAGACAAGAACTGGACACCACACACATACAGACTTGTCACAAACTGTCATACTTTCCATCTACTCTTCTAAGGGTCCCTTCATCTTGCCTAAAAATGATTTTCTCTCCCTTAAGAGGCCCAAACCCCATCCCCTTTTCCTATTAAAATGGTATTTAAGCCTGAATTCCAAGATAGCTCTTTGAGTTACATATCATTTGCTTTTATAGCTCCCATGTACACATAAGATCTACATGTTCATAAACTTGTTTGCTTTTCTCTTGTTAAACTGCCTTTTCTTACAGGGGTCTCAGCTGAAACTTGTACAAGGGTTACCACTAGCTTATTCATGTTTTGACCAAATAAGATTTTTTAAAAAAAACAGATTGAGTACTTTGTATTTTGAAATGGTAATGCGTTCTGACTCTAACAAAACTGTGTCTGGGCCCCAGCTCTCCTGTTTCCCAGTTACGCCGTTTAGACAAGCCATTCGACTTCCTCGTGCCTCAATTTCCTCATCTGAAAGCGGGGATGATCATCGAGCCCACCCCAGAGGGTTGCTGGGAGGGTTAACAGAGATGACCAATGTAGATAAGTTTACTTCGGGCCTTGCCCAGTGCCCAATAAACTTAATTACTACTACTACTATTAATAACAGCCTAATTTCATAGTCGCTGGATTAGTTTTTTCATGAGATGTTTAACAAACTATGTCTGTCTGAGCTGGAAGTATAATGTCCAGCCTTAGGGAGGTACGGGCTCCATCTTCTTCCAAAATGAAACGAGACCTCTGTAGTGAAGACGCTGGTGGTAAGGGGCGGAGTGGTTTGTCAGTTGGAAAGTGGTATCTTTTTCAATTATAATAGAAAACACTTCAAAAATGTGCAGCGTGCAGGTGGATAAAGACTAGATTTTTCCAACAAATCTGTTAATTGAGTAAAATAATACCTAGTTCCTAGGAACTGCCATGTTTAGTCTACCAGACCCTCAACTAAAAAAATCACAAGCAAATGAAAATACTCATTTGTGCGATGCTAAGCCATCTGCCAGATTTGTATAGTTACAGGATTAGGCTTCTAAGTTGAGGAATCTCTGGGATATACTTGCTCTTCACTCAATGTGATACAATTCTTTAAAAGAGTTGTTCAACCAAACCCAACCAAAAATCCACTCTTACAGGTCATCTTGTACATGTTGAAAGGTCAGTAAGAAAACTTACATTAAGCTGAGCTATTCTGAAGCATCTCGGGAGCATGTGATGTCACCGCACATCTCACTCCTGAATAACAATCTTTGTCCCTCAGAGAGAATCAGCTTTGATTGCAACAGTTTCCTGAAAGAAAACATTTCCACAAAGCCAACAAAACCCAAACTTTAGCAAGATTTGGGCTGTGGGACCAGGAAATTTACAACAATTCTGGTTAATATACCCAGCATTTTTACCAACAGTCTTCTTGGTAGGCACAGTTCATTTTCAGCTCAGTCAGGTCTTTTGGAAACTGAACCACAGGAATAGCACAGATGCTGAATCAATCAGATACATCCTGTGGTTTGCACTTCAAAGGCAGCCACAAATTCTTAAGGTATGATTCATAGTCTTCAAAATCTCTGAATCTCCTCTGAAATTGTTCTTTCACTTCTACTAAATAGCTCTGCAATTCTTCAAATCTGTGACCCCATTGAGGTCAAGGAAATTCAGCAGCAGGTTATGAATGCAGGAGGAAATGAGTGTATTTATCACCTGCTCAGGCCACTTGGCCAGCTAGAACCTGCACTTACTTGAACAAGAATATGAAGGAAGCCAGGGACCGTTCCTTCACACACCAGTTAGGGGCCCACAGGAGAGCTACTTCAACAGATATTCAAAGCCTAGTGTCTTTTTTCCTTTCGTATATTTTATTGATTATGCTATTATAGTTGTCCCATTTATTTTCTCCCCTTTATGCTCCTCTGCCCTGTACAGCCCCTCCCAGCAGCATCCACCCCCACCCTTTAGCTCATGTCTATGGGCCCTACGTATATGTTTGGCTTCACCATTTCCCACACTATTCTTAACCTCCCCCTGTCTAGTTTGTACCGACCATTTAAGCTTCTGATTCCCTGTACCTTTTCCCCCATTCTCCTCCCTCCCCTACCCCACTGATAACCCTCCATGTGATCTCCATTTCTGTGATTCTGTTCCTGTTCTAATTGTTTGCTTAGTTTGTTTCTGTTTTTTAGGTTCAGTTGTTGATAGTTGTCAGTTTGTTTTCATTCTACTGTTCATCTTCTCTTTCTTAGATAAGTCCCTTTAACATTTCATATAATAAGGGCTTGGTGATGATGAACTCCTTTAACTTGACCTTATCTGAGAAGCACTTTATCTGCCCTTCCATTCTAAATGACAGCTTTGCTGGATAGAGCAATCTTGGATGCAGGTCTTTGCCTTTCATGACTTGGAATATTTCTTTCCAGCCCCTTCTTGCCTGTAAGGTTTCTTTTGAGAAATCAGCCAAAAGTCTTATGGGCACTCCTTTGTAGGTGACTGTCTCCTTTTCTTTTGCTGTTTTTAAGATTCTCTCCTTATCTTTAATCTTGAGTAATGTAATTATGATGTGCCTTGGTGTGTCCTTCCTTGGGTCCAATTTCTTTGGGACTCTCTGAGCTTCCTGGACTTCCTGGAAGTCTATTTCCTTTGCCAGACTGGGGAAGTTCTCCTTCACTATTCTTTCAAATAAGTCTTCAATTTCTTGCTCTTCCTTTTCTCCTACTGGCACCCCTATGATTCGGATGTTGAAATGTTTAAAAGTTGTCCCAGAAGTTCCTAAGCCTCTCCTCATTTTTTTTAAATTCTTGTTTCTTCATTCTGTTCCAGTTGAATGTTTCTTTCTTCCTTTTGTTCCAAACCGTTGATTTGAGTCCCAGTTTCCTTCCCTTCACTGTTGGTTCCCTGTACATTTTCCTTTATTTCACTTAGCATAGCCTTCTCTTCTTCCTCTGTTTTGCAAACATACTCTGCCTCTTCTGTGAGCATCCTGATTACCAGTGTTTTGAACTCTGCATCAGAGAGGTTGGCTATTTCCTTGTCACTTAGTTCTTTTTTGGGGGTTTGATCTGTTCTTTCATTTGGGCCATATTTCCTTGCCTCAGTGTAACTGTTGCACTGTAAGGGGCGGAGCCTTAAGTATTCACCAGGGCCGGGCAACCCATGTTGCTGTGTTGTGGTTCTATATGTGGAGGAGGGTCAGCGAGGGAACAATGCTGCTTCCTCAGCTCTCACCCTGTTTTCAATTACTTCCCCTGGTACCCACAAGTAAATTGAGCCTTCTAGTACTGATTCCCAGGTGGGTGGTTTTGTGTACATTCTAGGACCCTGTGGGTCTCTCCATCAAACTCTCCTGTGAGTCTGGGAATTTCTCCTGCCAATGTAACCCCCACAGATTTTTACAGCCAAAGGTTTCAAGGCTTTAGTTTCCCTGTTCTGGAACCCTGGGTTGCTCAGTCTGTCTCACTTCCCAGTTGTTCCTCCCGGCTTATCTACATGTGACTATGGGACTGACTGGTCCACCAGCCACCACCTCGCCTGCCCAGTCCTTTGCCTTGCTGCCTGTCCCCTCTGCCCCTCCTACCAGTCTGGATAAATGTTTCTTCTTTAACTCCTTAGTTGTTGGACTTCTATACGATTTGATTTTCTGGCAGTTCTGGTTGGTTTTTTTAAAATTTGTTATTGTCCTTCTTTTGGTCATGCAAGGAGCAAAGCATATCTACCTATGCCTCCATCTTGGCCAGACATCCCAAAGCCTAGTGTCTTATGTCATCCAGCCTTCTATGCTGAAATGGGAAGATCCTACCAAACTGCCAAACTTTATACTTGTAGGCCAGTTGTGAGAGTTTAGGAGCTCTACTAGATTAGAAGAATGCCAGGGAGAAGAAATCTACTCATTGTGCTAGCAGAAATACCCTATTAATTCTTTACTCCAAAAAAGGAGTCACAAAAGTGCTCAGGTTGCTTGTATTAGAAATTCCACTTCAAGCATAAAAGCATAACTTCATCAGTTAGCTTGTACTACATAACCAGCCCAGAATTTAGTGGCTCAAAACAATGGTGATGTATTTAGCCGACAACTCTGTAGGTCTCACCTGCGTGCAATCACGCATTTGTGGTTGTCTGCTAGACCATTGAGGCAGTTTGGACTGGACAGATCTCAGCTGCAATGGCTCCTCTCTCTTCCATGTTCTCTCATCCTCCAGGGAGCTAGACTCAGCTTATTCATACACTCTCTGGACGGGGTTCTAAGACAGAATGTGGATGTGTTTAAGGCCTCCTGGGCCCGGGCCGGGAACCAGCACAGTCACTTTCACTCATCGTGTGACCAAAGCAAGTTACAAGGCCAACCTAGATTCAGGAAGTTGGGAAAGAAACCCCATGTATTGGTGAGAGGAGCTTCAAAGTCAATTGCAGGCCTGACAAATGTGGCCATCTTTGCAATCCTTCATAAGCCTCTCACACACGTGCCCCTTAATGCCACACTCACTAAACCCAGGAGGACAGGGCATCAGCGTGGAGGGACTACAGCACTCCCCTGTGGGGCCAGGCATGTAACTGCACAGAAACTCCATTTCTGTTGAACTCACAGAACACCAGGTGCAATAACTAACGACCTCCTACCCTAGCACAGACCAATCAGTAGAGACCACAATGCTCAGCATGACCCCTAACTCCCTTACTCACCATGATGAATGATTTTTCCCCTATGTAACCCATCCCCTGGAAGCCATCAGGGAGCCAGGCCTTTGGGCATTAGCTCACCTGTGACTCTGGGCACGGGCTACTTCCTGAAAATAAACCCTCACTTTCTTTGCTGCAAGCCCCTGTTTGCATCTTATTGGGCTTTGTTACACACAACTGGACCCCTTTCGTCCAGTAACAATCAGAGTTCAGCAACAAAGATGCCTGGTGCTCCTTGCAGCAACCCAGCCCACCATTCGCTGCTCCTGAGACAGCAGATAATTTCTTTTGACCTGTGAGTAGCAGACAGCGAAGCAGCTGTCCGAGGTAACTGTGTCAGCCATAAGACTCAATTTTATGTCTTTGGGCAAAAAAATTGGAAGTAAAGACTTGAAGGAAAGCACATTTGGAACATCCTGTGCTGAGAAAGCCGGAGGAAAATGCCAGGGGTTTTGGGACAATTTTTTAAATGTACCTTTTCCTCAAAATTTTTACAGCAGTCCAGACAATTAGGGGTTTAGGCATTTTCTGAGCCTTAATGATCACCTATCTGAAAAGTTCTGGAGAAGGTTAGTTTGTAATATGTCAAGGAAGGGCCTTCCACCGGGCGCTCGAGAACTGGAGACATTGCTTACACACAAATGCAACCTGCCAGGAGCCGACGAATATTCAGAGCAGACCAGGCTTTTCTTCCAGATCACTACGTGACATATAGTTGATTCCACTCAAATCAACTTTCAAAATAAAGGAGGGAAAAAAAACCCACCACATTTATTAAATACCCACCAAATGTTATGCCTGGCATTGTAAATCACTTTTCTCTTGACTCTCACCAGATTCTTCATTGGTGTTTATTAACCTGACTGTAATGACGAGGAAACTGACAGACGAGTGGTCACATCCGCAGCTGGTGAGCGCAGAGCTGGACTCAAACTCAGTTCAAGCCGAGGGACCTGTCCCTTCTACTGCTAGTTCTGCAGTCTTTTGTTTAAATGAGTATAGATTATTTCCATTATTTACAAAAGAGTTCTATTATTGAACGGAATGAATAACAGGGTCAATCTTCCCACTTTGACTCAAAAACAAAATTGAATCTCATGTGCAAAAATTCAATCAATGCTATTTAAATCTTTGTGAAGCTAATTAATCACCAAGTTTAATTTTTTTTCTTTTGCTGATTCTAGAGGGAGGAGGAGGAAGGGAAACACTGTTATAAAAGAGAAACATCAATTGGTTATCTCTCATCTGTACCCCAACCAGGAACTGAACATACATACAATCTAGGCATGTGCCCTGACCAGGAATTGAACCTGTGACCTTCCAGTTTGAGGACAATGCCCAAAAAATAGCCATAGTTAATCGCAGAGTTTAAATTCTCATTACCTCTCAGATACCAGCCAGAAAATAATTCCTTCTCATTTTACAGGCTGCTTCTCCATAGTGCAATCCCAGAGCGCAGGGACCATGTCTTACCTACTTATCATATATTGCATATTAAATCTGGAGCTTAGCACACAAAGAACACCAGCAGATTCATAAGTGCACAATGATTACCTGCGACTGAATGCATTCTTGTGAAGCCTGGTGCTTTAAAACTTACAAACCACTTTCTTATTGCTTGCGATTATAACGACCCTGTGTGTGAACTAGAGCTGATTATTATTAGCCCACTTTAGAGATAAGCAAACTGAAACTCAGAATAAGGTGAGTCATCTGCTCGGTCACAGAGCTAGTAATGTCACCTCTTAGATTTGACCGCAATCAGATTTCTTGAGTACAAAAAAGTGTTTTCCCCCTCACTATAAGCACTCTATCGTTAAAGGAATATCAATTTTTGGTCATGTTCGGTCAATTATGTTTCCTGTTTAAATAAATTGCTGAAATGAACAGATGTAGATGACAACCTACCAGTCAGAGTTTGAGGTCACAGGTTTGTTAATATGCTGACCATCTTATAAACCAGACCAGCTGGGAACCACGAGGCTGGGTCCCCACGGGGTGGGGGTGCCCGAGATCAGACCATGAAACAGGAGGGCTGTCAGAATCTGCGAAGCATCCACACGGAGCAGCCCTGACCAAAAAATAGTTGGGGACCAGTGACCTAGAGTGAGCATCCAAACGCCAAAACAAACAAACAACGTCCAGGAAAGCAAAAATCGGACCTGTTTGGTTAGCTATGTGTTGACAGAGCCTTTTTTTTTTCTAGATTTTTATATTGTGATTATAAATTGGATAATTTTTAAGAAAAACTTTTATATGCTTATATAACACTGGGTTTAGAGACTTACATCCATAGTGCAAGTAATGCAAGACAAAAAAACTAGAAGCGTGACTCTGTGTGTGCCTTATAATATGATGTTAATTGGAATTAAAAAGCTTAAAGGGGTCTGTTTTCGGCTGTGCTCCCCCACTGTATGCAGAGCAACACATTTTATTCCCAACCACCCATCCCATGGTCTTACTTGCTCTCCACAAATATTCGAAGGGCGTGACTAAGCCAAGTTTTGCATTACTCAACACTTTTTAGCAATATCTCTTAAACTTTTTTTTTGTTTTTTACTGCAGTCTAACTCCTGGTTATAGCCTCTGGGCAACAGGCCACTATGCAGAAAGGGTCTTTTGCTTTATGGTCCTGCTATGAGAGAACTGTCGCCTGAAAGTCATGGGACAGGACGCTGGCTCGACCTAAAGAAGGATTTCAGGCTGGGTCAGCAACATAGCCCCGGCGTGGAGGCCGCCCAAGCCTCCCCTCAAGGCCAGCAGCACGGCCACTGAGAACATGGGATGGACACCTGTGACATCTGCAGGAGCTCACTCCACAAGCAACATCCGTAAAAAGAAACTGCTCCTGCTCCACTTCCCCTCCAAATCAGCAAACCTACATGTCTTCCTCTTCCATCTGGTCTCTCCTAAGAAAGAATCCAACTTCCAAATAATGAGGGAGACGATGTATCTTTTGTTGTTGTCCATTAAAAGTCAGGTGTGTTACCCTGGCTGGTGTGGCACAGTGGATTAAGCACCAGCCTGCAAACCAAAGGATCGCCAGTTCAATTCCCAGTCAGGGCACATGCCTGGGTTGCAGGCCAGGGCCCCAGTAGGGGGTGCGAGAGAGGTAACCCCACACTGATGTCTGTCTCCTTCTCTTTCTCCCTCCCTTCCCCTCTGTCTAAAATTTAAAACAAAAAAAAAGTCAGGTGTGTTCATCTGGCAATGTAAGCACCTCGTGAAGTGCTCGGAGCGGTGGGAACGGGGGGGGGGGGGTACAACGCTCCCTTTGCAGGCACTGGCGCAGTTACCTCTGCACCAGGTGGCAGGCAGACTGTCCTGACTTGTGCACCATTTGACAGTGCCAGGTCATACACCGAAATTGAAGTATCTCTCAAATATCTATGTCCCCAATTCCCCCCAAGTCCCCCACATCAGCCTCAGAATTAAATATCATCACAAAACAAAACAGCATGAGCTGTATTTCCTTGACTGTCACTTCCCCTGATGGTATTTCCAGACCAGCCCGCCTCCGAGTCCTGTCTGCACATCAGTAGGAGTGTCCCCAAAGGTGACCCCAGGTACCTGTGTCAGGGACAAGCTCCTCTGTCCTACCCAGGTACAGCCACCTCTGCCAGCTCTCAGGAAAGCCCCCCTGAACCACGTGGCTCTCTGCCAGTGCCTCGCTGCTGACCCCCACAAAACCCTGCCCTCCCAACAAAGCAGACACTTTCTGAAGTGTTCTCGAAGCTGTCAGGTGGGCTCCAGCCATCTCCCTCTGTCCCTGCACCCAGGGCTCCTCCCCAGGACCTTATCTGCAGACAGAGGTGTTTATCAGGCGCTGGAGGCCCTGGATTGCATTATTTTACCTTGTATTTATTTTATTTACTTATTTATGTATTCATGTATTATTTACAACATGTATTTATGAGACAGAGAAATTTTTTTTTAAGAAATTGACTCACAAAATTATCTAAACTGACAAGTCCAAAGTCTCAGCAGGGCAGGCCCATCAGCTTGGAGACCCAGGAAAGAATCAATTTGCAGCTCAAGTCCAAAGGTAGTCTGGCTGGCAGACTTCCGCCTGTTGGGGAGAAGGCAGGTCTGTGGTTTTCCTCAAGACCTTCAGCTGATTGGATGAGGCCCACCCACATTATGGAAGGTAATAGGCTTTACCTCATGGCTACTGATTTAAATGTTAATGTCTTTCACGTCAATAACTCTTAAAATTAAATGCAACTATTTCACTGGTTTAAAAAAATGTTACTCTCATCTAAAAAATGCTTTCACAAAAACATCTAGGAGAGTATTGGACCCACCATCCAGGCACCATGGCCCCGCCAGTAGACACGTGCAATGAACCATCACAACACCCTTCTCTGCTATTTTGCTCTCCGCTAGCCCTCCTTGTGTTCCCCACTCCTGCAGGTGGCTTCACCACCCTGAGCCAGTGGTCTCAACACCCTGGACACATGAAACAGTATCTGGAAACATTTTTGGTTGTCACAACTAGGGGAGACTGCAGGGGAGACTGGGTAGAGGCCAGGGATGCTGCAAAACATCCCACAGTGCAGGGGACAGCCTCCAACCGCAGAGAATTTTCTGGTCCCAATGACAATAATAGCACTGAGATGGAGAAACCCTGCTCCAAGTGACCGGTTCACTTCCTGCCTCTGTCCCCTTGCTCGTTCTGCTGCAGTGGCTCTGGCCTGCTTTCCGGATGTGGGACATGCAGGTCCATCCCTGCGTGGGGCCCTTGCAGCTGTCCTTCCCATTGGCTGAAACACTCCGCCCCTTGTGTGGCTGGTCCTTCTCCTCTTTCAGGTTTCAGGAAATCCTGCCACCACGGGTCCCTAATCCCGCTCAATTTCATTAATCTGATTATTTCTTTATCACCAGCTGGTATTCGTTTGGTTTACTTTGGTGGTGGGGGGGCAGTGTTCCTGCCCCCTCTGTTGAAAGTAAACTAGGGCCAGAAGCTATCACCAAACCACAGTGACAAATGCCAGGACTGTCACAAAGTAAGTGCTCAACGAGCACCTGTTGAATCAAGGAAAAAGGGAATGTCTTGGACATTTTCAGTGAAAGTAATTCTCCCAAGTTCTTTTGGCTTTGCACCCCTTGCCAACTCAGATGCGCGTTGATAAGATCTGACGCCAGGACAGTTATCTCCAAAGCCTGCCCCTGCCGCGGAGCACTGAGTCACTCTCCACCGAATCTAGAACGGGAGCCCGGACCTTGCTCAAGTGCAGGTGTCCTCCGGGACAGCACTGGGTCCCTCACCAGATGCCTGGCCTCAGCCCCATCCGCCTTCCTAACATGCAAACAACAGCAGCTTAGACTCAAAGCAGGACCCCTGCTGTGGAAACACACGCAGTGGGGTCCTTTAGAATACTTGCCACCAAAAAAAAAGATTAGCATGAGAAAAATTAAGAGTCATCACTAAAACATTGCACTTTAAAAATACAACCGATGTCCTATGTAGAACCCTCCTCACAGAAATAGGGTGAAGGTCATCTAGCCACAGCCAGCTGTGTCTGTACCTCAACCTGTCCATCCTGATTCTCTCCGCCCCCCACCCACCCAGCCTTTCCTTTTTTGTCACATTCTGCCGTGTTCCTACAGTGGCGGCCAAGAACTTACAGCTGCCTCCAAAGTGACTCAGTGTGTGATTATTACCGTTTATTTTTGTCCTTTGCTCTTTTCCCTGTAAATCTTTTAAAATGCCATTTCTCACCACCACCCCGCACCATTCCAGCCGCTCTCCATGCCCCTGGGAAGGTTCTCTGTGCTTCCACACTTCCTCCCTGAATCTGCCTATTCTCAGCTCTGCCCGTGTGGCCGCTGCACAGGGCTGCCGGCCCCTGACAGTGAGCCCGTCCCTGCCATCTTAAAACCTGCACTCAAGCCCCCGCTTGATGTAATGCCTATCCGGTGGGCAGGACCATTACTTCCCTCCTCACACCCACTGCTTAGGATGGAGGGTCCAGAACTGTGAGAAGGGCCCTCCAGGGAGACCATCCTGCAGGGAGGCAGCTCTGAGCCTGGTACCTCCTCTGCAGGTGCCAAACCATCAGATGGGCGCCTGTGTTTTCCTTCCTCACGGCATGGGGGGGACCCTGACCCCCTGGGTTCACTGGCACAGTGGAGAGCAGTACCAAGGGTGGGTGGTGGCAGCCTGGGCTTCCCACAATACTCATAAAATGAGGGGCAGGGGACAGAAGAACCCTCTGCAGGGCCCCTCAGCCCACATAGGAAAGAGTAGCATCTGTCCAATTAAATCCTCCATCATTTTATTACCAAATAATCTCAAAGTTGAAAAAGACACTAGAAGTCATCTACCCATTTCTCGCACTCACGGAGGAAACAACCAAGACCCAGAGTGGGTGAGTGGCATGCCCAGGGCCACACGTAAGCTACAATAAAGCCAAGTTTGGAAAGAGATACTACTGTAGGTCCTGCAACAACTTCCAAGGTATGGTTTTTTTTGTTTTGTTTTGTTTTTTTTTCTGCTGCACCTCTCTTCACTTTACAAACTAACCTGCCCCCATTACATGTGTTCCTGGTGGGGATCGAGTATCTCAATCTCCCTTCCCCTGCCTGGAATCTGTTTCATCCAGTGGACAGTCAACTGACCCAAGTTGAGAGATGAGAATGTTTTTCAAGAATCAATATGGACACATGGATCCTGGGGGGTGTACCAGGCTAACTGCTGTAACAAACACACTAAAACTGCAGTGGCTGAACACTACAGGCATTTTTTTTCTTGCTCACCTAACAGTTCACTGGGATAATTTGGCAGGTGACCTTAGATGTGGTGAATCAGGAGCCCAGGCTCCCTCCATCCCTGGGCTGGGCTGTGGAGTCCTTGCTGGGTCCCCTGCAGTCTACTTGTAGCTGGGGACAGAGAGTCAGAGGGAGCACGAGGGTTCAGGAGGGAGGGTGGCACGGTTCGGTCCTGCCCGCCTTCCATAAGCTAGAGCCCCCCATTTGCTCATGTCTAACTGCAAGTGAGGCTGGGGAGATAGTCTAAGAGCGTGGCTAGGGGCAAACACAAGAGGGTGTGGGACAAGGGAACTACTGGCAGTTTCCATAGTCCATCTTTCATACCACGTGGAAAAGAAGCCGGATGGAAAATAAAACCAAAACATAGCCAAGCAGGGCAAAAGTCAAGAGAGATTTGAGAGACATTATTTAAACCCCGGAGAGAGCCACATCTAAAATTAGACCAACTCCAGAACCTATCAAAGAAAACTCTCCCGTGCTTACCAAACTGTATTCAGGAGAATAATAATTCCATGAGATTGGAGATCCCGAGAATTTTTAAAGCTTCAATAGGTGTCTGCATTGGCCAGCCCTGCAGCACCAGTCCAAGTTTCTTGGGCCTGCTGCGTCCACGGGTCACTGCGTGTAGAGCACAATCCTTCCGTGGGAACCACTCGGCAATTGTTCATGTGCAACCCACAGGCGCAGGCAATCAATCCACACGCGGGCCGCCCTTGACCGAGGCGGTCCATGAGTCCATGGACAAACGCTCCCCGTCTTGTCTTGTGGGTGGACAATTCTGAGACACATTTGCTAGGGCTGCAGTCATAAACTAAAAGGAGGGTTCCCAAGATTCTGCCCTCTACTTCTCAGCTCCTTGCCCTGCTTCACCATGACTGAGTTTCATTTCCCGGCAGAAAGCCCCACAAGGTTGAGCACCTGGTGCCCTTCGTGGTGACGGACTCACACTCGGTAACAGGTGCTTCCTCTCCTCCCTGCCCTTCCTCACTGCCCTGTCCCTTCGCCCTCCACACCTTGCTGCTGCTGCTGCTGCCGTCTGTCTCCACGTTCCCTAGCAAACTCCCTGCACACAGCTCTGGCAGCCTCTGCCATTGAGCAAACTCCGGGCTAAGACAGTTCCTCTAATGAAAGAAGGAAAGGTGGCTACGCTAATACGCGTGGCAATTCTCCTAGCAGAAGAAGCAGGTTGCAGAACTGTCCAAAGGCATTTGGGCCACTCTTTCTTTTTCTTTCTAGAAGCCTGTGGAACTAAGTCAAACGGTTTTTCTATCAATTTTGCTTCTTAATTAGAGGGTATTTAACTTTCTAATTGTTTTATTTTCCCAACTAGATCACAAGCACTGAGGGAGAGACAGCAGTCCAGGCTAAAGCCCAACCTGTCACCCCAGCACCTACCCAAGTCAGACACAGTAAACACTCAGCAAACACTTGTTTTAGGTCAATAGGATGCTTACAGATTGAATAAACACTCAAATTTTCAACCGATACTTTTAATAATCTTAAAAGTCAGAATATTTCAAATTTAATTTACTTAATTAGAACAAAGTGAAATGTGATGTTTTTCCTCTAAGTCTCTGTGAATAGCACACTGAACTATACTCCCGTCCTCTGCACCTCTGCCCTCCTCTTCCCTCCCTTTCCTCGTCTTGCTCTTTTGTTTCCCATTTTTTTCTCATTGTTTTTCCTCCTTGCTTTGCACGTCCCCTACCATCCGTGATCTCCTGTTTTCCCTTTGGTTTTAAAAAAAATGACTCTGGGACAGCAAGCCAGTAAATCAAAACCGTGTTGACTTCATGGTAGAGAAAGTTGCAAACCACTGAGAATCCCAAAATAGATGTAGTTCTTAGGGGGAAAATCATCATCATGCCTTCTGCTCCCCTAGATCATGATGTTAATTTGCTTGTATTGTTCCGCAGCGTTTAGAGCTGTCTTGGACAAAGTCTTTTTAAAAGAGGGTCTTTCCTGCTTCCCAACCATCCCTGCCCATGAACTCTGTGTTTTCTTTATGGTGACTGCACAGCTGCAAGACTGGAACCTCGGTGAGGAATACTAAAGCGTTTAGAGGAAAGAACAAACGGTCTGCCTACCTGAGACTTGGGGACGTATTTAAGGGCAGAGCCCTGGAAGCTCCCCTAATCTTTCTATTGATTAATGGTTAGTGAGCAAATTGTGATGATCAATCAAAATCCAAATGCATGCTGTTTCCTTGAGCCCTGAGGGATGGAAGTATCCCCTGTTCCTTCAATCCCCCTTTGATTATTCGCAGAGATAAGGACCTCTGCTTTGTGCAGCATGGGACAAATTTTTATCACTATAGTAGCCACTGCCAGTTAAGGATGATTATTTGACTCCATACCTAGTCTTTTATACACATCATTGCATTTTAGCTCCACAGTGTCCTGTGAGACAGGGATTCCTACCCCCACTTCGCCGAGAGGTTGAGTAGCTGGCCCAGGGTCACACAGCTGGTTCAATGGCAGAGCGGGGATTCAGCCCCACAGTCGTCTGACTTGAGAGCCTGCACTGCCTAAGCAAACCTCCACTGGACTGATGTGAGGAGAATCAGATATACGTGAAAGTCTAAATAACACATGTGCTTGGCTAGCACTGTCCGTCCGCAGCATGTAATAAACTCTCGAAAACGATTGCTTCTAGGGTTATTCTGATTGTTATTATTCTCACAATCATTTCCACTACTACTATTGTTATCATCGTTCAAATACTCGGACCCTTCACACCTGACTTCCAGGAACTAGAAATACCTACGATGTTAAAACTGTAAGTAAAACTTCACATGCCTTAAACTATTATAATAACAGTTAGATGGCAACAACTCAATAAACTCATTATCAAAATGCAAAATGAGGGAATTAATTTAAATAAAAAACCATCTCCAAAGGGCTCACAGTTATTCACATAATTTCACCTCCTTAATCGACTTTGTCATGAGCTGCGTAGATGAGAAGCATATTTATTCGCATTGAACAGAAAATGTTGAAGATGGATAATTGAGTGACTCTGGTAACAAGGTCTGGAACATAAGGGTAGTGCTCCTTGCTGTGCAAATCAAAGACCCTGTTTCAACTTCACGAGGGACAAGTCCCAAATCAGCATCTGCATCAAAATAGCCCAGAGACTGTGAAAGAAAAAAGTCCATGTCAGCAAGGGATTAAATGCTGAGTCACTTTACCTAGAAAGACTGTGCAATTTTCTTTTGCTAGAAGTTCAAACTCCAACTTACAAACAATCTGCTTTCCAAAAACGGGCCGGCTATTTGGGGAGTGTCGCTTAGAATGCTCTTTCCCACATTTGCGTGGTGCGGTCAGGTCCCGGGGGCCAACCCGCAGAAGCTCCTTCTGTGCTCAGCACAGCCGAGGTGCACTGTAGTCACAATGGCCTCACACCGTTGACGCCAGCGGGAAAATGCTGCTGGGATTAGACCCAGCACGGCAAGAACATGTTTCCCACACTGCAGCCCTGGCAGCAGCAGGTGGAAGTCATGTTTCACCTCCGACCTGCTGACCTGGAAGTAGAAGGGAGGGTGGAGAATCTGTCATGGACTCCTAGAAATCCCTGAGGACCTTCCTCATCTGTGTTCGTTCCCTATCCTGGTTCCCAGGGCTTACTTCCTCCAAGGGCTTCAGGTGGGGTTTCCTCTTCCCCTGGCACAAGAAGAGACTCAAATTTCTTCATCTTTCTTTGAGATTCTGGAGACTTTTCTAAGGTGTTTTACGGCACCTGGTGTTTCTCAAAATGTGAGCTGCAGACCCTTGGAGATGGAAACTCTACTGCATGGTGAAAGGGTGGGCACAGGTAACTCAGGCCCTGTGTCGGGGCCACTCTCTGCTTCTCAGCTTTCTGTCATTGTCCCCCCTTGTTTAGGCCACAGCACGTCAGTTCCTTTGTGAGAACTGCCCAACCCCATGGGAAGCACTATGAATAAGGTGTCCTGCTCTGCCCTGGCCAAGCCATGGGGCTGAGATCCAAGCCAGGCCTAGCCCCTCCTGTGACATTGGTTCTTGGGCAGAATGACACAAAATAGGAGAGAGGGAGAGAGAGAGAGAACTTGGCTCCCCATAAAAACTATCATAAATGAATCATTTTTGCCTACATGTATTCAATAACTATTATTGAGCACCATCCCAAGAACTGGGGATTCAGGAGTAAACAAATCAGAAAAAAGTCCATACCCTCATGGAACTTACGCATCAGGGCAGGGGGTAACAATAAAATAGTAAGCAAAATATGTAGTGATGTGATAAATAACCTAGAGGAAAGTAAACCAAGGCCAGGAGACAGGGACAGAAAGTGGATGAGGCTGCAGCGGCACCCAGCTCTCACTGGGTGAGAGCTGGAGGGAGGGAGGGAGCAAACCAGACTCTCCGAGAAACACAGTCCAGGCAGAGGAGATAGATGCAAAGGCCCGAGTGGAAGTGGGGCCTAGAAAGGTCAAAGATAAGCGAAGAGGCCAGTGCGGCTGGAGTGCCACAGGTGAGACAGAGAGGGGAAGAGCTCAGGGCCATCGTGGCAACAGGACATGCGGCAATGGATAGGAAGCACCTTGGCCTGTCTTCCGAGCCTGGCTCCATCCGCGGGTGCTTGGAAAGGAACCACCACAGGCTCTCTGTGGCATACTATCAGCCTTGAATCGGCTCACGTGTACAGGTCAGCTTGGAACCAGCCAAATCTACGCAGAGCTCAACTGGACAGCGTTAAGTGGCAGGGTGGGTCCATGCCTGTGCCAAGTGTCTCTCGCCCTCCTTGAGCAATTGGGCTAGCAAGGACATGTTCTCACAGCAACGCTGCACAAAGGGCAAATGGAAAAACAATAAATGTCAAGGCCTAAACTCAGAACAGAGATACTGTCACTTCTGCACGTCTGTCCCCACTTGTGACTAAATGCGCAAAGCAAGTACACAGCCAAAACGAAGCCAATGAACAGGGTAGCCTGCTTCACCTCCCATGACAGGGACTGCAAAGTCGAATGGCTAAGAGAGGGATGGAACACGGGGACTAATAACTCCATCTACCAGAAAGCTATTGATGAGAGAACTGATCTTTCTTTTAACAACATCACTCTGGTTGGTGTGTTGAGAATAGACGGTGATGGAACTACAGCGAAATCTGGGAGGCCGAGCAGAAGCTGTTTCATTATTCCATATAAAACACAGTGGTGGCATATATCAAAGTGAGAGCAGAGGCGTGTGTGAGAAGTGATTAATTCTAGAAATATTTTGAAGCTAGAATCAAAATTTCAAATGGATGGATTGAATGTGAAGCATGATTCAAAGTTTTTGAGTTAAGCAACTCTAAGTATAGAGTTGTCACTTTTGACACCAGAGGGCTGCAAGGAGAGTAGGTGGAAAGAAAGGAAAGTTAAGAAACTCAGTTTGGACAAATGTTATGTTAGGAATATCTACTAGGCCTCCAAGCAGAGATATTAAGTAGGTGGCGGGATATCAGACTGAAGTTCAGGAGCGAGGTCTGCACTAGAAATACGAATTTTAGAGTCATCAGCATGTGGATGGTGTACATTCATTTTCTATTGCTCAGTAACAAATGACCACAAACCGATCATCTTAAAACAACATCCATTTCTTATCTCAGTGGTTCTGTAGGTCGGAAATCCAGATACAGCGTGGCTAGGTTCCCTGCTCAGGCTCTCACAGGCTGAAATCAAGGTGTCGGCAGGGACTGTCGTGGGGCTAATGGTCCTCTTCCAAGCTGTCTGCTTGATGGCAGGATTCAGCTCCTTGCAACTATAAGACTGAGGTCCCACTTTCTGGATGGCTATTGGTCAGGGTCACTCAGTTCCTGGAGGTCCCCACAGCTCCCTGCCACACGGTCTTGTTCACGGCAATTTTCAGCTTTAAAGTCAGCAAGAGAATCTGTCCCCGGAGGAAGTGCCCAGCCCTCTTTGAAGAGCTCAGCTGATGAGATCACAAAAGTAGGGTAATCCTCCTTCTTCATGAACTTGGAGTCAACTGATTAGTCACCTGATTGCAGAATTCATCTCCCATGGTATTCATAGTCCCACCCACACTCAAGGGGAGGGGATTACACGGGATGTGTATATGAGGTTGTGATGGTTGATTATGTGTCAATTTGACTGGTTAAGATCGCCCTCATTAGTGTGGGTTAGCACCATCCAAGCCACTGAGGGCCTGACTAGAACAAAACAACTGAAGAAGGCTGAATTTGTTCTGTTAGGCTGGGACATCCATCTTCTCCTGTCGTTGGGCATCAGAGCTGCTGTACTGAGCCTCAGCGTTCGAACTAGGACTCCATCCAGCTTTCCTGGGCCTCTGGCTTGCAACTGTAACCACACAGAAACTTCATTTCTTTCATAGGACCTTTTCTCCTTTCTTTCCTCTTGATTCAAACTAGCCTCGACCAGCTCCCTGACTCACCTGCCTCCTTCTGCCTTGCACATTCATTCCCTTGATCATTAAGCCCTCAAATACACTTAGGAACAAAGCCTGTGTCTGTTGATCACAGAGACGGAGTTCCAATCAAACTAGAGAAACCATCCGGGCCTCAGCTGTCTTTTAGCTCCAGAACAGCCCCACTGACCACACCCTTGTGAAATCAGATGAAGTGACACCCTGGCTGACATCAGGGCCAGATGCACTGGTCAACTACCCCCCACCCTAGCACCAGCCAATCAGTCGAGACCACGACCCTGACCATGATGCTAACTCCCTTAGTCCCCTATATAACTCATCCGATGGAATCCATGGGGAAGCCTGGTCTTTGAGCACCGGCTCACCTGCGACTCTGCACATGCGCCACTTCCTCGGTTGGTAAACCCTTACTTTTTGTCTGCAAACTCCTGTTCATGTCTTACTGGTCTTTGGTGCATGCAGGCAAATGGACCCTTTAGTCCAGTAACACAACAGATCATGGAACTTCTTTGCCTCCATAATTATGTGAACCAATCCCTCATAATAAATGTCTATCAGCCTATCTTCTACTCATCCACCTATCTATCTATCTTCTATTGGTTGTGTTTCTCTGAACAACCCTAACTAATACACAGAAAGTAGGGGTATCGAGGCCAGTCCTAGAATTCTGATTACTTTAGATAATTATTGAAAGTATAGTTACTTGAGAATAGAGAGAAAAGAAAGTTAATTCCTCCTACCTGTGTCCCTAGAACTGCCTGTCCCTGTGCTTTTTCTGTCCCTGTTCTCCAGGCTGCCTGCTGGTTCTTAGAGCTGCCCAAATCCTTGCTGCTTGTAGTAACCAGAGAAGATTTCTGTTACTTAACAACCAATAAACAATTAAGTGATTCACTCCTGGATGAGCTGTATTCATTCCAATGTTTGAGAACCGCTGTATCAGACCCACAGAGAAACACTGAAATGCAAATAAATGATAAGTGGGTCTTTTGTACCCAAAATTCTGAAACAAGATTTACTTAACCTTTCAGAGGAAATCCCATCTAAACGATTATCTGGATAATTTGCTCAATGGAAAAAGAGATGAGCCTCTGAATTTCGGATTTGGGAACATGGCAGAATAGCTTTCTAAAGTCTGCTTTAGAAGACTGGCTTCTTTTACTTCTAAATCGTGACAGCTCCGTGTCTCTGTTGGTTGGGCCCCATTGTATTTGCTTGGGTGTGTTGGATGGAGAAACAAGGGGGAAATGCAGTCAAGAATGTGACAAATGCAGAAAGACTTGCCTAACCAGTGGCCCCTATCTCATCCCTACCTGCTAGAAAACTGGCTTAAAAAAAAAAAAAAAAGGACCCGCAGCAGAGCACGGTAACAAAAGCACAGGTTTCATGGGAGAGGAATCTGGGTTGAAACTGCTACGTTTTCATTCCACAGCTCAGATCCAAGTTTGAGCCATCACCTAACTGCCCTGCTCCTCCTCCTCATCTGTGAAAAGCGATAATATCACCTGCCTTCCAGGTTATTGTAAGGATTGAATGAGATAATGGATGTAAAAGAATTTCTCTTGTGCGCTAAACAGCCGTGACTACTTGCTGTGGCTACTGTGCCTGTTGTTCTGTCCAAAATAGGAACTGGAAAGATGACCTGCCTCTGTCTCTGGACATTGCCAAGCCCAGGGATTGGAAACTTTTAGAGAGAAAAGCTGTAAATAGCACGACGAGGTGGCAGCCCAGCCTGCTGGTATCCCTTAAATAATCGTTGATTCGCTAATATCATCCTGCCCTCATCCCTCATCTAAGCTTCACTTTGGATCAGATAGGAAACTCACAGGTGGGGAAAAACAGCCTGCAGAGCTGAGCGGTGCTATGCGAACGCACGCCGAGGCAATGCAGCAGGAACCGTGAAGTCCAGAAAAAGTAAAAAACAACCAGAACTCTGAAATTTTTCTTTAAGTGCACGCAAATTCAGAATGAATGCACAATTTACGACTTCACTTTTGTTACCAAGTTCCCCTCTAACGATGCGGAGAAATAGCACTTAGCATGAGCGAGCCGCAGTGTCTGCTCTCTTGAACGCATTTTACTACACAAAGGTACTGTGTGACAACTTGACGTTATACGAATAAACTTTGCGGATATTCCCACACACGCATCCATACCATAGTACTCTCATCGGCTACACCTTTCCTAATGTTACCTTCTGCACACGAGCAGCTGAGATGTGTGCCAGTTCCAACTTCCAATTAGTGTTAATAAATCTCACCATTCTACTAATGAAGCTAATCAGATGGATCCACTATCACATGGTTTATTTTAATGTTGCTTGGTTCCAAGGATTATCATCATCCTAAAAGTAAAGATAAGGATGAGTCAAATGTTCCCTTTCAGAGTTCCTCTTATTCAACAGTGCTTTAAATAAACTGGCTGCCTCCTGTTCAGAAAAGACAAAGTCTAAGTGTATATGTACTCACCCTATTATTTTCTGAAGTGTAGACAACCCAGCACCCAAATCTCCGCACCAAGGGATTCAAAGACGCGGTCAACCATAGACAAGGGCCAGAGGACCAGGACAATACAACTGAAGGTTCTCTTGACCTAGTAGTCCCGACTGACACGTCTGACCTCTGACACTCATCCAAGTGTCACTGTAGCTGAACCGTAATAGCTACAAGAGAGGCTAAAGCAGCTGTGTGCCTCACGAAAGCAGAGAGGGAGGGATTTCTGACCATCGAAAACGTGCACTTGGAAAAATCATTCAAACATGATTTCACCTCTGAATTCCTAACCTCGACTTTCCATTTTAATTTATACGGGCTTATTGGGAGAAGGAAAGTAAACAACTACAGACACAATCAAGACTAGCGTGTAATTTATCTGCTTTCTGTACGTGAGCTTAACAAATGAACGCATAGGTGTTGGGGGCCGGATGAACTAGTTTCGGAGGCACTAGGCTATCGGCTCTAACTGCCACTCTGTCCGCTGCTAACGCTGTCAGCCATCACCCCAATTACTGATTCAGTGCTGTCGGGGTTACTAAAGAGGCTCCGCGGCATCGCTAATTGCGCTTACTAAGCAATGCCTAATCTAACTCAGAAAAGGGAGAAAAAATTTAGAGGTCAGAGAACTGTTGCCTGCACCTACTCCTTCACTCCCCGTGTTTGCACATTTCTCTCCTAGCTTTTCACTCCTTTTTGTTTGTTTTTCTTCTGTATTTATGGTGAAACATCAGTCATCTCAAAGGCGTTATTGAAAAACCAAAGAGCTTCTTCACTCTCAGCTCTTATTACGTAGGATTAAGGCTGTATTTTTCTCTGGTTTCGCCACATTTCCTGGGAACTGCTTACGATGCAATGATGCTCTAAGTTCACCATTGTGTTGAATTCATTCAATTGTGTTTCCTTTGACTCAAATGCAGAAATTGACTCCAGTGGTTGACCTGGGGTGTTCCTCACCAAAGCCAACAGGAAGCCCAGTGAGGTCATGGAGAAGAGGGACTGTATAAGGAAGGGGGTTGAATGCCAAGAAATAAAGCCCTTTTCACGGTAAGGGGAGTCTAGCAACCACAAATCGATAGGGAAGGCCCTGGGGCTGCCTTCCCGAAGAGACGCCAACAAGGAAAACTCATTCTGAACAACAGCTGCCTGCCCGGAAACAACGGGGCCTGTGGGCCGGCAGGCGCACCGAGGGGCGGTCCGGGCTGTGGGGGCCGAGTCAGAACCATAGCGTTCGGTCCTGGGTTCCCGGCCACCAGCTGCGTGCTTCTGGGCCATTTCGTTTGTCTCCCAAGTCTTAGCTGCCTCGTCGGTACAAAATCAATGGTAACGACTTACTCTAGAGAATTGCTCTCAGGCTCAAATGAAATCAGGTAGTGGCAGCCCTTTGTAAAGTAGCAAGTGGTTGATAAATATTAATGTTAGCTCTTACTATTGTGGCCTGGACTTGTGGCCCAACCTTACGGCCTTTGCCTACAAACACTGGACAAGTCTTTCCATCCACGTAGCGCAATGCAGAGGGTTTCAAGGGTATTTTCAGAAAAGGGGCCTTTTATCCCTGATTAACAGGAAAAAAATAATCATTTCTCCAGGCTACTTGGATGGAATGCTGACCCTCCGGCAGGTTTCATGGTATAAAAGGTTTACTTTCTGGGGTTTTTCACTCGCTTCCTTTATATCGTTGCCCTAGTCCATCTCCCTCTGGGAAATATTTCCCTCTTACCTCCTTTCTTGCTCTATTTATGCTCCTGACTCAAAACCTGATTGCAGAAAAGAATACACATAAACCCATTGTCTTAGTTACATTAGGTTCTGTAAATCTAAGGGTTTGCAGAACCTTATCTGGAAGGATTGATAAGGGCTGGCCGGTGGAGCCACTGGACAATGTCACCAAACACTCAGGTTTTTTCTGTCTCTCTGCTCACAGTGGCAGCTGCATTCTAAGGCTGTTTTCTCTGTGGTTGGAGCCGAGTGCACCAAGCACTGAGCCCTGTGCTTCTTCATTCTTATCCACGGAGGGCCATGTGAATGGGCACAGGGGCGGGAGGAGAAAGATGCTTTCCCCAGACACTGAATCATCCCTCCCAACGTATGCCATTTACCCCTGAGCTGCCATACATGGAAAAAGCTGTGCTCTGTCCAAATTCCTGAACCAGTTGCTGGGGGGCGGGGCGGGGATCAGCAGTGAAGATTGCCCTAATTGGCTGAGTCACCTCAGGGTCTCTCCCTCCCTGCAGCTGGATGGATTCCCCAGACCCCATTGCTGCCATCCATGGTGGGGGATGCTTGAGGGGTGGGGTGGTCAGTGACTGGGGGAGTGCATATTGTAGAACCATTCACAACAGCTAGCAGATGCCAAAGGAAGACATTATTGATGAGGCTTCTTGTATCACTTCTCCATAGACGCCAGCTTTTTATCAAAAGAGGAAAACAGACAAGGGAATGAACCTCTGGCATCTTAGATGGCAGAGACGCCACTGGGAAAGGCTCCCTGAAGGACTGTAATGTCACATCCTAGAAAGGACAGGCCAGATATGGGAGGCAAGGGGACTTCCCAAAGTTGGTGTGAGGGAAGGGAGAGCCCTAAAGTATAGGTCAGTCCAAGAGGAGTTTTTATCTAAAAAACTGTGTTCTACACACACAGCCCAGAAGGGAGGACAGTTTGAGGTGAGGACAGGAGACTTAGAAGTCAGATCAAGGCTAAGAAATGGCAAAATGAAGACAAGACGAAGGTGTGAATGTTAATCAAACATGGAGGCTGAGGGTCAGCAAGTGGGGTCAGAAAATTTGGAAATTAAATCAGAGAGTGCTGGACATAGGGACTTTCAGGAAAGCCCAGCAACACTAATTATTTAGGATAGCCACCGAAGATGCAACTTGGCCAATTCCGAGGTGGTATTTATAACTGCCAAATGAGAAAGAAGGGTGCTATCTTTTGCTTTTATTGTGCAGTGTGCTTTTATTATTCTCTATTTCACTTGATGTATAACTCAGCAAACTGAATGAGTTCTCTCATGAAGAGGATACCCTCTACAAAGGCACAAAATTTAACCAAAACAGAAATCATGTGGAAATGGTGCAACATGGCTTCTGGAAGTCTCCAATAAAACTTCCATATATTTTGTCAAATTAGCAGGACTATCTTCCAAATTGTATCTTCCGCCTTAGCGGACGAGAGAGCAGTTTTGGCGGGATCTGTAAGTAGTGATTATACTTAGGCCTTCTGATCTAGGTAAGCCTGCTTTGGATGTTTTCCTAAATAAACAGGTAATCTTCAGTGTTTACCATGACTCTGAGTTTGAAATGATGGAAACTTGATTCAAACCAGCTCTTGCAAAAAAAAAAAAAAGAAGAAGAAGACAACCCCATATTTCTGGAAGGTCTAGAAGGATCACTGGTTTCAGACACAGCTGGTGTCATGACCTAAAGTGTGTCTGTCTTCAGCACTCCATCTCTACCTTTCTCCTCTCTCTGGGCCTCACTCGGCTTTGCTCTTCAACCTGTGCCCCTCCAAGATGTCCCCTGGCAGCCTCCAACAATGCCCTCTCAGCTTAGCAACTCCAGCCAACAATGAGTAACTCCAGCTGAAAAACTGTAGAGGATGTTGTCAGTGATTGGCTCATAGTGGGCCATGGGCCAATCTCTGGACCAATCACCATTGCCATGATGAAGGGGTGCGCTGAGTCATCTGCCTGGCTCTTGTGGTCAAGAGAGAACAGGCTGCTAGGACTGCCACCTTCACCAAGTTCACCCGGATCGGGCAGGGTTAGCAGCAAAAGGAAAACAAAGGGCTGTTATCAGAAGGACATGGAAAATGCACGCAGGGCGGTGAGAGCACATGGCAACCACAGTCTCCCGACAGTCTGAGACTTAATCTCGTTACTCCACAGCTTCCTGACAGGTCATTTCGGTTGTTCAATCACCCACCTTGGATAGAAAGTCACGGCAACTTCCAGCTACACACATGAGAGTAATATTGTTAAAAACCACCTAATAAATTATTTAGGAGCTCAGCAAACTTAATATAACAAAATGTTTAATAATAAACCTCACACAGCAGAGTAAGCATACGCCCGTGATGAAAGTGTTTACCAACCTGGAGTGAAATTGGGCCTATTTAAATGGTAATCGCACCGGGCTGGTACACAGTGTCCCTGCATAAGAAACAGGAGCAATAAATGTTTGATCCCAGTCCTGATAATCCTGGCTGGGTCCTTCTTTAAGGCATGTAAGTCTTCAAAGGAGGAACCTTTCTACCTAAATATTTTTGTGTGTGCTTTGCTCCTTTACGATTAGCTTTGAAGGATAACCAATTTCGCTGCATCATAGCTTATGAGCCAAGATGTGTTCCAGCATGCCCAAGTGTCTTTCAAATAATTCTCCACTGAAATTCAGCTTTCAGACTCGAACAAGTGAGCAGAGCCAGCGAGGCGCGGCAGCGCCGGTTGCGTTGGCAGATCGCACAGCTCTCGGTCACCCAGCTGTGGGCTTGTTCCTAGTTTATCACAGGGCAGTTAGAGACATTGCTCCTTAGACACCCAGCTGGATTGGTTATTTGAAAGGTGTTTCCTCCTTAGAAACGACACTAACGTGCATAGCTCTCCGTAAATATCCTCATCCAAACGCTAACTTCACACTAGCATGTCTGAGAAACTTCCCCAGTCAGCAATGTCTTTGGACACAGAGTCTATCTAAAGAATGCTTTATATATGTGATATATTCACCTGATAGTATTAGCAGTTACATTATTCACATTAAAAAAAAAACAACTGCTTACTTATGTGCAAGAGGGGACCACACGTATAAAACATGCACAAAATGGTGGGAGCAAACAATTTTTAAAAAACTACTTGCTCTAAAAGTGAAAAATGAGGCCCCGAGATCCTTAAAATTCTAAATGGCTTCCACGAAGAAGATTATTTATTATACTTACAATAAGATAAGCACAGAGGGTTTTTTTTGTTTGTTTTGGTAAGTGAATATTACAATATAATTCTTCCTGAATAACATTGGCCCCACGCCCAAAGAAAGCAAGGAGCAAATGGCAACCTATTTGCAGGGCTGCGATGAACCGCCTTTGCTGTAATTGCCTGTGCCCCCAGGGACGCCCGGCCTTGCTTATCTGAGCATAGCTCACTGCTGAGTTCAGTCTGGACCTCCCCGTATCAACACGCGGCGGCTGGTAAGTGAAGCAGGCCTCTCCACGCAGGTGGCCTGGCTTGCTTACACGCCGCCTTTGTAGCGCAGGGACAAGTACTTGGTGTTATCGTGGGCCTTGCACACCGAAGTCCACTGAGACGTGGGAGAAGTCGATCCTTCTTAAGTCCCGAGGGAATATAGGCACATCTACCCGGGGCCCTTTTATTTCGGTCTGTTTCTACGGCCCTTGTGTTTTATAACAGTGTGTTAGGGGTTGCGGTGGGAGAATGGTGGTGACAATTCCTTATTTGGAGAAGGAGGGATGTTTGCAGCGGCGCAAATGTATCTGGTTCTCATTCTGTACACATTTATGTTTGTGTATGTGATTTCACAAAAGAGAGTGCAGCAAACAGCCTTACTGAAGGTTCTGCTCCGTAAGTAGAAAGCGTTAGATTTTAAGTGTAGTTCAAGGACTGGGCGTCTCTGGGAGCAGGATCCGCGTCCTACTTACTGCCCTGTCTGCAGTGCCTAGAACATGCCTGGAACGTAAATATTTGCCCTGTGAATGATCAAACAGTAGTTCTCAGAAGTGTTTGATTCATAACAGGAGCTCGGCTAGCGTTTACCTCCCCGAACCGCTTTCTCCCATTGTGCGTGTCTTCTGAAGGAGGGAGCTCTGACCTGCCTGTCTCGTAGGGAAGGAAGCTGTGGGCAGCCTCGAGGTGAGCCGGGAGCCGTCAGGGCATCACAACTGATCTGCGCTGGGTTGTTCATCTCCGCAGTGAGCAGTAAAAGAAAAGATAACATCAGGAAGGGAAAGAGTCCTCAGTCGCCGAGGGGAAAAACCACGCGGGACAGCCTGTTGGAGAAGAGGCTGGGGAACGGAACTGAGTCTGAAAAGTCAAAACAATTGTTCTTTTGTGATTTGCTCCCCCAGGTTAGCTCGGATGTCAGATTGGCCGTGTGCATGAGATGACTTACAGAGCGCCAGGAGTCCGGTCCCCAGGGTCAGCCTGTTCCTTCCTGCTGGGCACAGGGAGTTCCCGTCCCGGCAGGCTGTCCTCAGTCGGTGGGCAGGGGGCCACGCGCCTGCTGATAATCCTTTGAGGGGCCTCTGCTCACTCAGTCCTCATGCTATGCTTCTCCTGAGAGAACTAGACGTTAAATCTGAACATGTTCCAGATCTGAGATAATTAGACTTACACAGGCACAGCATGGAGGTTCAGGAAATGTCACGGGTGGCTTGATGTTTCAGATTAAACCATTGGAGGCCTTGAATTCTTTATATTTTAAGTAATTGCTTGAAGTCCAAACCATGAGTGGAGGGCCTCACATGGTCTCAACAGCCAACCCAGGTTATCAGATACCCAATGAATAATAAGTTCTTAAAAGCCTTTCCCTGAATAACCATGTCAGCGTCATCACTACAGGGAGATCCTGGGGAACCCCTTTGGTTGGAGAGCTTTAGGGAAACCTGGGGGGGTCTCTTGGGGACTGGAAGGCAGTGGCTCTTTAACAACCAGCATGGAAGCTTAAATCACATGAAGTGATTGATACTTAACCATTTTTTTTTGGGGGGGGACTATAAAACTTACGCCTCGGTATCTTAATAAGCAGCACAATCACACAGACAGATCCTGGGATTACGTCTCCCCCCCCCCCCCAAGATAGGCCTGGTGTGACACCTGGCTGTGGTGACCCAGCACAAGTAGACATGATCTGGCAACATTTCTGATAGGTAACTCAGTCCATGCAAGCAGCCCGAGAGATCCCAGGAAAAAGTTGCCGGGCTCGGGTGGCCAATCAATAAGTCAGCTTTCCCCACACCCCACGCAGAATCATAACAGCCGGCTTTTATTGAGCGTGCACCCCATTCCCGATATCTTTCTAAGACCTTTATGTCAATGAACTTCTTAAATTCTCCTAAAATGTAATGGGGTAGGTTCTGTTATCATCCCATTTTACAAATGAAAACCTGAAAACAGGAAATACATCACTTCAGTGAAGTCCCAGGTAGGTCGTAGCAGAGGCTGGCTTGGTACCCAAGCTGTCTGTCTCTGGAGCCTACGCTCTTCAGCAGCACGCTTGGGCTGCCTGGGGACCCAATGGGAGGCCCATAGGGGAGGCAGATCACAGGCCACGTGGGGACCCCAACCAGCAGCTTTACTACTGGTAAAAGCTGGATCGGACCACTCAGCACCGCTACAAAGGACTGTGAAAGGTGACTCCTAAAAGGGACCGATTTGCCCACTTGTTGTCCGGCATGGCTCAGCACTGCAGGCCCCCCCTATAGAAGCAGACCACTCCGCAGGACAGAGGGTAGCAGGAAGGTGCACATTGCGCGGTCAGGTCGGCAGGGAAAAAGAGAGCAGAGTGGAGCTGAGCAGGCTGCTTCTTTTCCCAAAGTCATCAGGCAAATACCCTCTCCCCACCTCCAGTGAATATGGGAAAGGGAAGCTCAGCCAGGGCTTCTTAACAAGAGCTCCCTGGGGAGAATTCAGGGGACTATGAAATTGGAGAGGGGAAAATATTACTTCTTTATTATCATTGACCTGTACCTGACCTACTGACCCTGAGCTGAAATGCAGCATTTCCTTCACTTATGAAAGGAGGCAATAAGCCAGACAAATAGGAACGGTTCATGTGGCCCATCAGCAGTAACCCTCCCAGACATTTCCACCGCACGTTACAACTGTGGGGAGATCCAGAAGCCCACCGTGCACATCAGAACTTCAAAGGAATGGAAATTCAGCCCTGCTGCTAGGTCATGTTATTTAGCAAATTAAGAAACACATATTACACATCTAATTTTTTGGACTCTTTTGATAATAGCTTTTCAATACAATTAATTTCTTCTCTATACTATGATATATAGTATTGTACACATTTAAAAATCAGTATCCTAACGAGGGGTTCATAGGCTTCGGCAGACTTGCAAAAGACCCCTCCCCAAAATATAAGAATCCCTGCTCTAATCGAAGTCCCTCCGTGAAAAATGGAGCCCACCAACCTCTGCCCTGCCTGAAGAGATGTTAATGAATAATAAAGAAATCATCTTGTTTCTTTAGGTTTAATGTCTTTACACGAATCCATTCATATCTTTCCATCAGAGCCCTCAAACATCAAGACTGCAAATTGCAAATCTCTTATTCTTGACTGGTAGGTTGGAGAGAGTTTTCCTTCTATATTGTCAACTTTTGGTCACAAATTGCTTAAACTGTGCAAACTGCATTTTTATTTTTGTTTCATGTATCTATGCCCTGCCTTGTTCCAAAAGTATTTTTAGGAATTAGGAAAATACACGCCTTTTACGATTATCACACGACAACATCGCTAATGAGAGCGACTGGCTGTTCTGCAGCCCACAGGGGCCCTAGCGCCGGGCCCTGGGTTCTCGGTCCAGCTCCGCGTTCAGGACAGGCCCAGTACAACGCGTTCCCAGAGAGCCAGGCTCCAGCACTGAGGGGTGCCACTGCAGGCTTCATCTCTAGCGGGTCACAAATAGACTAGAAAGCCATGCTCCGGAATCACATTTGAACCGCTCGGAGTGTGTGTCTCTCCTGCGGCAGGCTGGAGAAGTCTTACTGGAATTGGACTCCACTTTACCTTGAGTGTCCACCACCAATGAAGCTCACACTCTCTTCCTGTCGCCATGCTTCCTCATGGAAGCATGAGGTTTCCTCTTGGTTTAATTCCAACCAAGGAATTAAAATTCAGGGGAAAGAACAAAATACCTAGTCATTTAATGCTGGCCCAGTATTAAAGTCTTCACCCGCATTTTATTGGTCTTCTACTCCCCCCCACCTTTTTTTTGGAATTTTTTTTTATTGAAGTAATAGCCCAAAAACTGTTCCTAACATTCAAGTCTTCGTCCCTTTTTCCATATGTCATGAGGTCCAGTTGGCTTCATTCACTTATAGAGCTATTTTGAAAGGCTTCAGAATTTTATTCTCTTCTTCTCCAAACACTGCTTTGTGGGGGGTGGGGGGGAAGAATATGTAAATGTGTTTCCCAGCTTGTCTCTGCCAAACATGAGCAATGAGTACATGAGCCCCAGCAAGGGTGCTGTCGCCCTGACATATCAGGGGCCCCACCCAGGCTGCGAGGCACCTTGTCCTGGCACACGCTAAGGAGAGCTGTTTGTCTGGTCGGCCTCCTCCAAGGATCTGAATCTTGTAAGAACTTAACAGTCGATTCTACCTGGTACAAATGTGTATATAAGTAATTTGAATAGACTCTCTAACTTTACACAGACTTGAGACTTTATCAGGAGCCCACTGACAGGGATGAAACGCATGCTATGAAGTTAAAAAACAATAGAGATTACGGATTAGAACATGCACGTGCACACACACACCAGCGGAACCACAGCACCACACCCACAAAACAAACTACAGCACTCTTCGGTACAGTTCTAGCACTCGCTCTCCACCCTTCCTTACTAAGGAACTGGTGGGAATCCTCAGCTGCACACATCTAAGTGCCCTGTCCCCATCCTAGCCTGCCTGCATCTTCTCCTGCCCCTATAGTCCCAAATCTGTCCCCCAAAGACTCATTTTCAGGGGGTCTATGGCTGTTTCTTCATAGGAAGGCACTTCATACCAGCTGCAAGTGATTCTCAGTCTGCAGTCGCTTTAAGTGGCCGTTTTGGATGCACAGCCGTTATCAGCTGTAGCTTTCTGTAATTGCTTTCACCTGATGCTCTCTGAATGCTGGCCCCTGTCTGACACCGGCCTGGTGCTCATGCTCACAAGACATCCTTGCTCGGACTCCATGCTGCCCCACGAGTGATCGTAGCCACAGAGCTCCTGTCCAGCCTCCTCCAAGGAATATAGCATTTGGGAGGGTTTTTAAAGCAACTGGCTTTAGTTTACAGATTGAATCTAAACTGAAAGGGGTTTCCCAGACATATGGAATCCATGGACCTCTTAACAGTCCCTGGTCGGCCCCATTATACACGCTCCCTGGGGTGCACATGCTACCTGGGGCCCCGAGCTCAAGGCTTTAGAATTTAACCCTTCTGTCCCCACAGTCTTACAGGCAACATCAGGTGTGCCTGACTGTAGGGTCAAGACACCATGGATATTAGATATAAGGTGTACTGGAGGTAATTCATTGCTGAAATTGGAAAATGATTGACTTCTTTAATAAGTCAGAGATGGTTCCTGGTTATTCCTGTAACAGTGACAACTGCACTCGCCCTTCCTCTTGGGAGAGAGACTGAGCTGTGGATGTTTGCACAGAGCCCGAGGCCTAATTAATCAATGCCACAGGCTCTTAATACCTGGGATGATAAAAACTGCTATTATAGGTGACCCATTTCTTCTTTACCCCCTCCTCTCCTGGTGTTTCAGGAAACTCTGAGTCCATTCAGGGAGCTCGTATCACGTGGAAATGTCAACGAATCATAGCAGCAGGGAGAGGAGGAGAAAGTTGAAAAAGCCGCACTACTACTGATCAGTTTTATAATCAACCTGTGCAACAGAAGCCTAGAAATAGGCTTTCTCAGCGTGACCACAGGAAACTGCTAATAGTTCGCCGTTTCTGACCCACAGAGGTGGCAGTTCCCTATGTTCAAGTTAGTATTACTCACATCGCATTAAAACAACCTGGGGAACAGATGGACAGAAGTCGGCCAGTTCTACCCGATGGGTCTGCAGTCTGCGGACGAAGCTGCCCACAATGTGTGCATTTGGTTTGCTTTTGATTTGTTTCGTCCCATTTTTAACAAGAAGACTTCAACAATACACAGTGCTATAAATGCTTCCTTGTTTTTACTCATGTTTGGGTATATACATCTGAGACTAGCAATGGAATTTTTTCCTTTCTCAGCCCTGGACCCCTCATCACAGGAAAAAAAAAACAAACAAACAAACAGAAAACAGAAAGATCTGTTCTCTAGAAAGAAAATGTTGTTCTTTTTAAGTTTCTGAGGAAGCACTGGGCAGAGAGGAATGGACTATCTTCTTACATGAACTTCTCATACCGAGTTTCTCCATCAATAGCAAGCACTGTTATACCTGCCACTATACTTTGACCTCAAAATGCAAATAAAAATAACATGTGGGAGTGAAGGATTTAGAAGATTCCATTCTTTAAAAAATAATTATGTCCTAATTCCTCAAGTTAATCAGACTGTTGTTGCAAGGAAGGCAGTCACCCAGTGCATTGTAAGTAGGCATTACCACACTCCAAACCTTTCCACGTGGACATTCCTTGCTGCGTCTGCCTACACATTGGTAACCAGGGCCTCCTGCGCTGGCAAGATTACGAGTACGATTTCAAGACAAAGGTGTGGCCATGAGTAGTTTAAACATGGGCAGTCTCGCTCTTCCTCTTTTTGGTATCAAACTGCCAAACTTGCAGAACTACTTAGCTCTTCAGGTCTTGCTTTTTAATGCAAAAAAAAAAAAAAAAAAAAAATCTACCCAGGTGGATATACTGTAAACATTTTATCAAGTGAAGGCCAGTGAGTATCAGGAGACATCTGTATTAGAAGATATCCATACTTGTTGACATTTCCAAAGGATTTCCCCTCTTCATAGAGGAAATGAAAAAGAATAAAGAGAGGGTCAAAAATGCTTAATTAGGCCTTCCTTGATTACTGAACAGTAACCATCCCATTGATTTTTTTTCACACCTTGATAGCCGTGATGGTTACGTTAGCCTGCTCGGGATGCTCTAACCAAACACTACAGACTGCGTAGCTTAAACAGACATTTAAAATTTCACCTTTTGAAGGCATTGGAGGCTGCCAAGTCCAAGAGCAAGGTGCTGGCAGATTCCACTCTTGATGAGGGACCTGTTCCTGGCTGATAGACAGATAGATAGATAGACAGACAGACAGATAGATGATAAATAGACAGGCAGATGAACAGACAGCGGGGATTTGGTGTCTCTTCCTCTTCTTCTCAGGGCACCAATGAAATCAGGAGGCCCCCACCCTCCTGACCTCATCTAAATCAAATTACCTCCCAAAGGCCTCAGCTCCAAATGCCAGCATATTGGGGGTTACAGTTTCAACCTGTGAATTTTGGGGGGAGGGAAGACAGTTCAGTCTATAGTGCTAGTTAACAAAAAATAATAAAAAAATAAGTTATAATTTATCTTAGAAAGCAGCTTTCTAGACGTCTGAATTTAGCACGTACTAATAAAATACAAAGATGGCCATTTTAAGACTAATATTTTCAGTGTTCTTGCATCTTCACTAAGCTACAGTCATGCACAGAGAACTACATGTTATCTTTTCCTTTTTTTCCCCCAACATTGTGGCTTAGTGTGCTAAAAATAGCCCATGTGCACTGTTTTTCCTTTCAGCTTCATTGTTACCTACTGATTTCTAATTGTCTGTGAGACAGAAAATCTTATGTGAGTGCAGCAGACATATTTGATTGAAGCTCACGTTTGACTTAATGCAACCCTGGATTTAGGGCCACAGTTCTTCTGACCCCTTCAACACCACCCCTGCACCCTCCTCACTCATGCACCCTTTTGGAATGTATTTCTGCCCGTGCAAAATCTGAGTATTAAATTCTCTGAGTTGCTATAGTTGGATGGACTCTATTTTTAGCTACAAACTGTTTCCCTGAGATACATAGAGCTGCTTATTAACACTGGGAAGTCTTTTCCACAAGGCTTGTGTTCTCCCCTTCCTTTCTAATGCCCAAAAGGCTTAGAAGGGAAAACACAAATGCCAGTTATATTTAGTTTTCTATTCAGCCATGTCAAGCCCTAAATCCAAAGAAGTTATAAATACACTACAGGAAAATGTTCTCATTTTCTTTCAGGAGCATTTTAGTGTCACACAGTAATGTGAAACAAAGAGTAGAGAGGAGCGTGCATTAAAATCAGAGGTTGAATCACTTAAAATTCCACTCATCGAAGGCATTGTCCAATATGTCGGGTTGGTGTTCACACTACGTGGCATCACAGAGCACCTGAGACATAGAGGCACTCATTCAATATTGCGGAATGTGGAGGGACTGGCGATGTGTGGCAGGCATTCAAAACAGGTGCGTGCGTGAATGAATATATCGTTTTCCATAGTTTACCCGTTGAGAGTGGAGAGAGCATCCTCCGAAGCAAAGTCCCTGGAAAGGTGAGTCTGGAAACACACCAACTCTCTCACACACCGTCAGCAATGGGTCCATCAGTCAGAGTCTGCACGGTGTCCCAACCTCTTCCTCTGCGGTAATGAACTTTGATTAGCAGGGACGCAACAAGAAGTGTCCTGTGTTAGGAACTGCTGGCTTATGACAATTCTGATGCCAGATGCCCTGTGATCAATCCCATCTCCTCACCAGTTCAAACCTCTTTTCTTAAGTTTTCTTGGGGCCCTGGTGACAAGCGCCAGGGACCCATCCAACACCTTCATCAGCACCTCTTTCTATCCTTCTCAAAGGATGTATCTCACCATCGTGACGATGCACGTCTTCCATTTTCACCACGCTCACCCAGTGTAGCCTAGGACCTACTGAAATGACAGGGGCAGAGACTGTGGCACTCAGCAGGCTCGGGTTTAAATGCAGGCCATCAACTTTTTTTTCTGCAGGGGGTGAGAGAGCATCTTGAGTGAGTTGTTTCACCTCTAAACTTAGTTTCCTCCATTCAAGGCATAGGGGGAAGGACCTACTTTATAGAGTTTTCATGAGCATTACGTGAAATAATTAATGCTAATCATCTAGTTCAGTCCCTGGTACTGAATAGGAATGCCCTATAAATGGGGGTGATTATTTTTCACAGGTGTGTGAAGTTCACCTCCAGCTGTCATCATAAACCTGGACTACTTCCTTTTTTCTTTCTTTCAACTCCTGTCCACTATACATGGCTCCTTTCCCCTCCCAATTTGTCTTTCTTTCCTACTCTTTAATCCACTCCCAAGTCAAAACAAGGCTAGGTAGGGACTGTAAGAGCAGCAGTGCTGATATATACACAGACAAGAAAAAGAAAGCCATCAACTTTGAAATGAAATATTTGAAGTAAAATATAGAAGTAGGGTTAATGAGTACAAACATCCTTCAGAATAAATCCAGAATATCCCAAATATCTCTTTCATTCTCCCTGTCTCTCAAAGTTTAATCTGTTTTTCTTTGTGCATTCAACATTTCAAAACAAAACTAAACATTAGCTCTTATCAATTTTTCAGACCTCATACATATTTTTGGAGAGTACAATAATTAATATTGCTGATTTCTGACACAGGTTTCCATTCACAACTCTTATTCCACAGAAGTATTTTCTAATATTTTTATTGCAAATAGCTTTAGACCTGAAAACTAGCAAATTATAAATGTGCTTTCATAGAGAATACGTCCCAAATTCCCAGTGAGGGAGTCACTGTCACGTACGCAATGGCTTGGGAGCAAGCTGAAACCGGTGTCGTTGCAGCGTTTTCCCACACCTAGCGCATCTGCCTCTCTCTTGTTTTGTTTTGCTTTTCTGAGAAGTGGTTTGGAAAGGACTTGGACAGTTCTCCAACACAGACGAAAGGGCAGGGACCCAGCATCCAAAAATGAAGGGCAGCAGGAGAGCGGCGTGCTTGCTGAGACATAGGCACGTTCCATCCAAGCAAAGGTTTGGCCAAGAAATAATCGCCATCCCCTTCTCTAGGATCGCCTGTAGCCCCAGCCGCCAAGTTTTTTCTTTTGCGTTGCTTTTCTTTCTTGTTTTTAATAACAGCCTTATCATACTGCAGGGACATGTCTTATTTTTATGATCAGTATTGAAGCTGCATGAGAAAAAGAAATGGAGGCTCCCAAACTTTCACAACATGCACCAGCCATCAAGTTTGAATTGCACGTGAAACAGATCCTCACATCCCAGCCACAGGCCCTGCGACACTGAGCTGTCCAAATACAATACCCATGAGACACACGTGGTTACTTAAAGTGAATTAAAAATAAGGAAAATGAAACTGGTCACTCAGTCTCAGTAGCCACACGTGGCCTGTGGCTACCATATTGGACAGGGTGATATAGCACATTTCCTCCACTGTAGAAAGTTTTATTGAGTGGTGCTGCTACCGAATACGGAGTGTGTGTGTATGTGGTAAAACACAGCTGGAGAACCGCACTCTATCCAGATGATGAATTTCTGGAGAGGACTTAGGCTGCTGTGGACCAGCATTCAAATAAAGACTCCTTTTTTTTTTGTACTTCCCAGTGTGTAGCACAAGCAAGTCACTGGTCTGCTCTTCTGACTCAGTGGCTTGTTGCTTCAGAAAGAGCTCACGTCGCAGATTCAGCCTTCTGACTCCGACACAGTTCAGCAGGTGATGAGCAGCCCAAAGGTCACCCTTTGCTCTAAGCCCCTTTGGTAGCAAGCAAATGGAGCAAAGACAACCGTCTAGTTATGGTCTCTCTCCAAAGGCAACAGAAACTGTGAGTGCGTAGCCAAGGCCCCAGTGTAGGTCTGGAAAAAAAGTCTTCCTTGTTTTCCTGTGTAGCATACATGACACATAAAAATGACTCGACGTTTTCAAGAACCTCAACACATGGACCCCCTGCTCACAGAAGGGAAGACGGGTAACAGAAAACCATTTCAACCTGAGGGCTGAGCCAAACAGTCTCCTGCAACCCTGCAATAGTCATCTCAATTCAAGCACAGAAAATACCCTTCTGACCTACTCCCCGTTATTATCTGGACACTAATTTCCACCTTCTAAAAGGTATCTATTAAATTTGGTAACCCAATGAAGTGTTTTATTAAATGTGGGTTGAGCTGGCTTTCACTTAATTCTGCCATGAGCTTACTAAATTAAAAAATATATGTTAAGAAGATCAGACTTCCTTCTTTTAATCCCTTTAGATCCTTTGAGGAAACCAATGTTTATCTCTGTAAAGTTCAAGTCTGCATAACTAAAAGTCAGCCAAATCTGACATCCAACCACACGCAGACTTGCAGAGGCCATTTCCCCTTGGTTCTCAGCCTCCCTGTTCCCGTTTCCTGCTTAGACGACAGTTTGGAAGTCGCTGAATGAATTCACAAGTACTACCGTTTGCACTTTCACACACTGTTTAAAGGCAGAAGTATCAGGTTTCACAGCACTGTGAGGAAGTTGGCAACCACTTCAAAGCAATTTGGAAGCATCTATTGCTTTATTAAGCAAGGGCAATAATGATCTACAAAGTGCCAACTTGCTCATGTTTTCCTGCTCCTCCTGCATTTCATCGCAAATACCACAGCCTCTCTTCTCCTACTTAAACACCGGTTAGTGCATTGCCTTTAAAATTACAGATCTAACAGCAATCACAAACAAAGAGCTGAAACCATGCAGCTAAATGTCTTAAACAGCTATGAGAGCTGCGGATGGCAGAAAAGTCTGCAGCGAAGTAATTTGTCTCCTGCCACTTTGCCTGTAACAGTAAGCACTTTATCCCCCTCGCCCCTTTTATTTCTGCACTCTCGATATTTCTGCAGATATTGAGAGTCCCAATAATAATTACAAATGGTTAGTCCCTATAGTAACTCAACAGATAATCAACTGTGTGTCTGCAATGAGTCCAGTATTTGCTAACCCAAGTAGAGGCTTACGTACAAATATTCTGAATTATATCCAAGAAACATACACTCTGTTCTTGGAGATCGGTCTAACCCACATTAAGCAACAGTGACAAATTATACATTAATTAAATGTGAAATTGGGAAAATGAATGATCCATTCTGGTCCCTTTATACTTCAATGTCATATGAGTTCTAGGACAGTATAACTAGGGGACTCCATTTTGCTTTACAGGCTGTAAGTCTTGTGGCTGTTAAGACCGAGGTGACAATTGAACTGCCATTCCTGAAACTGGACCTTCTCATTTTTAACAGGGCTGATTCTTGCCGAGGGATCCCTGGCAATCAGGATGTATTTGTCAGCAGCCAGGGCAACTCCAGCTGTTTGGTATCTCCCTTCTCTCATGGTCCGAGCTGGAGGGACACGTCGAGGTGAATGACTTTCAAAGCCACAGCAGCCAGGTCTGCCTGTGCGATGGTATCCATTAGCTCTGGTCCTGTCAAAATCTTCCGCAAGTTCCTATCAATGAACACATTGTATGGATTCCAAGTGTTAGATACGATTATTGATCTTCCCATTTATATGTAAAAGAGAAATGGTTGGATGATTATAATTCCTCTACCACACACACACCAACTCCAGTGCCAAAGAACATGGAAATGACATCTTCCCAGGAAAGGTGAGACCGAGTTGAGAGATTACCATGAACACAGCTGGCCAGTCATCTGAGTATTTCAGGACTGAGGCCTGAGGCCAAAGTTGGTTTGGGGAGCGCAGCAGAGCGTAAAGGAACAGGAGAAACGGAATGGGCCACTGCGTGTCCCCAGACCTCTGGTTCATATGACATAGCCCTTGCCTGACTTTTTATCAGGGACAAAGTCAAGGTTAATTACCTCCTTTGACCACACCGATATTATTCATCCAGTAATTAAAAAGAGATGAATTTTTGTTCTTTTCTTTATGTTGTTCTTGAGCGAAGAAAGGTCATTTCTCATCATCACAGCTAATTGGTTCAATTCCAACAGATAGAGAAACAGTGAATACATTTCTACATGCAAAGGACCCACAGAATAAATTCCAAAAAATTAGAAAAATTCATATTCACAACTGGGAAGAATGACTTATTAAGGAGAAATGCTGTTTTTTTTTTTTAAGAAAACGATTACTCATCCAAATGAGCAATGGCTCTCAAAACAATAATCTTAGAAGGTGACTTACCACAGGGATATAAAGTACAGCATAGGGAATATAGCAATATTGTAATTACTATGTATGGTATCAGATAGGTACTAGACTTATTGGGGTGGTCACTTTGTAAGTTATATAAATGTCTAATCTCTATGTTGTATACCTGAAACTAATATGTCAACTATAATTTAATTTCTTTTAATTTTCAAAAAGGACTTAACGCCAAAGACATAGTTCTCAACACGTTTTTAAATCCCAACTTTGCAATGGCCTTCGGCTCTAATGTATGAGGCACATCTGAAAATATAGCCCATTCTTTAAACTCACACTTCCTTTGAGACCCAAACAGTATTGCTTGGTTTGATCAGTCGCTTTCTTAACTCAGTGTCTCAGTCATTTAAGTTGCTATCACAAAATACCATAGACTAGTGGTTCATAAACAACCAACATATTTCTCAGAGTTTTGGAGGCTGGAAGCCCAAGATCAAGGTGCCAGCCTCCTGGATGTCGAGAAAGAGCCTACTTCCTGATTCATAGGCTGCTGTCCTTTTATTGTACCCTCACCCGGCAGAAGGAGGTGAGAGCTCTCTGAGGTCTCTTTGATTAGGGCGATAATCCCATTATTAATCCCAGGAGAGCCCTCTTGACCTAATCACCTCCCAAAGACCCTACCCGCTAATGCCATCTCTTGGGGCATTTGGATTTCATATATGAATTGGGAGGAAGGGAGACACACGCACATTTAGTCCATAGCACCCATCTTGACCCTGAACTATTATTGGTTTTTCCCATAAAGTACTAAATATGTTTTCCCATAATGAAGGATGCCCCCAGCGAGAAAGTTTGAAAGCACAAGTTAGTCTCTGAAGATCATTTTCAAAGGGGTATTTCACAATGGCTGGAACAAAGATGGTATTGTCAGAATGAATTTACTGCTTCCCAAGAGAACTTCTCCAAAGAAGTTCTTGTAACTATCTCAGGGCTGTTTCATGCTATAATGCCCCTCCCAGTGCCAGGCTTTGCACAGTCTTTCCCGTAAGTGATGTGCCCTGTGACGTATATTTCTCTGCCACCATAGGTTTCATTTCTTTCTCCTTAAATCCTGTACCCAAGATCAAGTCCTATTTTTCCAGGTAACTTTTTTCTGACCAACCAGCCTGCCTTCAGTCATCTCAGGCAAGGTTGTTTGGACATTCCTTTAGCGCTTTCTCTGCTCAAGATAATTCCTACTATTTCCCTATGCATTATCCTTTTCTACATTGTTTCATATTTCCTTCACCAATTACATGATAAGATGTAAGAGGGCAAAGATCTCTCTCGAGCTTCATTGTTCTCACCATGTCATCCAACATTGTGCCTAGTATGTAATACACATTCAACAGATCTTAATTAATTGCAAGGTGACTCTTTTTCCATCTAATTTTACCTAATATTCTTTCCTTAAAAACATTTGGCTAAGTAAAGAATAAAAGTAAAATGAATAGGGCATTTGATAAATCCTTAACTTTGCACAAATGATAAGAATCTTCAACCTTGCTTTTGGTCAGTGATTATTTACTGAGCACCTCCTACATGAAATCTAATATTCTAGGTGCTGAGGATATAACTGCATAGGAATGGAGCTCACATTTCTAATAAGGGGAAAGGGAGATAGTTGGTTAATAACAATAACAAGTGAAAAATTATAGGCAATAATGATAATCGCAAGAAAGAAAGAAAGCATGGAAGAGGAGTAAGAAATGAGGAGGAGGAGGCAGGCTGGAGGTACAATTTTAAATACGATGATCAGGGAAGATTTCAGTAGGAAGGTGATTTTTGAGGAAAGACCTGGAGAGAATGGGGCATCAAGCCTTATTACATAAAAAGAACATCCGAGGGGCCCAAAGAACTAAGGGTCGTATAGGCAGCTGTAGAAGTCTTTGGCACTTCAAATGGGTGATCTTCTGAGCCTGATGTTCCCGGCCTGGAGTCCCCAAAACAGCGTCATAGCCTCCTCAGCTTACTTACATCTAAATATTAAGCGCAATGTGCCGTTAATCTTCCATTATATATCTCCCTCAAGAGACCGTGAGTAATTTGAGGGCAGGGATTGTCTCATTTATCAATATAAGCTTCCTAGTATTTAACACAATTCCTGGCTGATAGTGAGAAATCAATACATGTTTGTTGAATAGAGAATAAATCTTCATTCAGGTCAATGATTCATCTCATCTAAATTCAAAGCATAACTTATCCTAATTTGAGTCAAACGATGTTTGCGAAGATATGTTTATTTTTAATGTAAACATTTGGCAAACTTCTTTTGGAAAAGAATTAAATTTCTCATAAAAAGTCAAGGAAGCCTGGCCCTCTCCCCTCCTTTGGCCCTTCTGCCTGGATGGAGAACTCGCCAAACATGGGTTTAAAACTGGGTAGCACATTTGCTACTGTTCAATAAAAGAGGAACAGCTAGTACAAGAAGAGATGGTGCAACTTCCCAAAGGAAAATTTTTAACTGGTACGCACAGTACTGATGTAGCCCTAGAGTTATTAACACGAGGAAAGAGCAAAGTTCAAGGCATGCAAACACTCAAGGACAAGCGAGGTGACCACACAGTTTCCTTGGCATAATCACGGTCATGTAAAGACAGGTTTGTTGCTGGCTTTTAACTTGGGGAAGGTAATGTGCCAATTTCTTCTTAACAATGATCTACTCCTCCTGGTAGAGAAGTCTTCCTCCTCTTTTAGCTCATTTTCAGTTCTCCCCCTTTATTCATGGGTAAAGCTCCCAAAGCAGAGAAAGCTGGCACTCTTGTCATCTCATCATCTGTCCACACTGGCTCTTTGCCTGAAAAGGGCCATCTACTGAGCCACCCTGAAGGTTGACATCAACTCTCCTAATGATGAGCTCCCTGGCTACAAAGCATCATAAGGAAGTTTATTCCAATCCAATAAAATCTCTTGTAATCATAGTTGATTCAACAGACCGAGTCATTTGGTCTCACTCAATACCCAACCTTGAGCTTTCCACAGTGTCTCAGACAGTCCCCCACAGATGACTTGGGGGTCCTGCCACATGCTCCTTGGGCCCGAGCTGTGTGGCAGCTCCAGTACAATCTGCTACTAGTCTCTGGCCAGCCAGGATCCTGTTCACTAGCATTGTTCTAGTCATTAACTGTTGGCCAGGTCCAGTTGCTGCTCTTAACGGTAACTTTTGCCATCCTCAGAGGTGACAAGGTACCTATAAAAAGCTGCTCCGCCCACTATCTCGGTTCAAGCTCCATCTCCTTTCCACTCATAACCCTCCGGTCTCAGGTGGTTTCCCGCCCATTGACTGACTGCTCTTTCTCTGCACGGGTCCTTCAGATTGACAAACAGCTGGATGGTTTTATCTGATTTTATTTTCAGATAAAATAAAGTCTTTCCCAGATGCTGCTTCTCAGAGCTGTTCCTTCAGTGACTGAGGATGACCACCAAAGGGCATGAGACAGTCTGGCCCCCTTACCAGCACCTACCACGTGTCCCAAGCTACTTGCTACTTGTCCTCTAGGAGACAACATAGATGGAGTATCATGATCTCACACACACACACACACAATGAAATGAAAGAAACTGCACTCAGAATCAGTGCAGTAATATAAATCCGACACTCCATGATTCCAAGGCACACTTTAGGCCAAGGAGCTGTGTAAAGGGAACCAACATCCCAACATCGTGCTTCTGGATGCTCTGATGTGTCCAACACATCGTCAAGAAAAAGATGTGTCCAGATGAGCAGGCACAAGGTGAATAGGGGCTTGGTTTTGCCAAATATTACCATAAAAACTTGTTGTATGAAAAAGCTAATCATGGACTACCTCAAAACATTCTGTCTGTGAATACCAAGTTCTGCCCTTACGGTGCAGTAAATATTGTGGGGTAGGCAGAGACTGCTAAAACTTAGATTAAAAAAAAAAAAAAAGCTAGAACAGGGTTTGAAATGTGAAATTCTTTATTTTCCAGGCGAAACCCAAAGCCTCGGGAAGTTCACCAGCAAAGCCAGGACCTCTGCAGGAGCTTTCCTACTGAGCCTATTCAAGCTTCTGTCACTAACACTGTAACTGAGTTCACGCAGGTCCCCTTAAGTCTCATCTCTCTCCAAACTCTGACTCATGATGTTGACTGTATCTTCCTGAGAAGAAATACCAAGTGTTAGAGAGAAGTAAACGATGTGTAAGTTTACCTCAGGTTACGCAAAGAAATTAACTCTGACTCAGCACTCCCAGCTGCTGCTCTCCCTTCAAAGCCCCTGTCCCCCCCAGTCAACTGTAAGCCCCATAAAGGCAGAGACCATGAGTATCGTGGTTTTCCCAGAGTGTAGCACAGATCCATTTTTAGCACTCAGTATGCAATTATTGAATGAGTAACAAACCCTCCTAGCATTAACTTAGGGCAGGGGGAGTTGACAGTTACACACAGTGACTTAACTATTTCCCCATCACCTCTGATTAGTAAGTGATCTTGCTTAAATTATTTCAGGAAAGTCATGGTTTGGTACCTTATTAACTGATTACGTAGAGATTTGTTTTTTAAGATTTTATTTATTTTATTTTTAGAAGGAAAGGGAGGGAGAAAGAAAGGGAGAGAAACATTAATGTGTGATGGCCTCTCATGTGTCCCCCCCACCTGGGGACCTGGCCCACAACCCAGGCACGTGCCCCAACTGGGAATTGAACTGGCAACCCTTTGGTTCACAGACTACTGCTCAATCCACTGAGCCACACCAGCCAGGGCTGTAGAGATTATTTTTATCCATAATCTCTATATAATATCTTCTTAAAGTTGGGCACCCTACTGAAAAACAAGTTGTATCAAGGGCCATAAAAATGTTTGTCCTGTTTTGACTTGATAGTTATACTTTTAGGAAACCACATTTTAAGAAGTAACTCTCTTGGTAGGTGATTTATAAATGTGCCCCAAAGCATTCATAGAAATACAATTTATAAAAGAAAAAACTGTTGCACTGGCCAGGCAGCTTTGTTGGTTGGAGCATCATCCTGTGTACCAGAGGGTTTGGGGTTTGGTTTCCATTCACAGCACATACCTAGGTTGCAGGTTCAATTCCCAGTCAGGGTGCATATGGGAGGCAGCTGATTGATGTTTCTCTCTTTCTCTCTTTCTCTCTCTCCCTTCCTCTCACTCTGAAATAAGTGGGCATACGGTCCAGTGAGGATTAAAAGAAAACTAAAAAAAGGAAAAACTGCCCATGATTAGAGTGTGAACAAGTAAACAACAGTACATTCACAATATATAGAACTATTTAATGACTATTAAGTGCCTACTATGCCCAGGCACTATCCCGGGCACCAGATGGACACTGGTTAATAAAACAGGCAAAGATCTCTGCCACAGTAAGTTTGAAGAATTTTTAAAATTATGCTTTTAAGAATTTTCAGTTAGAGAAATGCTGAGCATATGATGTGAAGTAAAAATGCAGGATATATAATTGCATATTCAACATGATCTCTTCTATATTCATATATACACAGAAAATTATTTTAAGTCAAAATCTTAACAGACATTTCTGAGTATTGAAATTGTGAGTCATTTTTCTCTAAGCTTTTCTATATTTCAATTTTTTCCTGTATTTCAATATTTAAAAAATTATTTTCAATAAGCAGCTGTGACAGTCAGAAAAACAGTGGAGTAGGTAGGCTGGTGAGAAAAACAGCCACCTGAGCCTCAGGAACCTGGAAACTCCCACTTCATGGTCCTTATAAGTCATACACTTTTTTGAAAACATAACTTTCTGGGTCTTCAAAGCCCTTTCTAGCATTCCTTCACGTGGCAGCTGAGAAGAGCAAGCAGTACCTGCCATGAAGAATTGTGCTTCTTCGGTGTCAAGTGTGTTTGGGGCTCCTAAGTTACCGGGCTGGTGGGTCCATGTAAACTGTGCTTTGAGACATTACATATCCTAATACCCATGGAATTGTGTTTAGAACGCTACCTGTACACAAAGTCAGTTATACTCACACGCACACAACGAAGGATAACAATACAGTACTAGCCAGGTGCTGGGGATTTTCTACAATGGCCCTAATGTGGTAGATTTTTATTATGATCCATACAGGTGTCTTAAACTAAGCATTCTTTCATTTTGATCCCTTTGTAAGACTTTGACCAAATAGGTATTTCAATACTACAAAAGGTACTTTATCAGACCATGAGATCTAATTTTTGTTTCAGAATCTAAGGTCACATGAGAGCAGCCCATAAATGTTGATGGGGCAACCTAAAGAGAGAGTCTTATATTTTTAACTCCAAACAGATTATCAGACGTGTGCAAACACATCCAACTGCTCTCCTGTCATTTCCCTGTGTGTCTGCATCACTCACACGCACGCAAATGAAGTTGAAAAAGAAACCAAGTGAACAGGAGGAGGGAGCCTTGAAGACATAATAAATGAGGCAAAAGTGAACGACAGGGACAATGATGTCAGGACCAGGAATTACTGCATCTGGGGTCCGGCGGTCAGAGCCGGGGAGGAAGGATATGGGATGACGGGAGAGCTGGGTGTTGGAATTTTCTGAAGTGTATGGAACTGATCAATCAACACCTTTGAAGAAAAAAAGACCTCAAGTACTTTATCAATACTCAAAGCAAAAGAAGTTCAAGATTATCTGCCTAATAAAGAGATTAACTTTCAGAATAAAGCTAATGACTCCGTGAGAGGTAAGGTCAGGCCACCTGATTGCAGGAGGTCCAAGTCCTGCAGCCATTGTTCAAAGAGTAGTGACGACTTGTTGCTGCCCTCCCAGCCAAGTGACTTGCTGAAAGGGGCCACTCTCGAGGGACAGAGAATACAAAAGGCTACTTGAAATTCATTCTACACTGGTATCCAAAAGAAAAGCAGTCTTTCTTCTCCAAGGTTCAGAGGGTTTTCCAACTATGACCGGTGAACAAGCCAGGCTTCGAGAAATACGGCGGAGGGTCAGCGTGTGTGCATCTGTGCCACCAAGGACTCGGTTCTGAGGACACGGGGGGGTAGGAGAGTGCAGTTGTCCTGGGGAGCATGCATAGATTCCGCTCCCTGAATAGCTTGACCCTGTACCATGCAGGGAACACCATGAGAAAGGGGAACAGACAGGGATTCAGTTTAGTTTTTCCTGTTGTGCTCATTTGCCTTCTTTGTCCTTGCTTTTTGGGGCTGATTTCTTAAAAAAAGGGTTTATTTATTTTTAGAGAGGGAGAGAAACATCAATGTGTGGTTGCTTCTCACACACCTCTAAGGGGGACCTGCAACCTAGGCATGTGCCCTGACTGGGAATTGAACCAGCAACCCTTTGGTTCACAGGCCAGCACCTAATCCACTGAGCCACACAGTTTGGTCTGCACATTCCCTCTCCCAACCCACACAGCCTGACAGCTGTTCCTCCCAGGGGAAGATGGGCGCTGGTCAGTTTAAGGGGAGACACACAGCCAGCCTGGTGGGGGCCCAAGCAAGGACACGTGTCTGGAATTCTGTCCAGTTAACATTTGTTGACCCCAACATGTCTTGGTTTCAACATCAAATTTATCTGAGCACTCGATTAGGTTGAAATGTGTCAAAAGATACCCACCTGGAACCTCAGAATATGACCTTATTTGGAATAATCTTTGCAAGTGTGATGAAGATAAGGACTTTGAAATCAGACCACCCTGAACTAGGGTGGGCCCTAAATCCAACCAGGAGAGCTCCCACAAGAGACAGAAAGGAAGAGAGAGTCAAAGGGGAGAAGGCCGAGTGACAACGGAGCCAGATAATGGAGACTACGCCACCCTGCTGCAAGGCAGTGACCATCAGGGATGTGCAAGGACTGAGAGACACTGGGACGGAGGCAGAGACAGTCCCCCCTCAGAGCCTCCAGAAGAAACGGACCCTGCCAACATCTGGATCTAGGATTTCTGGCCTCCAGAACTGTGGGAAAGTGCGTTTCTGCTGTTCTGAGCCCCCCAGTTCATGGAGCTTTGCTGTGCAGTGTCCCTGGGGGGCTAACACAGTCACCCCCATCGGGAGCGGCTGTCCCAAAGCGTGGTGGGAGTCAGGCACTCCTGGCCACAGGAAAGGGTGGCGAAATGCACCCACTGAAAGGTCAGAACTTTGTCAGCCTGCTTCCCTGCTCTGCTCCAGTCTCGGTTTCCAGGTTTGCACACCCAGCCCTGCCGGGCACAGGCAGCAGCCTGGAAGAGCTTTTGCCGGAGAAGCCAGCTGCCCCAGCTGGTCCGCTCCCCAGTGCTCTCCTGAGAGGCCTGCAAGTCAACGGGCTCTGCCCACACAGAGGCGGCTCAGCTGTATCGCTATGTGGCACTCTTAACCGGAAATGGAATACCAGATAATCCCAAATGGAAACAGATTCAGAGAATCAGGAGAGTGTCATGCAGGGGTTTTACAAGTCTTTGGAGCCCCATGTTCTTGAGAAAACTGTCCCTCCTTCCCACATAACCCCAAATGCCTCCCTCTTGCTCTGGATTCCGACAGTCTGATCCAGCTGCCTTAGTCCGGTGATACCTATGAGAACTTTTATATCTATTTTGCTCTGTTTCAGATGCTGAGTTCCCTATTTCATGCATCTCTGTCTCCCCAAGAGCTCTGACTTTTGTCAAGTCTCCACAAATATGACTAAAGATAGGACCCAGGGTACAGCACACTCCCCCACCCTGACAGACACAATCCCCATAACCTTGATGAATCAACCAGTAAGCCCATGTCCCAGGTGCCCCCATGGCTGGACCAATTATTCAGAATGGATTGAGTGCTTCTATATGCCCAGCCTCACGCTAAGAGTTTGATCAGATTATATCATTCAATCTTTGCAGCAGCCTTAGAAGCTAAGTACTGCAATTTCCCCCATTTTCCATGTAAGGGAACCAAGGGTCCCCAAGGTCGCGCAGACCGAGTTCAGACACAGGCAGTCTAAGTCCAGAGCCTGGGCCCTCCCATCTTCTACCAGGTTCTTCCACCAGGATCATTGGTGGTATGCAGTGATAAGATTCACTCACCTCTCCTCCATTCATAGCATCCTTAGCACCAGAAGTTGCAGGCACGCGTAGGTTAAATCTAAATGCCAAGAAGGCAGAGAGGGAATTCACTGGCCAGCATCACAGGTGGGGTCCCCAACTGCGGAGTGGAGAGCAGCCAAGCCCGGAGCCACACACGGGATCCAGAGGGCTCCCAGCCAGCCGGGCTCCCGGTTGGTTCTTCTGTGCGGTGATTAGCCTCACACTGGGAAGAATGAAAAGCTGAAGAGGAGCAAGAGACACTCCTTCGTCTGCTTACCTCCACACCTGCGCAAACTCAGGCAAACACGGGCTGTTTGAATATAAAGTAGTGGTAGCAGCTGTTGTGGATAAAAATCGAATGTGGTTCCCAGACCCCTCCTTGGGTGTAAATTAGACCTTTGGAAACTAGATGAACCTCTTTAGTTCTCTAGAACCCCACAGCAGCCTGGTGCCCTGAGTGTACCCAAGGGCCTCACAGAGTTCATTTTGCTTAAAAAAGGAGGTTTGTGTGTACCCATGAAGAGGCTTTTGGGCCTACAGATTGTGGTCAACTGAATAGTGCCCCTCCCTCAAAAAAAGATATTGAGGCTGTAATCCCGGGAACCTGTGGATGTTACTTTATATGGCAAAAGAGACTTTGCAGGATTGATTAAATTAAGGGTCTTGAGATGAGGAGACTATCCTGAATCGCCCAGCCAAACTCTAAACGAAATCCCTCATTAGAGGCTCAGAGGGAACACAGTCCGGCTGACACCTTGATTTTGACCTGGGGAAACTGATTCTTGGCTTCTCATCTACAGGACTCTTAAGTGAATAAATGTGTGTGTGTGTGTGTGTGTGTGTGTGTGTGTGTGTGTGTGTGTGTGTGTGTGTGTTTAAACCACAAAGCTTGTAGTCCTGTGTTACAGAAGCCAGAGGAAACTAATAAACAGCCTCATGGCTCTTCATGAATAACCAATCTATTCTGCATTTATTTAGCATTCCCACTTTACTTTTTTGTTAAACAAGTAGCCAACCTGATCATTTTAGATGCTTTGTGAACAAAGAATGGCAACAGCTGGCCATCCAAATGCCCATTGCTGACGACTAGAAGACAGCTTCCCGTTTCTTCTGACCTTTGGGCTGCTGGCTTACAGGAAGATGTAAGAACAGGGCAGGCTCCCGCAGGATCCCTCTGTCCCAAAGCCCATCACGAGCATCCGCTTTTCCTCAACAACAGGTAGCCAGGTAAACACTGCAGATCCACGTCTGTCATCCTGATGCCCCTGTCCCAGACCACCGCCTCCCTGCACCCTCCTCCTCGTAGGTGTAGGAAGCTGAAATCAGGGTTGTGGTGATGGCTGCAGGTCAAGGGTAAGGTAGGATGTCCCTCTCATCCTCAGTAGGAAGGCAAGAAAGACAAAGGACAAACTGGGCTTAACCACCCCAGGGCAGATCCTGTTGTTTGGATCAAGCTGACGTTGACTTTTGATAAATGGTATACGGCTACTTCCCAGGCACTCCCATCTTCCGGCAGCATCAGGTGGCAGAAAGTAGGTTGGTCTTAGAATTCGACAACCTCACCTTTGACACTTTACATCTGAGCCTCAAGCCTCATCTGTAAGATGTAAGGATTTGATTAGGCCAGGGTTTGCACACCAGAATTTCTTATTTACTAAATTCATTGACATGCATTTTCAAAATAGTTGAAGCATCTTTGCTCTATGTATAGCTTACTCACAGCGCTGCTCTTTTAGAACAAAATGCAATGAAAACTGCTTTTCCTTTTATAGATAAAAATATGTAGAATGGCAGCATCTTTTTCAAATTCCAACTAGAGATGGCTAATTTTTGGAGGGAGTATTTCAAGGGAGCGACCAAAATGATGCCGGTCCTGCGACTACAGCTATCATATTTGTGATGGCCGAGTCCTACGGAAGTCCGCGCACTTGACCGAACATCATATGTCAAAGGCCCCCGTTTGCCCCTAGGTATGAACACGTCTGCACCGTTAGATCCTGTCCTAGGCTTTAATGAATGACATGAACTTGTAGAAGCTATCCCAACATGAGCACCTCCTGAAATAAACTTATGAAGTCTCCAAACTCAATCTGTAGGAAGTGCTGAGCATTGCTTGTTAAAGAAATTAACGAATGCGGTGCCATAGGTGCCATAGGTGAGAAAGTGCTTATCGGTGAATATTTTCCACAGCCACAAACCTGCGAAGAAGCTGCATGCGCAGCTCTTCGCGCTGTTAACTCTGTTATTTACTTTGCACAGGTTTTCGGGTTTTTTTTGTTTTTCATCAGCGCAGAGAAAAGCATGTATCTTGCTGGAAGGTAATGCTTTAAGGTCAGAAAGACCCCATGCACGAATGAGCATTTCTTGGAAGACTGGGAAACCAGAGTGATTCTGTAGGTCTACACAAGGCTGCCCCTCCTTCCTGAACACTTAACACAATTGCTCTTCCTTCTGTATCACATCATTGCCCTGCTTTTGCCTGCTCTGAATTAACTGATAGGACTCAGAAATGTCCATGTCTACTGTACAGATGTTCATCTTCTCTCTCAGTACGGCAGAGAGGCTGTGTACTTCGGAAAATCAACCAGTTCCACCGGCCAAAGTTGTGCACCATGGAGGGAACCACTTTACCTCCCTAAGTCTTGGCTGGGACCACTTGCAGTGGGTGGGTGGGGTGACTCTCATTCTCTCTCCCCCCTTACTCCTCCCTGACTTACCAACTGCCGCTGCTGGCCTCACTGCGATCCAAGCAGGGAGGGAGGAGAGGTGACCAGGACAAGAGTTCTGACTTGATCACTACGGTCCTTAAACGGTCCCACGCTCTCTGGGTCTAAGAGGTGCTTCAAGCTGACCCGTTCTCTGGCAAGTGCTTTTAGGGGTTCTCTGGACACCTACTGCTGGGATACTGCAAACATACCTTTATCAGGAGCAGAGAGCCTCTTCATCAGGCCCCATTCAACCCCTCCAGAAGGAGTCTCCACCGCTGGAATCTCCAGGAATATTGATTCCAGCCAAGGGCTCCACAGCTGGACCGGGGAGTCATGCCCCTTGATATAGCATCAGAAGGCAGGGTCAGTAGTTCCCAGCATACTTCTGGACCTGCTGGCACAGCCGCATTGGTTTGCTTAGGTTTGCATCCCACACCTGGTGACTCTGCCCAGTAACTGTGGGGACTCAGGTTTCCACAGAAGATGAGATCCCACTCGAAGAGGAAAGTACTCCCCACCCCAGGCCTGGGAGAGGGTTGGGGCTTCGGACAAAGCTCTCTTCACAACATTCCTCCTGACAAGCCATCTCCTGATTTCCGTGTTCTTGACCCTTCTATACCCTTCATCTAGGTGAGACTCACTTGGGTAAAGGGTCCAAGACAAGTAACTAGAACACATTTTTTGAAATGTGGGTATGGCTAGTGGCCAATATTCTTGTAGGTAATGTGGTATCTGACATTCGTCCCTTCTTTTTAAAAATTGAGATATAATTCATAATCCATAAAGTTCACTTATTTAAAGGGTACAGTCAGTAGATTTTAATATATTCACAAGGTTGTGCAACCATGTCTGCTACCCAGTTCAGAACATTCCCACCACCCCCAAAGAAACCCCATACCCACGAGCAGTCCCCCTTTCTCCCCACCCCACACACCCTGGCAAATGGTCCATCCGTACTGCAGCGCACACCAGTACCGCATCCTTTTTTATGGTTGGATAATACCATTGTATAGATATACCACAATTTGTGTATTCATTCATCAGTTGATGGGCATTTAGGATGTTTCCAATTTGTGGGTATTATGAATAATATGTACAACTTTTTGTGTGGATATGTTATTACCTAAGAGTGAAATTGCTAGATTACGTGGTAACTCTATGCTGAACCTGCTCAGGAACTGCCAGACTATTTTTCAGATGGCTATACTATTTTACATTCTCAGCTGTACAAGGGTTCTGGTTTCTCTACATCTTTGCCAACACTTGTTATTGTCTATCTTTTAAAAATATAGCTACATTAGTTGGCATGGAATGCTATCTTGTGATTTTGATTAGCATTTCTCTAATGATTAATACTTTTATTGCACGTGCTTGTTGGCCATTTGCATTTCTTCTTTTAAGAAATGCCTATTCAAATCCTTTGCCCATTTTTTAATTGGGTAATTTGTCTTTTTATTGTTGACTTGTGAGAGTTCTTTATGCTTAATACTAGATTCTTATCAGATACATGATTGGCAGATACGTTCTCCCATTTTGTGGGTTATCTGTTCACTTTCTTGATACTGTTCTTTGAAACATAATGGTTTTAAATTTTGATGAAGTTCCATTTAATATATTTTTCATTTGCTCATGCTTTATCTAACATACCATGGCCTAATCCAAGGTCATGAAAATTTACACCTATGTTTTCTTTTAAGAGTTCTATCATTTCAGCTGTCACATTAAAGTCTGTGGTTCATTTCGGGTAATTTTGGTATATGGTGTGAGGATTTATTGTATGTTAACACCAGCCTTACACTCAGCACCCTGTAATATATCAGTATCATATTTTTGTAAATAAGAGGTAGAAAAAATATCCATGCCATTAAAAAAAAGATGTTAAACACTTCAAAATATGTAAATTTTATAGAAATTAAGATATTTATTGGTATGTACACTATGAATCATCTTCATGTATTAAAAGAGATTTCTTAGGTTCATTCTAGGCAAAAATTCTGACTTTATTTGGCTTACAATTTTTACTTGAAAGCAATGCAAGCAGCAATTCTTTAAAAAATCATAATGCATAACTTTTCATGCATTTGAGTTATTCTAATACTCAATAACTAATTTCTCTAAGGAAAAACTCTTTACAAATTAAAACATTACTCTTACACCTGTAACCTGGATTAGGTGGATGTTAACAAAATTTAACCAAATATTACTCCTCAAAACCGTTCTTGCTGAAATGCATGTGCCTCACACAGAGAAATACCCTGCAGCAATCTGATCTCTTCTTGAATGAAGTCTTGGATGAGATGAAGTGTCAAGAAATAGAATTGTTGGTAGTCTGCTACCAGAGCTCACGGCACTCAGAAGTGCACAAAAACACAAAGGGAAGGCATTTCTAACCCAGCAGGTGTAAGAGAAGTGGGGGAGGAGACTGCAATCAGAGGTGTAAAAGGTAATCTGTATGGCAGAGGCACCTGAGAAATAATGAAGGCTGTGATTTTGGAGTTAGTTGGAGCCCCTGTGTCTGCAACTCGGTTCCAGTACCGGCCAGTTCTGTGAACCCGAGGGAGTCACCTCGGTAAGCCTCAGTTTCTTCTGCTCTTTAATGTGTTTCCTGACAGTATCTGACTTGTAGGGTTGTTGTACGGATTAAATGAGTTCGTTCCGCACACGGCACCTAGTTCAGTTCCTTGTGCAGAGAGAGAACCCAGTGTTAGCTTTATTATCTATTATTATTATTCCAAGAAACAGAAAACTTGCATGGGGCCCCCAAATGACTGAAAGTTATTGGCTTTCAGAATCAAATTCCTATCTCTTGGAGTTCCTATATGATATATAACATCCAAATAAGCCCCCCCCCCCCAAGCAAAAATGCTTCTGTGGACAGGTGAATATAGGTGTTATTTTGGTCTTTGGGCATGAATTTCAGGGATCAATTCTCCCCTGTGGGAAAATGTGCTTGGAGGAACTGGGAAGTAGTTATTACACAATTCTTCTCTAAAGAAGAGCCACTTAAGTGAGAATGGGGGAGACAGAATAGCCTCAAATGAATTATACAAATGAGAAGTACAGTTGCCACTGAATCAATAGGAAAATGCAGGGCACCTGGGTCCGAGCTTCCCCCTGACAGTAGACAACACGGACCACTTACCCTCTCTGGGTTTCACTCTTTTTACTTGGCAGGTGAGATTTTGAATTTCACCGGATGATCATTAAATTCTATCCCAGATTGAAACGTCCAACATAAAATTGTGACCATTTATTTACTTTCGGTTTCATCCAAAACTCTATCAGAAAGCAGTATTTGAAGGATTATGACTTACAGAACACACATAACCATAGTAACACAAATTTTTAACTTTTTTTCCAAGCCACCTATTTGAATAGGTAGTAGAGTCATGTAATTCAAACCACAAAAAGGTGTACCCAAAAAGGCTTTCTCTCACGGATTCAGTACCAGCCCTTCCCAATCCACACGCACACCAGTAACCATGAGGATCCTTCCAGATATTGCTTACAAATTTATATGCACAAGGCAACACAAGCAGACCTTTGTTCCCCCGTGTCCACGTACTGGCAATATACAATGCTCCCCTTTCCACACCTTGCTTTTTTCACTTAACAATATATCTTGGAGATCGTTCCATATCAATAATAAAGATTTTCTTCACTGTCTCTTATAAGAATAGAACATTTCATTGTGCATGTGCAGGTCATCTGGGTTTTCAAACTTATTATCAAATGAATGTGCATTATAGTTGATTTTTTAAAATGTTCCCTGATGTCCACAGCTATTCCCCATTCTACGCTCTCCTTTCTCCTCTGAATTCCGTTTATTTGTATCTTCTCTCTTTTCTCTGGAGCCGTCTTGGCAGGAGTCTTTTCTCTCTTGTTAGTATTTTCTAAGAATTTTGCTTTCATTAATCTCTATTATTATTTTGTTGTTTGCGATATTTTCCTCCTTCCTGTTTCTTTGGATTTCTTCTGTTGCTCTTTCCAATTCTTTACATTGATTAACATTTTTGTTTTTACACTTTGTTTCCAAACAAATTTATTTATAGCTACAAAGTTCCCTCAAAGGGCTACTTTGTTGCCACACAATTTTAAAAATTAACTTTCTTGAGTTATAACTTCTGTAACATGAAATTAGTCCTTTTGTGTGGATGGGTTGATGAGCTATAACATGTGTGTACCCTAAGCGAGCACAGTCAAGATATAGCACGCTTCCGCTGGCTGCTAAAATGGGCCCTCATGCCTCTTTTCCATCAGTCTTTTCTGACACTGCACTAAAGCAACACTTATTTGCTTTCTAGCACTATAGATTAATTTTGCTTTTTCTGGGACTTTCTATAAATGGACTCCTATAGAAATGCACTCTTTAATGTCTAGTCTTTTTTACTCAGTGTTATGTTTTGGAGCTCCATCCATGCTTTTGCACACAGCAATGGTCCATTCCTTTTCATTCCTGAGTACTATTCCTTTGTATGGATATACCATAATTCCTTTGTTTAGCTGTGAACCTGGATGGATACTTGCTTTGCTTTCACTTTGGGGTGAAGGTGAAGAAATCTTCTCTGAACATTTGAGTACAAGTATGTATGTTGTCCCACAAATTTTGAAACATTGGATTTTTATATCTTTCATTACTAAATATTTAAAATTTTCCTTTATAATCTCTTTTAACTTGAGCATTATTTAATAATATATTGCCTACTTTCCAAATATACGCATTTAAGCTCTCTTTCTGCTGTTATTTTCTAAAGTCTCCATCTCCTATCTATTCTGGGATCAGTTTTAATAACTCATCATCATAGAAAAGTTATCTGTCACAACCAAGTTCACAAGCTTATGTTATGGAGTTAGCAGTATACTCTCTGCCAGTCCTTTAGTGCTCTCTATTTCTGTGGTTATTATTATTAGTTTTCACTTTATACATTCTTTTCCCACTCATTTAGATTAGCTGACAGTTGCATTTTGCTTTTATTAGAAAAATAAGACCTTTGTCTTTGTTTCACATTTTGTTTTCTCATTAATTAATTTATGCTTTCCCCTTTGGGTCTTTCTCCCTCCACTCTTATTTGGTTTATTTTCTTCCCTTTGTTAATTTATGTACATTTTTATTACACATAAATAGCACAAAGTAGAATTTATAGTGTCACAACATACCTTCTGATATGTGTTATTTTCCTAGAGAGTCTGCAATTTTGGTTTTGGATTCCTCCTTGCCTCAAAAGTCACCCTAAGAAACTTTTAAAAAATATTTACAGGGGAGTAGTGCTGTCTTCGTTTGTGTTCATCTATTGCTTTCCCGTTGCAGCCAGGGAAGGTGTTTGCACAGGTTCCACTTTACCACTTCTCTTAGTTCCCTCTGTGCCCTAATAGATGGTCAGCTTTGTGTGTGCGAATTTTGTTTGTGTACTTGGGGGCACATGTGTGCTCTGTTTTCATGGCACAGAGTATGATATATACAATTGGATTTCCCTTGTTAATTTTGTTGTTTAACTCTGCTGTTTTTATGACTTTTTATTCACTTGATCTGCCATAGACTAAGCAAATGCACCAAAGTCTCTTCCCATTAAGTATTTCTGCCTAGATCTTGTTGTACTGAATTTTTTTATACATGTTGATACTATGTTTTTAGGCTTATGTACACTCAAAACTATTTGATCCTTGTTCTGAACTGCACTCTTTATCATGCTAAACTGTGATATTGTTATAGTTGTAAAGGCAACTGATAAATGAGAATTGTTCTGCCCTGGCTGGTGTGGCTCAGCAGACTGAGTAACAGCTTGCAAACCAAAGGGTCACTGGTTCGATTCCCAGTCAGACCACATGCCTGGGTTTTAGGCTGAGTTCCCTGTTGGAGACATACAAGAGACAACCAATTGATGTTCCTCTCCCTCTCGTCCCCTCTAAAATGAAATAAATTAGATCTTCATAAAAAAAGAATTGATCTAGTTCTGTGTCCCCCCCACTGTTTTTCTCCCACTATTCAATACCAGTTTATAACATTCATCTTTATGTTTTAAATATATTTTTACTTCTTCCATTTGCTTTATCAGCTCTAAACTACAGGTTTCATCTCTTCACCTGAAAGATCAGGAAATCAGGGTCCCTACACTAGCTCCATTAAGTGACACTGTTACTCCCACGTTGACATCATCAGGGCTTAGAATATTTACATTCAGCTCCTGATGATATATTGGTGTCCATCGAAATATATTATGAACGCCAGGCCTTTCCAGTCCGGTTCCCAGCCCTCCCTGACTGGTCTCAGCCCTCAGATGAGAAAAGGCCTCTGTGGTCTTTGAGGACCACAGTGTACGGATCCTGTGCTGGAGGGCTGTTTGGGACTCTTCAGGTTTGGAGCCGTAGGTGGGGGCTTGGTCTGAAGCGCAGGATCTACGGGCCTGTGGAGATTGCAGTGCCGGGTAGCAGAGAGGGCCGAGCGTTGCCAGCAAACAGGGCCTGCCTGTGAGCACGGTGATGTGCTCCTGAAGGCTCAGGGAAAATCTGGGCAGCGGCGTGGCAGGGGACAGGTATCCCACTTGAGTAGATGGGGACACTGAATCATGACAACTTGGGTTCAAGAGGTAGAATAGTCACGTGTGACCCGCACCCTGTCCCTAGGCTACACAGGCCTGGGAACATTTAGACTAGATCTGAAATTAAAACATGAGTCAGTAAGAAAATATTGTACATTTTTTGTAGATAAATGGTGAGGTCTGATTAAACAAAAATGTGGGATTATAGATGTTTACATGCAGCTCTTCCTGTAATTGATACAGATGTGTACTTTTGTCTTTAAATAAGAATCAGAGTTAGAACTGGATAAAACAAATACTTCCTACTACAACCAGTACCCTTCCCTGAATAGAGTTTAAACTCATCTTGTCACTCATGCCTTTCTTTTTGCTACTATTATCACACACACACTCATTCATGGTAGCCTTCTGGAATTCTCCTTCAACACACCGGGGCTTTCTCAGTCCACCTCCATGTGTCCAAATCGTCCTCCCTCCCTCCCTAGGGCCTGCAGGGGCACAGGTCCAGAAAAACAAAATCACCCTGTCACAACCCTTCCCTGCTCCCCTCATTCAGAGGCTACTTCTTTCTCCTTTGAACTCCCAAGCTGTTTTATCTGCGCCTCTCACGGAGTTGATCACTTTCTGGCTTGTATTAGAGTTGTTTATGTGTATTAGACATCACGGTCAAGACGAAAGAATGACTGTTGGCTTTGGAGTCGGACCTGTCTGAGGATGGATGCCAGGTCCATCCCTCGCTAGGTGGGTGGCCTTGGGAAAATTCCAGAGTCTGGGAAGCCTCCTTTTTTGGCAAAATGTATAAATAATATCCTGTCTCCTGATTGTTTTGAAGATTGGGAATTGTATACATAAAACACAGTGCTTGGTAAAATACCAAAAAAGTCAATCATCATTATTATCATTATCATTATCATCATCATCCTTATTTATGATGTTATTTTTGTTATTTCTTATGTCCCCTTTGAAGTATTTAGTTATCCATTCATCAAACAGATATTTATGGAGAACAAACTCGGTGTCAGGCACTGGGCTTCACACGGGGAAAAAAGACAGAAGATTTGGGCTGGGGGGAGGTGAAGGCGGTGAATAAACAAGCAAACAAATAAATACAGAGATAATTTCACAAGAAGACAGACTGTGAAGAAACTAAAATGAGTGAGATACGCAGTGGAGAGTGACAGAGGCGGGGGAGACAAGCGAAGGTCACTCGGGGAAGGGAGCGCTTGGACAGAGATCAGGGTACCATCGCAGGAAGCACCTACCAGCGGCCCCAGGGCCAGAGCGTCTCAGAGGGCCCTGAGGGGGACTGAGTGAACTGAAGTGGATGAAGGAAAGCATGGCAGAGGATGGATGGGAAGCGACGGGCAGTGGCCAGTCCCCGGGGGCTGCGTTGGCCCTGTTAAAGGGCATGGGTTTTATTCCCAGTGTGATCGGGAACTTCCTGGAAGACCTGGTTCTCTGGCTCGCACCCAGTGTGAAAGATCAGCCTGTGCGTGTGTTCCCCGAGTGCTTTCACCCAGCAGCCAGTCCACAGGCTTTTGTGAAATACAGAGATGAAAGGAAAGAAGGAAGACAGGAGGGGGGCGAAAGGAGGAAGAGGAGGTCACAGTGGACATCTGATGGTTCTCACCATTGTCAGGGAATCGAGGACAGACTGAGGCCGGCCTTGGTAGGTGGAGAAATTTTTCATCCTCCCGTGAACACTTGGTGTCATGCTGGTCTCTTTCCTCGGGTGGTCCCAGATGGTGCTGGGGGCTGGGGACCTGGGAGGTCTGCGAGAAGAGCAGCTCATCGCTGCCTCTGGCTCTCATCGCTGGCAGTTCCGTCTCTCAGGTCGCAGATAACAACTGTCAGATGGTCTGACTGTGCAGCAATAAGCTTCCCCAAAGCAAAGAGGCCAGCCCAGCTCCAGGAAAAGCTGCAGTCTGGACAGAACACACAAGCCTGGAAAAAATTAAAAGTTCATGAGCAAATGAACAAAGCACCTCAGGGAAATGCAAGGGGTTAGCCATAAGCACACAATGTTCCCGACGCCCTTGAACGCACAAGCAGAAAAATAATCATACATCCTTGGTAAAGGGAAAAAGAAACCACAAGAGCAACAAGTCAGGGCTGCCATACAAAACTAAAAATAATGCCGCAAAAGGTCCGCCCGGCCCAGAGATGGATGAAGGCAGCGGGGGAAGATGAGAAGTAAGGAGAGGGGCCAAGAGGTGGCAGGGGGGCGGGGGGTAGGGGCCAGGGGCTGCTGGGCACAGCCTACCCACCTTGCCTTCCAGAGCATTCCCTTCACAGCCTCAGGGACACAAGTTCCCCCAGGCACCCTGCTCTCTAAGAGCATCATGGTGAGGAGAAGCGAGGCTACAAATCAGGAAAACCACAGCCTCCTCTCAACTATTGTTTTATTTTTTATTTACAATTCTGTAACACATCATCTAATATTAAATGTTTTTTTTTAATGAATTTTGGTCTGAAATATAAAAAGAACTGAACTCAAGCTCAGCCGAGCCCCCTGGCACCATGGCGCAGGGGACATTTGCTCACAGACGAACACCTCCAGGAGAAGGTGTGTGGGTCAGAGCAGAACAGCAGCGTGCGGAGAGTGTGCGCGTGTGAGACTCGGGCCCCCAGGTGAGTCCCACTCGAAGGGTTACCAAGCCTGGAAGGGATGAGAGCTGCTTGTCTCCGCTCGCAGCTCGAGGAGCGACAGCCCTCGGAATAAAGGTGGAACGAGCTTGCGTGCTCATTATTCTTAACGACCAGTTTCCTCGCGGGTGCCAGCTTTGCGCACAGAAAGGCCGCGGGAGCACATTTCTGGGAAATGTTGCTGTCAGAGCCAAATACCAGCTGCGGCTTCATCACCGAGGTTCCTGGAACACAGGCCTCTTTCACCAGAAAGGTGGAAGGAAGACCTCAGGCAAGGACGCACTGCCTGGGGCTGAGGCCTTGCCAATGTCACATTTACAAAAGGTAAAGCAAACTGTTTTGGCACAAAGGGAGAGATTTTATCCAGAAGCTGTAAAGATGTTTGGATTTAAATCATCGTACCATGTCTACCACGTATGGGGCGCCCAGTGTTCTGCATAGGACAGGAAGGGGCTGCAATGACACCGACGTCCCCTGGGTAGGTCTCTGAGAAGCCCAGCGATTTCCCTCAGGCCTCTTGGTGGGTAAATGGGGTTCCCAGGTTGGCCTAGGACTATCTCGTTCTGATGCTGGAACAACAGTTCACTTCTCCACGACCACAACGGGAAAGTTTAAATGGCCGGTTCCATCCGCATGTCCACCTCGGTGAAAATCTTGGATGGCTGATTGTGTTTTCACTGGCTGTTGTGGGGAGAGTGGTCAACCTTTTCATGGAACATACGCAGTAGGGGTAGCCTTCTCGCCCGCAATGCTGCCGTGTAGTTTCCTGGAGAAGGAATTTTGCATTTAAATCTCCAAAGAGAAATGCTCTTTTCAGACTTTCTTTGGCTCGGCGTTGCTCTGTGTCACGAAGATCAGCTCCACGGCTGGGGCACGGAAGAGTAAAAATAGATTTCCCATTAGCAGCGACAAGTAGCGGTTGTTTGTCAGCCAAAAGGGGAGTTCTTTCATTCTTTTCCTGCTTGAGCTCTTTCGCTGCCAATGGTTAAGCCAGGTTCGCTGTAGAGTGGGTGAAAGCCGACTTCACACCTGGACGCCGCGTGCGTGGTCACCTGCAAACGATGGCTCCAGGGATGTGAGGACAGGCATACTAAACCCAGGCAGGACTTGAGAGCATCCCCCCTGTCCCAACCAAAAAAAGAAGAAAATAAGTTTGGCTTTAATGCATATATGCAACATTGAAGTTATCCTGAAAACCTAAAAGGAAGCTATTTTAATTTAGCAAACATACAAGTTTTATGGCATTGTCAAAGTAACGTCTTATTCTTAATTATGTATAAGGGAAAGGGACCACTCTGTCATATTCCTTTTCAAGGCTCAGTGCCTACAAAGTGCTAAATCTTTCCCAACTAAACTAATCGTCTCCAACTAAACATCTCCCTATATGGATACCTAAAACCCCATTTTTAGCCGTAAGCTCCCCTTCGCAGAAGTGGTCTCTTTTTTTCTGGGTAGGTTTTCTTTTTTGAGGCAAATTCCTTGGGAGGGAATATATTAATTTAATATACCTTTGAGGGGAAATGATTGGCTCTCAGATATGTTTCCTCCACACCAGAAAGACCCGGGGTCCCGTGAAAACGTTTGGCAAAGGGCAATGCCCACCTCACCCGATGTGTAGAAAAGTTGGGACGCATTTGCTGACTTAGTATTTTTGCCTTAGGCCAGTCCCTAATTCTATAAAATGTGCCAGGGAATCACAAAAATCCTGAAATTCTGTTATTGTAAGAAACCAGCTCTCTGCTTTGAACCTGCGGGGCAAGTCCACGGCAGTCCCGGTGTCTTCTTCCCAGGAGGAACCTCAACGGCCCTGCCGGTGAAACACACCGCGTTTGGCTTTGATGTTGATGCACTTCTAGACCCCGGTTATGCTCAGATGACCTCCGTGTTTTATAAACAAAGAGGCAGAGGCCCAGAGAGGCGTGCTTGCTTGCGCAAAGTTTCTTAGCTGTGGCAAAGCGAAGACGAGAGCCAAAGCAGTCACGCGATCATTAGAAGAAATACCCGCCTCCACAGATTCCCATCTGTCAAACATTTCAGCAAACACCAATAGTCGGGTTACTCTCTTCAGGAAGAAGTTTGTTTAGCTCAGCCAAATGTATTATATTTTTCAACAGATGAAGTAAACCAGATTCAGACTCTGCCTTTTTCTTTTTTTACGCATGGGGGGTGGGGCTCTGCTAAGGGGAGTAGTTGGTGTGGGGAGGGGGTGAGAGGTGGAAGCCAAATTAAATGAACAATTTCCATTTAAACCAAAAACATGCTGCTGATGAGAAAAATAGGTTGGTTGTTTTAGATGCATCATTAACATTTCCCCCTTGACTTGTGTGCGTAAGGGGTTATGGTGTGATATGTGTATGTATGGGTGTGTGAGTGGTGTGGCATGCATGTGTGCATGTGTGTGGCATGCTGTATGAGTGATCTGGTATGCATTCTGCATGTGTGTGCATGAAGTGTGTGTTGCTCATGTATACCCATGTGTGTGCAGGTGGTACGGTTTGCATGTGTGTATAGGTGGGGCAGTGTGGGTCTGAATGTGTGTGTGTGGTGTGTGTATGTGCACACATGTGTATATTAGTGGTGCAATGTGCCTGTGTGTATGGGTGGCATGATGTGTGTGAATGTGCATGCATGTGATGTATGGTATGTGTGGTGGTGTGGTATGGGTCCAGGTGTGCATTGTGTGTGGTGTGGTGTACATGTGTGTACATGAGTGCTGCAGCATGCCTGTATGGGTGTGGGTGGTGTGTGTGTGTGTGTGTTTGGCTGTCATCTTCTGTGAAAAGTAAATGGGAAGCTGCATTGAACCCAGGAGGAAAAGCCCTTAATTAACAGTTGGGCTTCAAAAGGTTAACGAGACAGCTGAGCGGTACTCTCCCCCTGGCTAACCCGGAAGCCCCCGAGGGCACTGGAGAAGGATGCTGGACCGGGAAGGTGGCAGCGGGGGAGGTGGTAAAGCTTGCGTCTGGAGTACCGGAACGTCAAATCAGGGACTTCCACGTGGCATTTTCTGACAGCCTAGTGTCATAAATATATGTCGGGATTCCAGGGAACATCATTGTTTTTTCAGTTTTCATGCCTTTTCATCATCGAAACTTTCCAAGAGTCGAGTGGAAGTGAGTTGGAATCTCGCACCAACAATCAGCCATTGAGGGACCTTAGACAATTTCCTTTGTAGGCCCTAGTTTATTGTACTGGGTCAAATGGTGTTCTCTGTAACATCTACAAACCTTCGGGATGAAGGGTTATAGGGGCACAAGAGGTGATTTATGACCAGCGACAGGCATGTAGCAAAACGCCTGATAGACAGGGGCTACGAGTGTGACTTAGGTTTCCCTGTATCTGGTCCAGGAGGAGTTCTGAACTCATGGGCAGGAGACCAGGGGCTTTGGTTCCTTGACATCACAAGGAAAAAAGAAAACGCACCACATGGCAAATAAAGGATTCCATCCAGCACTAGCCCTTGGTGATTCTATCATTCCTTCGGGCCTCTTTGCAAGTCTGCTGTGGAAGTCCTTTCCACCGGCCTGCTCCGACTGACCTCATTCTGCCTTCTGGTTCTGTTGCTTTACCTTCTTAGGGCTGCACCTGTCCCCCACTCTCCACCTTACTGTCTATCCAGATCGACGTCAGCAACCCCCTAGGTCAGGACACGACTTCAAATTTGTGCACCAGCTCCACGCGCTGAACACTGAGCCCATGAGACTATGTCCAAACTCTCTGGGAGGTAGCTGTTAAAGCCCTTTCAGAATCCATTGTAATCAACCTGGCATAAATATAATTTTACAGTCATGTTAAATGGGGGTGCAACTAAAATCCAGTTTCCTTGTATACAAGTGGCCCAGACAAGCTGGGAACTAAGCTGGCTTTGGGAACAAGAGGTGAGAACCGCATCCCTGTGCTGTATCCCTCACACAAGCACCCAGTAGTTCCTCAATAAGACTGAAGGTGTGATGAGGGAAAGCACATGGGGATTTCATGTTGTAAAAAAAGAAGGAACTGACTCCCTATCTAATGATTCAAGTTAGAACCATGGTTCTTTTTTAATCCAATTATCCTCAAATCTTTCATCTTGGTCTCATAGGTTAGCAGGTATTATGTTTCTGACCTGAATGTGTGTGTTCGGGGCACTGGTGTTCGTTCTCAGCCCCGCAGGTGAGGACAAGTCAGCAAAGGAGCCCAGACAGGGGTGTCTGTCCAGACAGGGGTGTCTGTCCATGCCTCTGGTACCAGTCGAGGCCCCACTGTTGTGGATGCCCCAATGTACTTTAAACTTCCTTTGGAATTTCTTGAGAAAATCTAACCCCTATTTGAAAAGGACAACCTGTAACTGAAGCACCAAGAAAAAAAAAAGGTATCATTCTAGATCTTGTACTCTAATTTAGCTCCATGTGCCTCATTATAAAAGTACATTGGTGTTTGTAGACAAAACATGAAGAAGTCCTTTTAGCGCTTCAATGGTCAGTGCACAGGAATTCATTAAGAGGGGACAGCAAGCTGCCCAACAGCTTGAGAACAGTGGGGCAGAGCTCCCAGACGCTCCTTTAGCAGGTCCAGAAATTCAGAAGCCCAGGGCGGGGGTCTTTGCCCCCTGTCAACTCTCTCCCGTAAGATACATCTATCACGGGGGGGAGTTAGGGTGCCAGCAAATGTTTTCTATAAAGGATTAGATAGTACATATTTAACTTTGGGGGCCATAGGTTTTTGCAGCAGCTGCTCTTAACTCTGCTGTTGCAGTGCCACAGGCTGTCCTTAAATGCGTGAGTGCGGCCCAGTGCCAATAAAACTTTATTTACAAAAACAGGCAGCTGGGCTGAATTTGGCTCAGAGGCCATAGCTGGCTGACTCCTGATGTACCAGCCATGGAGTGGTGTGATATATGATTTACTAAGTTTCTCATCCAACCCCCTTTGTGGTTTTTCATAATATTTTGTTTTCTTTCTCATTATAAAAATGAGATAAGATCCTTGTAAAAACTTACAGCAGAGTAGAAAAGATGAAAATCACTCATAATGCCATGAGACATACCACTTCTTAATATTGGAGGGTTGTATTTTGTAGAATCAGGATCATACTATCATTTTGTAAGTGCAAATTTACCTGATTCTCTTATTTTTTCTGCTACTTCCTACATAAGCTTACACTTAATTTTACTGATTTCTGGTACACGGATGATTTCAGGAGAAGTGAGGAAGTTCACCAGCATCATCTCTCTCCACTCATGTTTACAATGGGGGTCTGCGGGGCCCGAGATCTGGAGCAACGCAGTGTGGGGGTGGGGGGGGTGGTAAATGCCTCTCACATGTCCCCCCCGGGTCCGGGTGCAGAGTGATCCCGGACAGAAGGGCTGTAATGGGCCGGGCGGGAGAAACAACTTGTTGCTAATATTGTATCCTAAGGCTCCTGTTAAAATCCATGTAAATCCTTCAGGAAATTCTACTCAGCTGGTGCATAGTCCAAGCTTTGAGAAGTACTGTGGGTTGGCAGTATTCAGGAAATGCTACATCAAAATATAGTACTTTGGCTTTTGAATATTTCCAGCTGAAGGGATTTGAGAAAACAGCAGAAGGAGGTCACTGTGACCTTCTCCCCACCCGGCTCCCAGACACAGGTCATAAAACCCTCTCGTGAGAGCCGCCCTCCCTATGCCCTGGAGGACTGGAGCATTCTTATCTCTAAAGACAAAGAAATGCTGGGAAGAATCTGACCAAGGAACATGCCTTCCTAAGTTTCCCCGGACTGTGCTGGCTACACTTGCCTCGTGCCCCTTCACCTATGGAGTTCGTCCGTGTGTGTGTGTGTGTGTGTGTGTGTGTGTGTGTGTGTTCCCTCTTCATCAAGCCCTGCGAGAAAACACTCAGGTCTAACAACTATCTCGGGGTCTTCATTTCCTTATGAGGTTCTTGTGTCATGTAAATTTTATATTCAATCGATTTATGTGCTTTTCCCCTGTGAATGTGTGTGTCAGTTTAATTTTCAGACCCAGCCAGGAACTTTAGGAGGGTCCCGGGACCCCTCTTCCTTCCCTGCAGGGAGGAGATCCCTGTACCCCGAGCTTCAGCTGCCCTTTCACTGCGGGTGAGGACTCAACCTCCAGGGCAGCTCATAACTCAGGCTTCCTCGCTGCCCACATTTTTGCCAGTTTGGTCATTTATCTAATCATTAGTGTGTCGAACAGATAATGTAAGTGCTGATTTCCAACAGTTTATGGGAGATAATATGTAAAACCTGACACCTAGAAACACAGGCATGTGGATTCTGTGAAGCTTCCCCATCCACCCCACCCCCCACCTCAGCCCTTGTGCGTTCCTAAAATAAAGCTGACATTTTCTGTTCTGTTGCTAAAAGAGGGGCACTTATTGAGACAACAAAAAAATAGGGAACCAGAACATGACTTTGGACACAAATGAACTGAACTAGACAAAAAAAGATAAAGAATGGAAATAGATGTAACTCCGCGGGGTGGGAGTTACAAGGTGGACAGAGATTTACTCTCAGGCTCCTGTGAGATCAACCATATTTGCTCAGCAAATGAGTAATGCAGGCAGCTGGAGTGGTAGTTCTTAACGGACGGACCATAATTTTTTAAAAGTACTTAAAAACCGGAGACGTGCAGTGTGTCTGTGAGAATTCAGGCTTGGCCACAGATAGCACCCCCTCCTCTGCTTGCACATCTGGGAAGTAGGGACCATGCTGGTGTCTGCCTCTAGGGTGCTGGAAGGACAAACTGAGCTCACTGGTGTGGATGCTGGCGGCCAATCTAGAATTCTAGAATGAACGCAAAGTCCTGGTGACAGAATCGGTGAAGTACTCCAAACTCTTGATGACCGCTAAATTCTAGCAGACCTTTTATTGACAATGTTGTACTTGCTCTAGTTTGTTTCTGTATATGTGTGGGGGCAATAAGACAATTATGCTATAAATTACACCTAATTCATTTCAACTAGACTGCCCTCAAATTAATGCTAATTAGTGGTGTTTGCGTGTGATTTCAATAGAGGTTAACATGGTGTTTGCTTTGTAATACCACTGGGAGGGAAAAATCAGGTGTGTGTTTTGTTTTTCCAAGACTAAAAATGGAAGAAGCTAATATAAAGTGAAGGTCAAATAATGACATCAGCATTATTCAATCATGTTATGTGCCGCTCCTTAACAATGAAAATAGCATCTATAATGCCAGGGAGAAGGAAATCACTCAGGCTGAAGCACCAAATTAGCGTAGAGAAGAGAATGGGGCATGATGTTCATTGAAAAATACAAATAAAAAAAATCTTGACTCTCCAAAATGTTCAGTCATTTGAGTTTGTCTGAACAATTTAAGACATATCAATGATCTCTTCGAAATTGTTTAGGCAAGAAAGCTCAATTTGGGAGGAGTGGGGAAGTTGGCTACTTCTGTATTGCCAACACAGTTTATTATTTTCAAAATTCATCACCCCAATCAACGCAATAAAAAGAAAAAAAGTGTAAGTGTCCTATCACTTCTAGCGGTAAAACAACCTAAAAGGCTCCCCTAGTACAGAAATCAGAGTCTCCTGTAGAAACACACATTCCCAGACAGCCCAGGGAATCAGCATTTCTAATAAGTGACTCTAGTCATCAGTTCTCAGCCCTGAGCTTGTACTAGAATCTTCTGGAGGGCACAGGAGGCAGCAGCAGCAGCAGCAGTGACAGATGCCTAGGCCCCAGCCCAGACAAAGTAAATCAGCATCTCTGGAGTTGGCCTGGCCACTGAGTTGCTTCAGAGCTACCCAGATGATGCCAATGTGTAGCCGGGACTGAGAAACGCCATCCCCCTGCCTTGCTCTTCAATGCCACCGGCAGACCAGGATGAGCAGCTCAAGAGCCCTGGGAGCTGGTTAGAAATGCAGGCCCCGCCCCAGGCCCCTCGGGGTCAATCTGCAATCTGCAATCTTCCGGGATCTCTGTGCGCACTGAAGGTTGGCAAGGCCGTTCTACTCCCTCTCCACGGAGCACCTGTCTCTTTGCCCCTCCCTCTTCCCATTGCACCACCCGCCACCAAAGTAGCCGAACATATTTTCAGAAGTCATTTTCTTGTACACTGTTGGCCGTTGAAAGCCACTAGAAGAGGGACAGGGCGAAGCCAACCTATCTGTTCCAAAATCGTTTATTAAAGTATGTGAAGTGATGTACGCTGCTTTGATCCAATCAAATGCCCCAGCAAATTTTAATTGGCGGTTTCTGTTTTATGTCCCATAAACAAAGACATTAAGGATCACTAGCATTGACATCCGTGAATTCATTTAGACAGTTTTCTTTAATTAACGATGAAGACACTACAGTTCTAAGTACCAGACAGAATCAGGGGAGAAGAAAAACTGAAAATAAGCATAACACTATAAAGAAAACTTGGGAAAGTGAACCACTTCTAAATAAAAATATATACCTGGCCTGGTACCCATTACATATATACATAGTACATGTTATACACATATATACAATAAATGTTTTGGTAGCAATACAGACCATGCGTTGGTCCTTTTGTACACAGATGAAGTAGCACCTTGGGCAGCACCACCATCTTAAGATGATAAACCAAACTGCACATACATTAAATGAAAAAATATATATGTATTCATTGGGCCCACCCTGCAGCCAAGAGGTGTAAAGAGCTTTGTAAGAAAAATTGTTCCAGGAACTACATTCTTAATCCAATAGAAAAGTTTAAAAAAAAGAAAACAGCACTAAAGATGTCTCTACAAATACAGACAAGTCTTCCTGTTCACCAAATGTACCCTACCATGTGGCATATTGGTTGAAGGTGGAGAAACGAACCACTGAAGCAAAGAGAGAGACTGAAATGCAGGGTGGATGGCGGAAGTGGAAAACACCAGACCACTTGATATCAACATCCCAAATGCCACTCATCAACGGACGAGGAAGGGGGACAACTGTCCAGCTCAGTTATACATGTTTTCTAATCTTCTAAGCTGACAATGAGCTCCTTACGGCTGAAATGCCTTAGGAGTTAGGTCCAGCACCTTCCGTACCCTTCCACCTCCTCCTGGCACTCACTCGGTGTTCTGGTAAGGAGAGAGGGACACTCAGGTCATGCCATCGGACCCACGCATTCTCTGTCCACACTTGGGAGACCAATTGCGGAGCCATGGGAGGAACTCCAAGGTTTCCTCTGCCTTGGCCTTGGAAATGCCCACAGGCACCTGTGTTCAACCCTCGATGTTCTACCGACTGCAAGAAGGTCGTTTGTGCTCTCCCCAGCTAAGCTCACAAACGAGAGGTCTTTGCCTTAGCTCCGGCGAGGTCACATTTCTTCAAATCCCTAGCAGCGCATGCTTCTCCCTCTCCAGTTTCTCAGCAGCCTACCCGCACACAGCCTCGCGGCCAGCTAACATTCACGGCATCCTAGGAACCCTTAGCTCCCCTGGCAAGTCATCGCAAAGAAGCGATTTCATATTTGGCTTCCATCCATTCTCCTTCACATGCCTTCCGAAGGGTCCTGTCTCTCCCCAGTCAAGGTCTTCATTCCCACGGTGCCTGGGGTTCCGACGCCTCCTCGTGTGATGGACTGACCACAGAGCTCTGCCAAAGCAGTCGGAGTGTGTCGCATCTATCCCAGTTTTCACGGCTCTGTCTCAGTGGACGGTGAGCTCCCTTCCCCTGTCTTTGAACCACCTCTGGTAAATAAAAGTAAAATTTTCAACTGCATGGCATGTTGAATTCAGGAACAAAGCAGGGCTTCAGGACTGCCTGATTCTCTTTCTTCCAGTAGAGTGAGGTCATTTCTTAACACCTTGTCTCCAATGTAAAAGACAGCTATCTGGGAGATAATAGTCCTCCGGGAAGGAGAAGTCAAAGATCTCTACCTCTGGCTAGATGACTTTTAGTAAATCCATTTTTGCAGGTAACCTAGGTTAGGCAAGAGAGTCCCTGACCTTTGAAAGGTAGCAAGAAATAGCCACCAACGTAACATCAGTGCTGATCTGTCACTATTGACTCAGGCAGTTGATCATTAATGGATTCTCCTCACTTGTAGCTGGTTCTAGGACCTTTTCTTTAAAACCATAACAAAGATATGATCAAAGTCATGAAATATAGTTGTTCTTTCCACTAAAGAAAATTTTAAAACTCTGCCTAAGTCTCTAAAAAAGAATGCTGTGAAAGGCTGGTCTCCTGAAGAAAAAGCCACTAACTCACAGGCTAACCTGAGGCCACTTGAATCCCCATTAACACGAGCCCCTGGCAGGCCTACAAATACTTTGAAATGGATAAAAGCCAAGTCTCCTCAACAGGAACCGAACACAAGGACTTAGCAGCTGATGCTGCTCAAGACCAACCCTTCGCGGAGCCAGAGCGTGAGTTCTTTGCCTTAAATACCAGCAACCTCCAGTTTTAAATTGGGAAAGCTTGAAACCACCATCGAACCCAGCTCAGGGACCACCGGAAGCAGCTTAAATAAGAATTTCTACCCTTATGCTATTTAACTGAACAAAACATCAGAGAAATAGAAACCAAGAGATAGGTTTTTCCAGCCTGTTCATTTCTGTTCTCACCCAATACATGCTGATAATTCCATACACAGAGGTATCTTGGTAATAATCATTCAAAGTTTAGATTCCTTGAGTAATAACAACCAGCTTTACAGGGCACTGATTGGGGCCGAGTGTGCTCACTGATTTGTTTAGCTACTTAAGTCCTCGACGGAGGAGCCCAGGACAGCTTCCTCCTCTGCACTACTTACTAGCAAGAGTATGAGTCAGAATACTTGAAAAATGGAAGTTTGTTTGATCAACAAAGTGTTTTTCATAAAAGATTAAAAAAAACCCTTTCAATCCGATTCTTTTAAATTGGTAGTATTCTCTTCTAATAGGAAATGATGTAATTCAGCAAGTTCCTTGAAAACAATAGATTCTTATGACTACAGACCTATTTATCTTAGAAACTGATGAGCATGCAAATGATTAGAATCTGCAACAATGAACATTACACAACAGCCTGGGAAGTACATGCCATCCGGTTGGATCAACAGTAACACAGGCCTCAGCAGTGAGAGGGTTCCATGTGCCTCTGCTCCCTTGGAGTAGAGCAGGGGTTCCCCAGCCAGGACACGAGGGGCAGCAGCCACTGCAGTGCACCCCCAACCCTGGCCCCTTCCTTTAGCTTCACCTCTTCCCAGGAAGCACTACCCTGCAGAGAAAGAAAATGTCGCTCCTTCAACAGCAGCACTGGGAATTTCTGATAGAGAGTTCTCACAGACTCGGAGGGAGCCTGACATTGGCATTGATTCACTTAACTTATAGGAAGTCTCCTGGTAAAAAGGTTTAAAAAAACTCTGTGGGCAGTATTTTTGAGTAAGTTCATTGCCACTTCTTTTTCACAAGTAAAAATTGCAAGATGTGTGTACTTCCCAAAAGAAGAACGGGATTAACATTTTCACTGCTGGCTAGATATTTCAATAGCTGGTCACTGAGCCTGGATGGGCTCGCTGTGCACTGAGTTTTGTTAACTAAGCACTAACAGGCTAGCACCCAAATGGGCCAAATGACATTCAGTTAGGTAATGGAACACTGGAAGTTCTCAGAAAGCATGAGACAAGCTCTTAAAGAAAGTGACATGTAGCCCTGGTCATGATTTAAAAACAAAAACAAAAACAATCAAACAAAATCCCCACCACTTTCTGGAATTTTAATTCCCGGTTAGAAGTTAAAGACAAGCAGCACCTTTCTCGAGACGGTGCAGAGAACGAAAAATCCTAGTGTGAGCACAAAAGAAAATGGGGCCGATGGAGCAGGAAGCGACAGAAGTGGGGGGGAGGGGGAAAGAAAAGATCAACAGTCTCTAGTTTATTATGAATAGAAAGAAATTTCCAGAATTTACAAACACCCACACCGTTCATTCCAAAGACAGCTTTTGATTTGAAGCGATCTCCCATGTCTCCTTCGCTGTACAGTATGTACAATGGAAGACTGTGATTTCCTTTCCTTATTTCTTTGCTTCCATTCAACTGCCAATCGTAAGCTGACACTTGAAAATGCCTAGTAGACTGACTATACCCTCCTTCAGTTTCATTAACATGGCCTATTGCCTTACAGGAAAAATACAAAATTAAGATCAATTCTTGTAAGGATCTCAGCTCAACACCAGGGCTATATTACAAGAGATAGTATCAGCAAATATAACTATACAATTGAGAACCATCTATGGCACTATGATTCTTATATTATTTTTCTGAATTACAATCTTAAAACAAGGGTCATACCCTAGTCTACTCTTGTTAGCCTTGTTTTAAGCATTTGCTCCACTCTTTACAACAGAACATTGCATACCTCAGTTCCACATCCAAAAAAAAAAAAAAAAAAAAAAAGTGCGCTGTAAGAAAAGTTACATTTTAATTAAAAAATTACACATATAAATCAAAACCTATGTTAAATATTTAATACTCTCTCCATCCAACGCAAACCATTTTGTGTGAAATAATTTACAACGAGGCTTCGTCGCACACAGTTTCAGCAGCAGATGAAATGTATCTCGTAGATGCAAGGAGAGGAAACCCATTCTCTCGTGGTGTGGCGGTGGGCACATCAGCTCATGTGGCCGGCTAAGTCCTGACGGTTGAAAATGACGTTGATGCAGACTCATTGTCCTGGTGTCACAGTGCTTTTTTTGCTTGGCACAATCAAGAACATGCAGTTCAGTCAACGGACTCCTGAGGATTTGTAAAGTAAACAAACGGAAATGGATGCATCGTACCATCTACTGAGGAGGGAGATATGAGGTCCTGGTTGTGAGTCATGAAATAGTTCGAGTCTGGGTACCCATGAGTTAGAGGAGGATTTGCTGAGGTCATTTAGGTCTTCATTCTGGACAAAAGAAAAAAGGAAGAATTCATCAACACAGTCATCTCAAAATCACTTTGTTAGGATTTTGCTTTAAAAGGGGGGCCTATCAGGTAAACCGAAGTCACAGGCACGAACAGTACTGTGTGCTTAAATAAAATCAACAAACCGTATTTAACCTCTTTTTTTTTCCTTCAAAATGCAAGAGTCCAAAGCAATCACAAACTCAAAATAGTCAATATTAAGTCAGCAAACAAATCAATGAGGTTTCAGAGGCTTAGCAACACAAAAACACAGCGCTTTGATGTTCTTACAATCCCAACAAAAATGTACATTGCAGGTACAGTGTTGACACCACGACAAATCAGGTACACACGGTCAGGCTATGCCGAACCGTCTTTGGGTTGAAAGTCACCTGCATATTTTAGAATTTGCAGTTGCAAGGCTTAACATTACAAAACCTGAAATTGGTTTTTAATGTGCCATTGTTTGATGTGAAAATTTTAGGTACAAAAGGAAGCCAAAGCAAAGCAGACCAAGTTAATCATTAAATTTAAAAAAATTTCCATTTAAGTCTGTTAGAAATAAGTTATTCTGGCAGAAGCAGGTTTCTTTTACGCAATTCAAAAAGGCAGATCTCAAGGGGCATGATCCCTTCTAGGGGACCCACCTTTTCAACCTCATGAAGCCTCTTTGGCTCTCAAGTATCAACATTACAGTCTTTTATTTTAATTATTTATTTTTAGAGAGAGGGGAAGGGAGGGAGAAAGACAGGCAGAAAAATGTTGATATGAGAGAGAAACATTGATCAGTTGCTTTTTATACACACCCTGACTGGGGATCGAACCCTCAACCCTGGCATGTGCCCTGACTGGGAATCAAACCAGCAACATTTTGCTTTGTGGGATAACGCCCAACCAACTGAGCCACACCAGTCAGGGCAAGAGAGTCCTTCCGAGGTCCATTTTTTTCATCATTTAAAAGTTCTCTATAAATATCCATATTTATAGTGTCCTGAAGACAGTAGTTAGTCAATAAACACATGCTGAATTAGTAAAATGGCTGCATTAAATATGATGAAGAATACAAAGTCAAATTCTGCTACAGGCCCTGCTTTCTAGAAATTCTAGAAAGGAAGGAGAGCTCCTGCTCATAGATAAAATACAGAGTGGAAAGGGGTGAATTCCGTGACAGATGCACTGGAAGAAAGCTCTAGAGCAGGGGTATCGGACTCCTTTCCACTGGGGGCCACATCAGCCTCGCAGTTGCCTTCAAAAGGCCGAATGCAATTTTAGGACTGGATGAATGTAACTACTCCTTAACTAGGGGCAAGGAGCTCGGCACTGCCACTGGGTAGAAACAAGGTGGAGGGCTGGATAAAACAAGGTGGAGGGCCGGATTCAGCCCGCGGGCCCTGGGTTTGCCTCCTGGGCTCTAGATGCACAGAGGAGGGAAAGAACTCTCTCAGCTAGGAGCGGAAGGGAGGTACCTGGCTGACGCATTCGGCTTGATTTGGGAGAACAAATAGGTTGGGGGTGTGAAAACACGGCTTGCGTTTACGTTGCTTCCGTATTGCACGTCCAGAGTTTAGCACAAGAGCCAGCACATGGTGGGTACTTACTAAGTATGAGATGAAGGAGTGATGGGGACCAAGCACACTCCCTCTGAGAGCACCTAATAAAACGAGGCCCGGGGCGGTAAGAGTGCCGCCAGCGGGCGGGACCAGAGAGGAATGCGGCTCTGTCAGAGCACGAGGCACCTGTAAAAAGGTAGAGGGAGTTAAGTCCACAAGTGCAGGCTCGGGTAGACGGTGAAGAGCCTCGAAAGTCAGGTCAGGACACCTGTATAGGGGCAACAAGGACATGCTTTGTGGGATGATCAAAGTGCTCAGTGATAATCCATGTCAGCTGCAAGGACAGTGATGGATTCCAAAACTCACTCAGGGAAAGTGTTGAACATCCTGACTTCTCTCTCTCTCTCTCTCTCTCTCCCCCCCCCACCCCCCTCTTGAAGGAGGTTATGGCTGGCACGGGTCAGCATTTGCTGTTTACATAATGGCTCAGGTAAGACAAAATTTACCAAATGAGAACTCTAGTATTATGAGGATATTTCTGATTATTTTATTAACTCTGTCCCAAAACAACGGGTAAATAAACAGCCTCTTTATTTACTTATAAATAAAGATTTCACATGGAGACAGCACATAAAAACACAGGAGTCCCCCAGGCGTGTCCCTTCACGGCCAGAGAAGTGAGAGTAACGCTGCATGGTTTCTGCACGTGAAAGGCTAGCCTGTCCTCTCAACCCCCCCAGAGCGGTCTGCAGATTCTAAAGTTCCTCCCGAACTCACATTGCGATCTGTCAGAAGGTTCCTACCAGACTATGCAGACACAGCTTAACCAGCACAGATCCACAGCTCCGGGCCCAAAATGAGATAGGAAGGCCACGCTCCATTCAAGGACAGAGACCAACAAACTGCTGAATGTGAAATGAAGGCCAAATGTTACTTCTATATTGGGCTCTTCTCCCAAATGGCCAAATGAACCACTTAGCATAGGGAAAAACTGTGTCCAGTCTTGTCATCACATGTGACAACCGGCAAGGATGCAGGTGGGAGGAGTCTGGGAGCCTGATGGGAAGGGAAAAATCTACGGCTTCACCAGAGGTGGAAATCTGCTACTTTGGGGCACTCGGAAGTTATCCCTGTAATTTCCTACAAGTACGTATGTTCAAATAGGAGGAAATAAAAGGCTCTATTGACCCCACCATACCCCTCCCTCCAAAGTCTTAGCATCCTATTTTGCAAGGCCCTTTCTCATGAATCCTGATCAATACATGTCTTGGCCACTAATGGTACCTACTGGTGCCGTCAACTCAGGAGTCCATGCAAAAGTGAAGGCACCTGGGCGGTGACCCTGATGTGAAGGGAATGGGAATGGAGAGCAACAAAAACAGGCAACAGAGGTCCAACAAAAGTTACAAGGAACATCTGTGTATCTTTGTACAGGGGTGTGTGTGTGCGTGTGTATGTGTATAAACACACAGGTTTCACTGCAGGGTGATAACACGAATTTTTAACAGACACCCCTCAGTGAGAACCATCCTTCAGTTGGAGTGATACTTATTGGAGTGATACTTATTCCAATCATGCAGCCATTGTTCGGGGCATTTTTGGAATGCCTTCTCAAGTTCCCATTTCTTTTTTGTGACTGCCTTCTCAGCCTTGGGTATATGCTTTTGAATGGTCGCTATAGCAGCCAGTCTTGGCCCTTGGAGGGCCCATTTGATCTTTGGAGACAGCCAAAGAGCTTTGAGAGCCAAATATGGTGAATAAAGGAGCTGATTAAGCTGGGTAATGGTTCCCAGAGAGTTATTATCTGAAGCCAAAGGACTCCAAAACTAAAGTTCCCAAACAGAGCTGTTCACAATTGCTCTGATGAGTTTTACTGGAAAGGGACTCTCATACCATTCCGGACAAATCTTAGCATGTGCTTCATGACTTCGATTCATCTGCCGATATCCTTGTTTCTATACGCATGGAATCAAGAGGGGCTGAGCTTGAATAAAGAACTCACTGGAACAGAAGCCAAGATGCAGATCGTACATTTTTGTCTTTTAGGAATTTGTGGGTTTTTTAAAGCAATACCATACTAGGCTCCTGCAGTCATTTAATTCAACAAACATCTGTTGAGTGACAAATAAAAATGCAATGATAAAGAGTATGATATGCACTAAGAAGGAAGACAAGGGCACACATATGTTCAATGCCCTTTATATATGCCCAACGCCAACGGACTCCCATCAACCACACAAGGTGAATATCACTACACCGTTTTACAAATACAAAAACTCATTTGTAGCGCACATAACTTGGCCACAAAAGCCCAAGACATTTCCTTGGAGAAGAGCTGTGCAAATATCAAATGGTGATGCTCCTGTGATACATTCTCTCTGGTTACATCACTGGGGAATAACTTGGGAACTCAGAAATATGATGCACCTGTCACGAGATTTAGCAGCAGGAAATTACATTTTGACAAAATTTTATCACCACATCAGCATCTACTGTATCCTTCTGTGTGTTTCCTCATAAGATAAAACCCACCCAATCCCATTGCCAGTAATGAAAAATGTAATTTTTAAAGCATTATCAAATAAGTCAACACTTGAGCAATGCTCCTTGACACCTATAGCTTATTGCGTTATTGTATCCGGCAGGAATTTGCATCTTCTGGACTCGACCCACTTAAACCACGCCTGCTACAGCTGAAAAACAAACACAGCTTCGGCCGCCTTTCACACTGTCAGCCTACTGATTAGTCTTCCCTGTGAAAGCAGCTGAAAACAGCACCAGGTCACGATACACGTACTACAGTGGGACCGGCACCCGCCAGCAAGGCGTCCTTAATCACGGCCATTGGTGAAAAGCTTCTATCTTGCATTTAAATGCCTTGAAACTTCCTGCCAGTTTGTTGGGTCAAGTGCAACATAATTATAAATACTTGGTGAGAGCATTACAAGCAGTTTGTGCTTTTACTAAGAAACAGCAGTAAAATATTGTTAAGTTGCCTGGCTATTGTCATGTACTAACACGTAGCCAAAAAGGAAGTCTTCCTCATCCAACTATACTGGAAAAAAGAAAAGAAAGACTATAGTAATGATTTTTCTTCAATGGAGATCATTGTTTGAAACCTTATATTGTTGATTCAACTAGAAAAATTCATATAAATGAATTCCTCCACTTAAAGAAATGTGTCAAAACAGCATATTTTTTCTTTCTCTTAATATAAGCAGCTGTGACTTAAAAAACATTCTTGAGTATCACACAGAAAAATTCTTGCATATATATTATGGTATAATAATAAATGTTTAAACAGGAGAGGAAAATAATATTTTGATCATGTTCAGATCTCTTCCCATTCTTAAAAAAAATCTGTGATGAAAAAATATATGACATGTTAACCGACTTTTTAAGCCTTCCAGGTATTCCATCCCTTTCCCATACTCCCAACTCACGGTGCAGGGGCAGAAGTATGGTGGGTTGAGAGTAGAGAAAGCCTCTGGCTTCCTGGCTTTCCTTTCCAAAAGCCAAAACCCGTAAGAGAGCGGCACAGGCCAAGTATTGGGATGAACCAGGAGGGGAAAAAGGTGGAAAGGATGTGAGAGCAGACGTCAGCGGGCAGCTGGCTCTGCCTGTGCCGGATGCTGAGCGTGGCACCTGGGACATTCCCCTCTCCACAGCCTATCTTCCCAGGTCTGCTGATGTCTTACGTCACACAATTACATGCAACTGCATACTACTGCATGACCATCATTCGTTTCTTCAGCTACCTCACTGATGATGCTCATGCAGTCCATTCACAGTGCCACTAATTTAGAGCTGATCAAGTCTTCTGGATGGCTTACGTAGTAATAAAACACCCTATTAAACACTGCAAAAGTACTGTTTTTAAGCATCCCTGAAATCTCACAAATGGGCTGAATGTTGTTTTTTTTTTTAAATCATTAGTATCAAATATAGCTATAGTTTTTGGTAGTGCATAGGTGTTCCTCATTTTAACACTCATGGCCATGCAATCTCAGATGGATAAATGAGGCCACTGGCCCGCGTGACGGACCATGAAACCCCTCGTTAAAGGGGTTTCCAACACCTCGGGAGGAAGCGGCATAACCCGCCCAGCTCTGTCAGACATGGGAGTCGACCAAGGACAAAAGGAAGAAAAGCTAAACCCGCAGAGCTTCAGGTTGGGACCTGGGAGAATCTCTGCTTTTCACGAGGTACAGCTGGGCAGTGTGGGCACGCTGAGACTCTCGGGAAGGGCAGACCCAAGTGCGGAGAAAGCACTCTGCTTTGAAGCCTCTAAGGACCATGGCCACCAAATACGCGCATACATATGCCTCCCAACTTAGGGTTCAACTCAAGAACTAAAGTTCGGGGTAACACCAAGATGTTTGCTACTTTACGTTGAAAGGCGAAAGCCATTTCAGCTAAAGGAAGGAAACCAACGTGTTTTAAAACAGGCCAGAAGTGAGCTGGAAAGACTTGGTTTCATGGTCGTAAATGGCAAAGGGTAACAGACCAGCCAAGCCAGCAGGGCTGCTTAAATAGCACGTTTGCCTGGTGCCAGTCACATGGGAGAGGGATGGTGCAAATAACAAGGCTGCTGGCCGGCCCTTCCCGTGCGCGGCGTTGCCAAGGAAGAAAATTCAGACAGCGCTGCCAACATGTGCGAGGCCAGCAGGCCAGCTCGCCGCAGTTCCCCCTTTGTCCCAGTGAAAGACCTTCTGGCAGGGCTGGTGACTTCAGGAGACCACCAGTGAAGAAAGGCACACGTATTATGAAAAGGGAAAAGGAGAGGGAGTGGCTGAGGAGAGACCATCCACAGCAAGCCTGTGGGCTCCCGCCGCGGTCCCGCACTGGGGGGAGTGCTTTCCACGCGCGCATTTCTCCCTCCCCAGTAACCACGGCTGGAGGAGGGGCTGGAAACTTTTCAAGAGTGCTAGGGACTTATGGAGAAGACAGATTAAAACAGCAACAACAGCATATGGTTCTCAACAACTAAATGTATTCTGTCAATGATATATTAAGAAAATCTAGACAAACATCCAGAAATCTTGGGAGCCAAAGGATATTCACTTTAGTGATTTCTTAGTCTTTTTCCTAAGAGGGAGCATGCTGATCAAACAGAAGATAACAAAAAGGTAAAGCAAATGGGGGTCAATACCTATAACAGCCCCTCCCAAGGTATATCAAAATGTCTCAAATCACTCTTCTACCAAAATCATAATATGTCCCTGTACATACAAGAGTCAATGTAGAGGAAGTGAGAAAAACAAGCCCTCCACATTTCGAGTCAGACCACATGTGCTGTGGGGCCAGGAAGCTTTAATTTTCACAGAGCTCAACCCAAATAAACCTGGGACTCAAAAGACACGGAGGTAATATGATAGCATCCTCCCTACCTGAGTAAGAAAGTCATAAAAGTCAGTCTCTCTTTGGTTTTCACGGGAGCTATTTCTGCAGTGTTCTCCCTCAGAGGAATTACAGTCCACTTCTGAAGGTTTATATTGTGATTTCATATCAGCTTTTTTTTTTTTGGCGATGTTCAGAAATACAGGATATAGGTTTTATCGGTCTGGACTTTGACACGAACCAGTAGACTGAAATGAAAATCACAACTTAAGTTTACAACATGATGTAAAAGGTGGTAAACGGTGTTTGCAAGACCGGTTCTGTAATTAGGCAAAAGGAAACCGAGCAGACCGAGTCCCATTGCCTTTCCTTTTTCTGTTCAACACTAAATAAAGTTTGTATTCTCTGCTCGCTCCCTGGAATTGTATCACAAATCGCTTCCAGAAAGCAAGTGCCTGACTTTACATTTGAGCCAAGCTCTCATTACCCAATTGTTTCTTATCAGCCATCATCAACTTTTCCGAGATAGCCCAGGAACCAGAGGAGAGAGAACAGGGTCGGCACTGGGACCTTGCGTCTGCAGCGGGCTGAGGTAAGGGTCATTAACACCACTGACATCACTTTTGGCAGCTGCAGAAAAGGGAAAACCTATGTTTAATCTATTTCCTACTCACCACAAGTTTTAGCTGGAGTCCCCGATAATATGGGTTGTGGTTGACTTTATGGAAGAATTGGGTAATGCAAGAAAAATGTACTGAACTGAACAAGCATCTTTACAAGGAGCCACGAGGTACCTCGGCTGTGTGGCCCTGACCACCTTCCTGCAGGTTTTCTAGTCGTTAAACTGGTCCAACAGAGGACAGAACCAGTCCCAACTGTTCCTAGGAAGTCCCAGCTCAGTAGAAGACTTTCCCTACTACACATACCTTGTGAACTTCTCCTGGAAACCACTATCACAGATCACAGACAAAAAGGTGTTAGTGTGTGTCTTCCTTTTTGCTCACAGGATACCAGGAGGAAAATGTGGGGAAGAATTTAACCCAGGATTCTTTGAAGCTAAGGGAGCTGTTCTTCCTTTTGTTTTTTAAAATGGTCTAAATAATAAAAGAACACTCCCTGAAACCAACTGAAACTGGTCATAAATGTGTAAGTACAGGGCAGTATATTTCGAATGTATTCAACCCACGGTTCTCTTTTGTTCTACCTTAAGAATTCTTGTTGAAGAAATGCAAGTCATAAAGACTTCGGGGCCACGAGAGCCCTTCTTAAACAAAAGTCCAATGTTCAGGGGGATGGGAATCTGTACCGTCCACCCTAAATTACCGAAGGCCACCAGGTGAGACCTCTACGGAACTGGGTTCCATTAAAGATACGCTATAACGCTGCTTGCAATAAAGTAATGCAAGAAATGTGTGCTCCCCCTGCATCGCCACTACCTGAGTGATGTGTGTGTAACCTGTACGCCATTCTGAATTTGAAAGTGTAGTGGACAAAGGCAGGTTGTTTTGAGAATGAAGGTGGAGCTACTACGTGGTTGTTATGGGGTTTAAAGACTGACCAATTTTGACCGAAAACTTATTTCCAAGTGAAAATTTAAAAGGAGACGAAGCACTTAGATGATCTCTTCTTTCATTGTTCTTTTCTCTGTGATTTTCGGCAAGTGACTAACACCCCTAAATCGCAATGTTTTCATCTGTAACATGGGGTAAACAGGGTTGTCGCTGATAATACATGAAAATTCTTATCATTGTTTGGTAACTCCTCTTACTGAGAAAGAGAAGTCCTCGGATCTCATAATTTCTCTGGATACCTGAATACCTACCAGCCTTCAGTTGCCCTGGTGGAACTAAGAAGCAAGAATAAAGCCACAGACCAGGTCCAGCAAAGGACAAAAGCTGAAGCCCAGATCAGAATGTGTCTTGGGAAGAGAGACAAAGTTGTTTCAGAGAGAAGGTAGGTATGGAGAAAAGGCCAGAACAAAAAGTTGTGCTGGTAAAGCTAAAAATAGAGAGCCATGTGATACGATTTTAGAAAAAGACCTACCCACCTACAAAGAGACCAACATGGATTAAATATTAGGATGGATGGCATTAGTGTATCTTTGAACAGCTCTTAAAATATTGTCATCTACAGAGTCACTGTGGACAGGCCATGTTGATGGCTTTCCCAGAAGAAATTAGACACTCAACACCCGGCTACCCACCCTTTCTAGGCAGCTAACAAAAGACTTACGATGCTGCATGAAGGAATTTACAAAGAATTCTCATGGTGCGGCTTAAATGGGTGTTCCATGAGATTCCTGCGCCCCGTTTCCAGTTCTAAAGCATGTTTCTAATTGTTGGGGGAGGAACTGGGTGGCTTTTGTTTTTGAATTCTTTTCCCGATCTCTCATCTGAAGAAACCGAGCAGGAGTGTGACACAGCCAGTCAACACTGCCTGAGTAACTTGACGACAAACCGAAATTGCCGCCAGATGCTCACGTTTAATCGTTGGCAGCTGGACGAGGAGGGAAGAAATGGTGAAGATAATCTGAAATAATTGACAATGTGTACATTGCCTGTGTGTGTCTCTAAGGTCTTTGAAGCAGACAATGGGGCAGATTTCTAACTAACTGCAAACCCTTCTTTATTGTCTCAAATCAAAAGTCAAAATTCTTCCAGTTGTCCAAGGGGGTTAATCTTTCACCCACTGACCCCAAAGCTCCTGGTCCTTTGCTTTCATCTCTCAGGTCTCACTTTCACTTTGCTCTTGTTCCTCTCTCTTTTATCCATTACTTGACATCTCAGCCCTTTCCTTTTTAATTTGAGAAGTGACATTTTCTGGAAAATTCCCTAATTAACTGAATGAAGTGTGCTAAACTAGAACACATCATGTTGCTGGGGTGCAGAGCTGGTTGCCTGGCTCAACTAGAAGTATCCTGAGGACAGTTGTGCCAAATGCTTAATCAAGAGGTGGTGACAATTCTTTACTAAGCGATCCTTCCTGAGAATATCATCAGTGACCCTGAGGGGCCTGTGAAGGTGACCCTCGGGCCCACTGCAGTGCGAAGCAGGAGGCACCTGGGCCTCAGCTGAAACATGCTCACTCAGCCTCCAGGCATTTCACTAAATCTCTAGTGCAGTAGTTCTCAGTTTGCATGGGGAGCAAAAATGTCTCCCATCAAGGCAATGCCGGGAAACATTTCTGGGTGTCACAATTGGGGCTGGCTGGGGGGAGGTGAGAGAGATGCTACTGGCACCCGGCAGGTAGAGGCCGGGATACCGCTGCATCCTACAGTGCACACGAAGGCCACCTGCAAAAGGAACCATCCAGCCCAAATGTCAATGCTGCTGAGGCTGAGAAACCATACTCCACAGCTATTGCCTTTAGCTGAGGAAATATAAGAGGCCACCAAACACGTTTGCCCCCTGTTTCTAGGGTCCACACCAGTTCCAGGGAAGGGTGTGAAGGAAGAGAAACTCCCGTTCTGAGGTCTTCCTGGATTTCTGCCGGACCATCGCCGGTGGCCTCAGGGTCCCAATGGGTGCTTTCCCTGGCTCACAGCCTTTCCCAATTTATCACTCGTGGAAACCTCTGTCTGCCAGTTAATGCGATGAACCAGGCCTGGCCCATGTTTTCCTACGTCCCTCCTCCAAAGGAAAGCAGGAGCCTTCGGGATGCAATGCAAAAGTGATGACTAGCGGGGAGAGTACCGGGCACCAGCTTGAGGAAGAGTAGCATGGTGAGAGGCTGCTCTGCGCACTCTGACCCTGAGAGAGATATCAGCCCCACGGGGACATACATTTTATAGCTCCCGGGTTTGTGTCTTTGCGCACCTTAGCCAGGAGTTTCTCTATGGTCTCGGACAAGTCATTTGATCCCATCAGCCTCTGCAATTTAATAAAATGGAGACAATAGCTAGTCTTCGAGATCATTTGCAAAAAATTCAATGAGATAAGGACATTGTGAATAAAAGACATTTGACTAATGTTACTAGTGACTATTTGTCACATTCAGTGCCCTCAAATATCTGGGAGAAAAAAAATTAAGGAGTAGGTCCCCTCTGTTGCAGTAGTCAAATTTTAAAAATTAGTCCACTAATTTTGCTCTCTAAGGGATTACTCCTAAGTCAGAATACTGTTTCCTAGAGGGTTTTGCTTTTTGCTTTTTGTTTGTTTTTACTTTATGAAATGCACAGTCACTTTGGAACATAACTTATTGCAAAAAAATAGTCAAAGGCTGAGACAGAAATCCCAGTTGCTGTTTCTAAGTATAAGATGTCTTCCCGGGAAGACACGTTTTGGTCTCTTCTCCCTAAACTTAAACTTGAATTAAAATAGCAGGGTTGGAGGGGAAGGGCACATATTACCGTCTCAATAGGAGCACACAGGGTTCTAAATTCTAAAAATCAGACAATGAACAGAAAATCAATTGATTTCCAGGTGGTTAAATTCAGAGATTTTCCGACTGAACCATAAGGCAAGGGCAATAAGAACAGATCCTCTTTAAATACAGCCGCAGAAGCTGTTGTGGCCCCTAACTGCACAAAGAAAACAACAGCTCCTATTCATTCTAGACCACAGCCCAAGATGCTGACCAAATGCCCTCAAAATAAAACCTAACCACACAATTTCGCCATTACTATCAAACAGCGACAGGCTATAATTAACACTTAATTAACAGCCCTGTGATGAACTTTGCTTAATTATGCCCCAAAATTGCCTTAAATTTTTCCCGTAAAACCATGTCACAAATGGGCAACGGCCTGTGTGGCTGTTCCTTTGGTTTCTCCACTCTTTCCTGCCAAAACACTGTAAGGAAGAGCGTGACTACAGAAATGTCCATGTCAAGCCGTAGGTTTCAAGAGACGCTCCTCTGTCTTCTGTCCCCCACTCTGAGCTCTCCTCACTCCCAAACCATCAGCGGTGCCCAACAGGGCCCACCAACGCAGCCACTGAGTCTCTGCACATCATTGTGTGGAGACTTCCAGCAGAAACAAAGGCCTTCCCAGAGTCTTGCAAACAGAAGTGTGAGGACTGAAAGCAACCAGATCCTTGCTCATTTGTCATTCCAATGCAGAGCAAGAGAAAGTCAATGGGGAGGTGACTTGAGAACCATTTGACTTAAGTAGATAAGAAAAGACCCTTCTTTTGGGTCTGTCCCTCATTGGCCACTTAGTGGTTTACTAGCATTTCTTCCAGGGATAGATCCAAGAACTCAACCAAAATTCAACACAGGAAGTTTTTCCCACCTGAGAGTTCTATAAAAGTGGTAAGTAGGACGGTGCAATAACTAACCAAAACATGCATCTGGATGACAATTATTCCAATTCTTGTTTTAAATGCTCCATTTCTATTTCTATAGGTGACTTCCACTATATGACCAAGTCACACGTGAAGGGTTCATGGGTTCCTATGAACAGAGCAATCAAAGCAGTTCCTGGCCTGGTGTTATGAGAACCTCCTTGATCATGTGATTATTGTTTAGAGTTAGAAGCATCATTAAATGAGTTGCCCAAGCTCATGAAACTGGTTGGTAGTAGAATGAGGTGAGATTGGGGGTCTCCTCACCTCAGAGTAATATTCTTTCTAACCACGAGTCTTTGAAATCTTATAACAGCCCCAACTATTTGGAAAAACAAAATGATCCTAGTAGAAGAAGAAAATACCAGGTTGATATTCAGCATAAATGCAAAGCAAGATTTCTAGCAGCCAATTCATTATTGCAAAATGGGGACTTCTATAGATGATGGGAATAAACAGAGGGCCAAAAAAGACCCCATCAAGTCTCTGCTGACTACAGATTTTTTGTAAATAAAGAATACACATCCATTTAAAGTTGACCCTTGAACAACCCAGTAGTTAGAGGTACTAACACCCCATGCAGTTGAAAATCCATGTACAACATTTGCTTTCCCCCAAACTTAACTAACAATAGCCTATTGCTGACTGGAAGGCTTACCGATAACATAAACAATTGATTAAACACATATTCTGTATGTTATATGTATTGTACACTGTATCATTATAATAAGCCTGAGAAAAGAAAATGTTATTTAGAAAATCATAAGAGAAAAGTACACTGATGGTATTTCTTGAAAAATACACATGTATAAGTGGATCTGCTCAGTTCAAACCCATGTTGTTCCAGGGCCAACAGTATTTTGAAATATTTTAACATCATGGGCATTAAATTTAAGACAGAGAAATATTTCCACCATACTTGGTAATATCCAAGCCATTATGATAGTAATATGTCCAGTTTTGGTCTTCACTGGTAGAACATACTAGAGATAAGTAGAGAGAAAATAACAGTCAAATTCTGAAGGGGTAAAAGAAAGCAGTGTTTCTCAAAGTTCAATGTGCTTTGGGTCTCCTGGGGGTTTTATTGCGTATTTGGGGTGGGGCTCCCAGGTGACCCCGGTGCTGCTGGTCAGAAGTAGCAAAGCAGTAGAGAACCTAAAAGGAAAAGTGCCACTTAATTTATATCAAACAAATAATAAGAGGGTATGACTGGGGACTTATAAGGAGAGCTACACTGCACGTCATCTGTTCTCCATCTCCATAGGGTAAATGTGCCCACATTGTAGAAACAGCTTTGAACTGACACACGAAGATAAATTTCCAGGCAGAACAAGTTCTAGAAGGGTTAGCGGGAGAAGAATGAGAAACCTCTGCCCAGGGTAACACAAAGAAAGATCTGGAAGATTGCAGTGAGGACACTGGAGGCACAACAATAGTTAGAATTCCTTGAAAGACTCCACACCGATGGGTTTTATCCTATTGAATGTTCAGGCTAAGGGAGACCTTGGATCCAGGACTGGGAAAAGGGGGATGGAAACTGTGACCCAATATGTCTCTATCTTTATAAACTGAATGCAGATCACTGAGGAGGGCCACGTGTGTTAGCTCAGAGACGATAACAGAACCATTCCCACTGAGCACTAACACATCCTCCCCAATCTTTCTAAGGAACAAGGATGAGTCCATGTGCAGACAACTCATGCCCAGAACCATAGTTTTGTGCAGAGGACAAGTCTAGAACTGGTACGTTTTATAATATCAGGGGAAGCAGCAAAGCCATAACGATTCAAAGGTATCGAAATTTGGAAAAGACTATAAAACAAGCAGATGTTGCATGTGTGCGAGGAACTGCCATTCGGGGCAATAGATGGTAGCACACTGGTCCCCATTTCCACAGGAAGGCAGACAGCCTGAGTCCGGAGCATGCCCTTTGGTTCAATTTATTAGGAAGTCAGTTTACACAACTCTGTTTTCCCCATCAGTGAGGTTTTACAGCAGGGCACAGGCCTTCACCGTTTGACGGCAATCTCAGGCACAAGGCCTGACCCTGTGCTCCGACCAGGAGCTGCAGCGTTACTGGTCTGCAAGCAAGGCCCAGGGCAAGCACGCATTGCTAATGGCTTTAGGAAATGATAGGAAAATGATGATGTGGCCGGAGATACTCCCCAAGAGCTAATTCCCAAACCACCGCTGGACAGTGCAATTCACATGCAATTCACACATGTTGATGTCCTAACCAGTTGGACAGAGTGAGAGCACACTACACCAAGGGCTGTGGGATACAACAGGAATGGCCCTGTCTGTGGGACCCACGCGGCCACCAGAGAGTGGCGAGGCCCTCACTACCCCACCACTCACTGGCACTCAGGCACTGATCCACCTCACTGAGCTGCACTTTCCTGGGATTCCAAACCCATGCTCTTGACCACAAATTTATACACAATGCTGTACAAGTGGTAAAATGGCGCTAAAAGTGCCCAATTCCTTGGGTTGTCGTGAGGATTGAATGAGATGGTGACTGTAAAACTCAAGGCACAGGCTCCTACAATTATGCAATTATAGAAGAATTAATTCACTGTCTCTGGCAGCAAGAGGCCACCAGGAACCGTCATGGGAGGAGACAGGCAGAAAGAGGAACTGAAAGGGGAAGGAAGGTGCTTGACACTCTCTGCTCCTCACAATACCGCTGACACGTTTACAGAAAGGAGCACCCCAAAAATGGTGTCTCTGAAACCCCAACAGTTACACTCACTGTGTGGAATTCTGTCCGGGTCACAGCTATTTTATCACCGGGCACGAAGGTGCTTCCTACTTTGCTTTGAAGTTGCCATTTTAACAGTTGATCCATGACTCAAAATGCATTATCCTAAGCAATTATAAAGCACCCTAAAGGTCTGTAATCTGAACTTTTAAACGCCATTAGCTGGCAGGTAAAATTATACCTAGGCACAGTAGAATCATACCGTACTCCACGCATGCCATGAAACTTAGCTTTCTGAGACTGTGAATAAAGTTTCATTTGATGAACAATGCTTACCAAGTTGTTCTTGAGGTTGCTTATCTCTAACTTTCTACTTGATTTATCAGTGTTTTATACATAATTGGCACACAATGAAAAACTGTTTATACTATAACAGTATAAAGTGTCTATACAAAAAGTGTCTATACAAAAATCGTATGCATTCACACACACATTCTACGGTCCACATGACTTGATTAAGGGTAATTTCAGCCCAAGAAAATCAGTTGTTTGTGAAGTTTCCCTCACGCTGGACAAAGAGTTAAAGTAAGGGGCATTTGCTAACCTTTTAAAAGTGTTACCTCCTCCTTCTGATAAATATATATTAAAATAAATCAACCTAATTTTAATGCTACATATTAAATAACATGACTAACAAAATAAAGCCATTTTCATATTGATTATAATTGTTTTCTAATTATATCCTGTATCCTCCTGTATCCTCCTTACTCACTGAATATTTGAGAAAACCAGAAAACCATACCTGAGCTAAACACATCACACTCATGCTCTCTCACACACACACACACACACAGCCACTCTTGGACCTGCCAACAACAAAGCTAACACCTGTTACATGCCAGGTACTACTTAGGAGTTTGAATGTGCATTACTTCATTTAATCCTGACAACCATCTGAGATTGTGTGAGTATTCCTGTTTTAAAGACTAGGAAACCAAGGTTCAGAAAGGAGGAGGAAATTCCTCAAGGTCTCAAAGCTAGCAAATTTGGGAACTGGGATTCACCACCCCTGCTGTTGACCACCGATTTATAGAAAATGCTAGAAAAAGCAGGGTGGAAGAGCTGTCAAGCCTCTCATCTAAATGGAGTCCACTGGCATACACCAAGTTTTTTATGAAAGGAAACAGGGGTACACTTCATGTTTACAAAGGGTAACGAGATATTACACAGGGAAATGCCATTCTGATAAATCTAAACTAACTCAGTTAAAACCACATTTCATATAATAGCCACCTGGCCATCACAAATACCTTCACTTCTGGAAAACAGTCTGCAAAAGAGATTGCCATGGTGAAAGCATTGCCTGTAAAAACACGAAATGCGAAATCTCTCGTTTCTTGGAGTCTAGACAGTAGTAGATGCAAGCGCCTGGGCGTGACTAATAGATTCTGACAAACACACATAAACAGAGCCAAAAGGTAAAGCGGAGGCCTGACATTTATTGGCCCCATAAAGCAGAAATCTTTTCCCTCTAGGACCAGGGCGAGATTTGCTACACTCCGGGATATTTTTACCCGACAATTTTCCTTCCGTCCCTTATTTAGAAAGCCAAAACAAAATCGAGGAGAAGTACACTTACAGAGTCAAAAGCCATGAGCTGTAATAGGTAAGGAAAAGTCCTTTGCCATTAGGAGCCGGGAGAGAACAGAAGATTAAAAGTCAATCATACACAGCTGCCTCTCCCTTCCCAATTGTTTACATTCTTAGACATCCACTCTTTAAAAGTACTCCCTCTGTAGATCAAAACAGGCTGTACTCTGAGGAGGGGAAAACAATGACGTTAGCTTTAAGATATTATAGAGTTTACGTATAAACAGAGCTGAGTTATGAGCGTTATTCTAGTTGGCAACAACTGTTCTGAATGGCTCAACTGAAGAGCTCTAATTTTGTTCATCTTGTAGTCTTCAGGAACTCTAAAATATATGAGGTCTGTCCAGAAGGTATCAAGCCATGTAAAATGAAAAATAGAGGCATTTATTGAAGAACATACAACATACCAGAAACAGTGTACATAAGATAATGATGCCTCAGTCCCCTTCAAAGTAGGCACCTTGGGACCTCACACCGTTCTCCCAGTCGCCATCTGCTGCCCTGCTGTATTTTCCTGAATCTCATTGACAGCCTAAGATCTCTTCCCTTACAAAGGTGATTTTAGTTTTGGAAAAAGCCAGAAGTTGCCGGGCCCCAAATATGGGCTGTAGGGGCGCTGGGTCACCTGGAGGATTTGATGTTTTGCCAAAATACTCTGAACAATACGTGATGCATGAGTGGGGGCGTGTTGTCATGATGAAACTGCCAGTCACCAGTTGTCCATAGCTGAGGCCTTCTGAATCATCCAAATAGTTTCCGCACAGGAATGTTCAAGCCAAACACAAAATGTGATGCAGATCCATTGCTCTCCTTGCTCAGTCATTTTGAATGCAATGGCCACACAGTACCCATGCTCACTCAACAGCCTCCACAGCCCTCACTGACTAGTACAGTGAAGTCGTCACTGTTCATACATGCGCGTTCCAGTCCACCCTCCTTGGCTGCTAGGTTATATCGGTGTCACATAAACTGTTCTCTTCATATTAATAATGGCTGGACTTTTTCTGGACAGACCTCATCATATACCTAACCTTTCATATGGTGTCTAGTTTGAGTGTATGTTCCCTATTATAAGATCCAGAATAAAACTGGTTTAACAAATAAAAATAATCCAAAAAGCTTTTTCAAGGTGAACTTGGATGGATCTGGGTCTGATGACCTTGGATGTAATTCCTGGGGTGGGAGGGGAGGGACACTCTATCCCTTCATCTTCTACTTTTCTCTTTCCTCCCCCCAACCTTTTTTCCTTTCCCTAAATACCTCCTCTCTGTCAATTAGTGCCAACAATAAATACTTGTCAGCATCATTATTGATGCTCGGGCTTAGGGAACTCGGTGGCCCCAATTCAACACTATGTATTTCTACTGTTGCCTTTCAGCACTAAAATGCTAACCCAACAAAGAAACTAACCTTAAGACCACAGAGTTCCCCCTCCCAACATCATAAAGTGGTTATAAACTTTGATGTAATATGGACATAATTACAACCAATCAAACTATTACTTTGATTCCTTTCTTGGTTTCCAATAGGATGTGATGATATCCAATATCTTCCAAGTTATCTTTATGTGTATAAATTATACATGGCCAGAAACACAGAAATGGGGCATAAAGAGCATCATTTTTATAGGGTGCAAAAAAAGAAAAAGATGTCAGGGAAGGAGTGAAGTTAAATTATCAGATGCAAATGGTGACAGCCTCACCATTAGCCAGATAGAGTGCAATCCAATCTAATATTCCACTAATACCCAAGGAAGTGGAGATTGTTTTTGCAGAGAATTTTGCAAACTCCTTCAGCAGAGATGCTCCGTGCACATTATAAATTATTTTATCCAGTAATTGTGGATGAAGAGAGACTGCACCACTATATTCCCTTCTGTTTGTGCCCAGAACATGACTCATAGAGGCCCAATGGGGGATAATAAAAAAATAAGTCCTAATATCCAAATCTGCTTGTTTCAGGAGGGAAAAGAACATTACACAAGGCTCAAAGCACAAATAAAAGTCACAACTACCAAGTAACATTCATTAGGCATCCACATGGTTTTGAAAACCAAATCCAAATACTTATTTACAAACGCGAGCTACCGTAGCTGTATTTTTACAATGCCGTGTTGGTAAATGAAAAAGCTCTTTCTACAAAGCAAAACACTTTGTCCACAGAAAACTTTTAGGCAAGTCAGGAACCAATGCACTTCTAAGCATGGTAGGCGCATTTAATAAAGGGGCAACTAAGGACCGGGTTCTTGAGTCTGAAGTTACAAAGGCTTGGCATAGGCAGCAAAGCATGGCAGCTGGCACATGTCCTGAACCATTAACCACCAAACAGCAGCTGAAGCAAGTCACATTCCAGAACTCTGCAGCTCCTATAATACAGGAAAATGTTGCTATGCAGTGAAATGTATTCCTTCACTAAGGCTGAACAAAGATCATGCAAGCCAAGGAGAGCTGTTACGAACAACGCAGATATATATTTTCAAATGTATTTAAAAACCAAATGAAAAACATAAAATCCTTTTTGAAAAAAAATTCATGTGAAGACAAACAAAAACTCCTTTTTTTGGAAATAATTTCAAATGTGGCGCTTTCTTTACACTGAAGAAAACACAACAGAATCAAAAGTCACAATAAAACACAAATATGCCATGAATAATGAGGTTATAACAACACAATGCTTTGTCAAATAAAATGTTCTGTCTCCTAGAATCTGTTAAAACACGTGCACAGGCCTAGGTGAGAAAGAAAAGTCCCACATAGAGTGAAGTGAGCCCACCCTCCAAACAAAAGTCTCTTTTTATGTACATAAAGTAAATTTGGGTGGATATTTTTTTGGTGGGGGGGGGAGTTTTGGCATTGTTTGTTGTGTTATCCTTTGCCCTAAGACTAGATTAAAAATTAATTTTAAAACCAAGATTCAATAAGTGTCTTTACTAAAAGGTTGTCTACAATATTCTTTCAGCAAAAAGTGACATTAAGAATCTCCTTTCTACTCCTTGGAAAAGAGTTCAAAATGCCCAATTAGCTTACAAAACGTCAACTGCAAAGGATCTCATGAACGGCAAATCTAATGGTGTCTGGTCCACACTTCCCCACAAATACACGCAGCCATCCTTTTTTAAAATTTTTTCCTTTCTTAATCTGCTGTGGCTCCATTAGTAAGCCCCTAAAAATGAAACCTGGCACTGACACTCTCATGCATCTGGAATGTCTCTACGTCAGAGGAAAACCCTCACCCCCTGTGACAGATGAGCAAGTACACAGCTGCGGGGATCTGGGCTTGTATGAAGGAACCCACTCATGTGCGTGCACACACATGGCTAAATGGTTAATCCCTCCAGCACCCCTTCTTCCCACTTTCGTATGAAGCTAGCAAGGAAATGAGTTGTTGTGTGTGTGTGTTTTTAATTGAATTCTGTACTATTATCAGATATCAAACAATTCCTTGTTGAAAAGATATTGCAAGCACAAAGCCTGAAAACCTGCCATCAAAGCTGTCTGAAGTCCAAGGTGCTGTCTTTTACCATCACTAGAAGCCTTGGAAGCAAATGTGAATAATACCAAAGCCAATCTGGTGAAAGGAGCATTGTGAAACCTAACCGGGCAACTCTGTTCTCAGAGCAGCAGACTCGCATGTGTGCGTCTCAGCAGAGACTTAGGAATTGCTGAGGTTTTCCACGCTGCTTCCATGAAAACCAATACTTCTAGGTTTCACTGCTGGCTCACCACGTGAAGCTAAACTTAGAAATCAAGCGGGGTTCTGTATCAAGCTACACCACCTCAGTCGCTGTGGGCAGGAATGTGAACAGAGAGACAGTTCCAATTCTGAACTATTGGTTTTAATGAGCAAAGCAGAGCAGTAAAATCCAACTCTCCAGATAATTTAACAAAAACATATAATTACTCTGGAATGCGACTTGGTATTACATACAGCTTTTGCTGTACCTGAGGTTTGACAGAACAACCACAGGGGGCGCCATTTACACCACCGTCTGTGTGAACATAGCACCACAGTTGTGCGTTTTACCGTCACTCTAAACTGGTTATCAAAAGCTGTACCTCAGCAAAAGGCTGGAAAAGTATCCATTATCCCTGATATTTTCCTGTGTAATTAATTCATCCCAGCCACCATGTCCACACTGGTCAGCTATGGTTCGCAGGGACAGAGTTTCGCTCCTGATCAAACCTTACGCTGCATGAAGGTTAGCTGAAGTTTCCAAGAGCTTCCTTCTTCCCAACAAAAATCCCGATTGTAAACAATAAAGGTTCTAAAATTTGAACAGAACCAGGATTTTACAGGTACTTCCATAAACCTGAAATGCTCCAAATCCAAGGAATCCGTCCAAGGAAGAATGGTCTGACCTAATTAAGCCACGGATTATGAATCTTGAAACTTGAATGCCTGTTTCATGAATGCCATTTGGAAATCATGACAAAGCCATAAACGTGGTCATGAGTAACAGAGGTTGCCAAGCGGCATTCCGTTCCATCGTAAACTACAGGAACGTTAAAGTTTCTCATGACTTTCAGCTAAGACCCCTGGTTACCACGTCGCTCAGGTACTTCATTCCCATTACCCAAAAAGCACGCAGGAAGGGGCTCCAGGACTAACCTGTGCTCAGGCGCTGCTCGTTACGGAAGCGCTCCAGATAAAATTACAGGGCTCCCTCGGGTTTGCTTTCTTCCAACAATCAGCAATCAGTCTTTTCCAGAAAAAAACACAGACTTGAATTGTTTGGTTTATTAATTTTGTTTCAGAAACTCTGCTTTCAGTGAACATAAATAGGCGCTATCGCCATGTCAATGTGGCATCCTGACTTAGAATTGCTGCCTGGAGTTTTCTGGAAAGTCATTACACGTGTCATACTGTACTGACAACTAAAGATATATCACACCTACCACCTAAAATGACTTGAGACCATAGAGACGTGAAAAAAAGATAAAGGGCAAACAAAAACCCCACAACACACTGTCTACCTCCCATCTCTACCTACAATCTCTACCGCAATGACTCAACCCTGCTGTTACGGCCAGATTTCGGACCATGGGCTCCAGTTCGTTGGCTCCTGATCTAGTGCGACGTGAGCAAAACTACACATTTCATCGGAAATTAGGAATAAGAGCACAAAAGGGACTGAACATGAACACCAAATCAGCTCAGAATGACCACCCTCTGTATGCAGAACACCTTTCTAATGCCAGGAATCAGGTTTGCAAACAAACAAGTGGTATGCTCAAGTACTCATAAATACATCTTTGTTATTCTCACCCAGTATTACACTGTTTTGCTCATCCAGAAGAGAACAAGACTAACTCCAGAACATTCTGTGTCATTATCTTCCTTTAAATGCTTTCATAGTAAAGAATGTACAGCAATTTCTGAATGGAAACAAAAGGAAGGGAAAAATCTGCTCAAAGTCACCTTCAAAGTCAAGAGGAAAGATTATTCAATGAAGGAGCAGAATATGCATGCTGAGGGCCTTAGCCTGGGGTCTCATTAGTTTTAATTCACCGTTCCCTAAACATTTCCCTACTACCCTATTTTGAGTTCCTTTTTATTCAAATTGCTACATTTTGGGGGGTTTTCTTTTTATACCATGTTGAGGATTCTTTGGTCCTGAAATTATGCAAGATTCGGAGAGTCCTGTATCAAGGCCCTCTGGGAAGGCTACCATCTACATTTATGACAAAAATATTAAAAACAAAATCCACAAAAAGTGCCATGGGCGCCACATCTCAGATCCTGGTGGTCACCCCCTCTGAACGCCAACATGAAAATGAAATGAGCAACCCGGAGAGCTTAAATTTCAAGGGTGCTTTTCTTAAATGCCATCTGCTTTCCGAAAGCAAAACAGCAGAAGAGTTTTCTCCTCCTCTAGCACCAGCAAGAAGAATATTAGATACAGCACACCTGACTTGCAATGGCCAACGTACCAACATTTTTGTGGGCTTTCTCTCTTGGTTTCTATGATAAAAGCTTTATTCCAGTGGGAGTGATTTATTATCTTCACAATAATTCCAAGCCAACTTTAAATGCCATCCGAAAAGACTGTATATGAATCCTGCCTTCACAAAATCTGTGACTTTTGAATTAACTTTCTCTTTAGCAAAGCCAGAGCTACTTCTTTTCTTCACTGTCAACAATGAATCTCAGGTTATTACTCTCTCCTACTTAAAATGATAACCTCTGGGCCAATCGCTAAGTAATCACTTAGTAATCTCATTTGTATCAATGTTATACAATAAATGAACTTCAAATACTAATAAAATGGAAGTCTCTATATATAACTCTGTACTTCATGCCAAATGATGAAAAGTGGATAAACTTTAACAGCACACAATCCAATACCATGTCTATGCCACCTGAAAATAAGTGTTATGATTTCTCCCCATGACAGATTTTCTAAATAATATTTTGCTTTTGCTTTTACTGCACAAATGAAAGTGTTCCTTTGGCAATAACAAAGGATCACCAAAAGGATGCAACAAAGAATCAGATTTTAAAATATGGACTTTTTAATTGCTATGGAAAATACATGAGGACCTGGAAAAAGAGAGATTTAAATGAGGATATAGTTATAAATCCTAGAAAGAGTGAGCTACAGCAGACCGTGGTGGGGACCATCTCAGCACCATCTCTGCACATGAATGATGCTACTGTGCCTCTGCTGGGGGCAGTTGTCAAGGTGTTAATTAATGCTCACCTGCAGGTGAGCAGATCAGAAACTGACCAGCTGCCTAACTGGTTTTACTACAAAATGCAGGATGTCTCCAACAGCTGACGGGAGCTGGTACCAGAAAAAGACCACGTCAGAAAGTAAAACCCACTTAAAACAGAGAGCTGATTTTTACAGTAAACAAGGATTTAAGTGGAATTTCATATTGGAAAACAAAAATATTGGAAATACTGAAACTAAAATATCCGGAGGGTAGGCTATTTTACCTTATGTTTAACCACATTTGTCTTACTTGCTTCTACTGTCAAAGTGTTGGAATGAACAAAATGTGGTCAACTCTTCATTTTTGGATTATTTTTTCTTCATGTTTCATCCCTGACTTTTGTTCAGTTTCCACAAACCAATCATTAAAAGGATTGCTTTTGCAGAAAGATTCAAAAGCTTTATCAATTTCCCCAAGGGACTCTCTTAATCGTATCTTTTTATTGTGCACCTTAGAAGTACTAAAGGAGTCATTATATTTGGTTTCATCAACAGTTCGTTCATCTAGTTCAGCCAAATCCTTACGTGTCACTGGCTACTTGTGAACCCTCACTGTTCTTCCACATCACTTTCACTCACCTCACGGAGCCCCGCATCCTCTGCCAAATGTTCATTTTCCATGTTGACTAAAACTGATGGGGGAGCAGTCCCCGGTATGAAGTTTAGAGGGATAGCAAACTAGGAGAGAGTTCGGAAGTGGTTACTTCATCAGTTAATATTTTTATACCTTCTACTTCCCTACTAAATCCTTGTAATTGCAAGAACTCAGATGATGAAGATCACTTTCTCAACACCACTCTCCCTTCCACCCACCTATTTAGGTTTTCACCAACCCACTAGCCTGTCCCCGTGAAATCACTAGAGCCAGCTGTCCAGGGCAGCTCAAAACAAGAATGATCACAGAATTAACACCTAAAGCAAATGGCATATTAAAAACATCACTAAAAGTCAACGTGGCCAACATTTTCCAGGAAGTAGGTAAGATCCAGATTTAAAAAAAAAAAAAAAAAGCAAGCAATAAAAGTCAAAGCTAACACGCTCATCTGATTGGTGCCATATGTTCCCATTATAGGTTTTAAATGTCACAGTCAAAACTGCTCTGAAAGGTAGGTGTTAGAGCAGACCCGTGTCTTGCATACAGGAAGATTAAAGGATTAAAATGACCTAATACTGTACTTCCTAAAACATACAGACTTCCACTCAGTGCCAGTCAACTGGCAGCCAAGTGTTATCAGCAAGTCTAAATTTGGACCTCATAACCTAAAAAACCACTTAAGATAAAAAGAGTGCTGAAATAAGTTCAAGGACTAATAGGGCCACTATGGGAACGGGTCACATCAGGTGACATGGATTCCAAAACAAAAACAACCAAATCAACATACATAAACCCTGGATCAAATTATTTATAGCTAGACAACTTGTTGGAGGCTTAAATTAGGGATCCTACCCCAGAAGGAAGGGCCTTTGCCATTCTTTATAGGAAAACTGTGATCTGACTTTAAAGAAATCAGATGAGGTGTGTCTTCCAAAGACTGTGCCATCAGATGGGTGGCCCAGCATTCAAACAGACCTCGAACCCAGACTAAACTGTCATCATCATATCCAAAGGGCCTGACTGCCCAATGGGCATCTCAGGGACTTGGACAATATGCTGCTGAAGCAAGACTAAGGATGAACTCTCCTTAGGGCACCCCTAAAACATGCCCGAGTGATGCTGAGGATGAGCCTATGAAAACCCAGGTCAGAGGTGGCTTCAGTTCTTATCTGAGAGGTCCCAGCTGATGGGCTCAATCAAAAGGGAAGAATGGGGTTGCACAGAAGAATCCCATGTCTCCCCAACATAAAACTTGCTGGGCACGCTGGGTGGTCCTGACACAGGTGCCAACCTCTTAGGGGCTTCCACCACACTTGGAGTGAAATCCAAACCACTTCCAAAGGTCCAGACCATTAACAAACATTTCGTGAAATAGTTAATAATGAAAATAGTAAGCAAGTAATCATTGATAAGATGAAAATAAACCAAACCAAAGCCAAATGGCTCAAAGACATAGGTGTTCATGTACCACACGTTATATGCCAGGAGTTGCATGCTGACTTTAAAATCCACTTGAAACTAAGCTCCAGCTGGTACTAAACCAATGTGGATGCTGCAAAATTCACTGAGATCTCAATTCTTCTTTAAAGCCATCAGAGTTGACTGAAGTAGAACAGCTGGTACCTTCTCTGACCCATTCTCCAACAACATCATAACACTTTTTGCAAACCAGGACCACTCACATTCTATGTACAACCATTTTCAATATATTTCCACATTGTTTATGCAACTGAAAAGACCATCAGAACCTAGAAACTGGTACTAGAGTCTCCTAATTCATTGTTGCTACCATCACCAAATCAATCTGACCACACGTATGCTCCTGATGTCCAGAAAACAAGCCTCAAATTTCAATCCAATGAGCAGAGACAGGAAAGAGTTATAAAAAAACAATGAGACTGAACACAGCCACAGACACTAGCCCTTGCTCAGCAAAGGGCTGGCCTCTTGCAAGGCAGGACATGGACACTAAAATCAGGACACTCCAGGTTCAAGAAAGCTCCAAGAAGGGCTGCCCAGTGTGTCTTCAGGAAGTGCCACCATTAGACCAAAGCAATGCCCACCTCCAGCACCCCATGGAACCATGGGGGGCATTTCTGGGCCCGTCCTTTCAGCCAACCAGTCCACAGATGAAAGAGCAAGGCACGCAGGCCATGTCGTGTTAGGCTCCCAAGGAGTTTCACAGGAGGCTAGAGACTCACCTTCCACGTGAAAAGCATCAGCTTATCAACCCATCATTGTAACCTTAAAGATGGCCTTGAAAAACAGAAGTTTGAACTACATGGGGCCATTTGTACATGGAATATTTTTTAATATTTAATATTTTATTTTTTTTAGAGGGAGGGAAAGGGAGGAAGAAAGAGAGGGAGAGAAACATCATGCATGATAGAAACATCAATTGGTTGCCTCCCGCACACCCCAACCTGGGGACCTGGCTCATAACCCGGGCATGTGCTCTGACTAGGAATTGAACAGGTGACCTTTGGTTTGCTGGCCAACGCCCAACTCACTGAGCCGCACTGGTCAGGGTATACGTGGATTTTTTTAAAAATAAATGCTGTAAATATATTTTTCTTAAGGTTTTCTTAATAACATTTTCTCTTCTCTAGTTTACTATAAGACTATAGTATATAATACATATGACATACAAAATATGAGTTAATCAACTATTTATATTATCAGTAAGGCTTCCAGTCAACAGTAGGCTATTAATAGTTAAATTCTGGAGAGTCAAAAGATACACATGGATTTGCGATTGCATGGGGGTTGGCACCCCTAACCCCTGTGTTGTTTGAGGGTAAACCGTAGTTTAAAAAAAACTATCATTTTAGTGGCAACAGGGGAGATAATGAGGGAAGACTCTCTCACCATTACTTCCCAAAATCTCTGTATCTATGACTCCAGGAAAACAGGTACATGTGAAAATAATTCATAAATCTATGAAATAAAGTCCTCCAACTTTTCTGAATGAACTTGGCTTATTCATAGATAACAAGCGTATATTTATCTTAGTTAAGACATAGCACCCTTACTGTTGTGTAAGGTTTGTCCTTTCAAGTCATATAAAATACAGCCTCCCAGTTTCACTGCTCTCCTCTGCAGTGAACACTGCAGGTGCTGGAAACCCACTCCCGTCCCAGAAAGGAAATAGGAGGTTGAAAAAAAGCACTCATAAATTCCTAGTAGTCATAAATGCATTTTTAAAAGTTTATGGTTAGGGTTGCCTAAGTCACAGATACAGGCAGTTAATGAGCAGTGTTCATAAATTATTTTCAAGCAGGGCTAATCATTGAACACTCTACATATAAAATGGAAACTTCATATAACAAGCTATCTTTTAAATCTTTTAATTATTGTCATAAATCAGATTTTTTCCAAACATATCTTTGACAATCAGCATGCTTCTTGCCCAATAGAATTTTTCCAAAAAAAAAAAACCCTTCAAAAACTTTAAAACTAAATTTGAGAGTGATCCACTTAGATTCTTTGATAAACTTATGATCATATATTTGTCCATAAACTCCTCCACACTAGTTGATGTTTCCTAAGAGTACTTACCCCTGCCGGAAATAAGTGTTTATGTTTGTTGTCTGTTTCTCTCACTAGGATATAAATTCTATGAGGGCAAAAATCAAGTCTTATTACTCAATTACAAAACATTTTAGGAACTAATGAAAGAACAATTAAATCTACAACAAGCACTCTGCACACATGTATATGCAAACATGTAACACATAATACATAGCACATAGAACAGACGAAGGGTTATACACACCCACGTCTTTAGTATGATATGGGGGAAAAGCATCAGGCTGAAGACAGCAGAGGGCTGCTGGCTTTACCATGAAGCAGCTGTATCACCTTCAGTAAGTTACTCAACTTTTCTGGGCCTGAGTTTATCCACAGAATGAACATTTTAAGCTTGATCATCTTCAAGGATACTTTCAGCTCTAATATTTTCCTTAATAAATTCAAAAGACTCATAAAACAGTTTGCATAATCTACTCTACGTGGAAAACAAACTAGCAAGTAACTGAAATCCTAACTCCTGACCTCTGGATAGTTATAATCAATGGCTATCTATAAAACTGCCGTATGAATTTAGCCCCTCCTCCAACCTACCCCTTTGTTCTTCTCATTTCCTGTTTTCTTTTTCCTTGATCGATGGAGCCAAATGCTCTGAAGTTACTTTGGAACATAAATGAGTCTAGTGAGCCACTAAGTTATTGTTCTGGATAGCTGCTTAATACCGTGCACTGAAGCACAGGAACCCGGCTACAATTCCTATCAATTCAAGCCACGTGTACCCTATCGTCATTATCCTTCCCACAAACCTGTGACCTCGACAGAGGCAAGTCAGAGCCAAGGATGAGCTCACACCTAAATACTCACTCTCCCCCATAAAAACATGGTAACCTGTACAATCACAACACCACCAACCTGACCAAAGTCATTCTAGAACAGCAAGAGTGAAAAGTCAAGAGAAGATTTAGCTCGTTTTCACTCTCCAAAGCTTCCCTTCTTTTGGACGAGTACAGTAAATTACATCAATTAGATCCTCTGACCAACCTCAAAGAGTTGGGCCAGCGCCCTTCCCAAGGAGGGGAGTCAGGCTGCAGCCTTCCCTGTACCCATCTCCTCAAGGGGGCCACCCCTCTGCCCAGCCCAGCATGTAACACCGGATCCCACCGGCAAACAGCGCTAACGCTCAAGAGCAGAGATAGATACACCAACACGGATTTGTTGAAGAAAACATTTGTGCTACCCAGTAATACTTTTACTTTCCACACTTAGTATATAATCAAATCCACAGAAACTACAAAATGCGTGTACATACCTCCTTTTAAAGTTTATTAAATACACTGCAGTCTTTAATCCTGATTTATACTTACAGCTTATAAAACAATGTAGACCACATGGAGAACTTCGTTTTTTCCATGCCAAGCTAATAAATGCAACCCATTTTCCTAGAATTTAACTGGACAATGTTCATACTTCATGAAACAAATATCTGAGCTGCAGGGTCAATGCCGATGCGTCTTTTCAGCACTTGACTGTGACACACTCTTCCAGCCAAGAAACCTAGGAAGCCAACTGAAAGGAAGGGACATAAACTAAAAGCCCCCTTGGGTTCTAAGGGCGCAAGTGGTGCAGTGGGACTTAACCCATGACAAACCTCAGGTCTGAAAGGCAATTCATAGTTGACAACTGCACTTCCATATAGTCTCTCACTTGGTCCTCAGAATAACACTCTAAGAGCCACTGGGGAAATATTACTACTTCCAATTTAATGGACTAGAAAATTAGGTCGAAGAATGATGGACCCCAGGAAGTGGCAGAATCAGGAATAAAATTCACATTTCTTTTCTGTCCACACTAGTTCCACTTTATCATTTGACCCCTCATGTATAATAGTCAACCTAGCCCTGAATTACAATATATAGAATCAATACTACATGCGCACACATGATAGATACACCAATGGAATGAGTGAACAGCAGGGTACGTTTTTTTCCTTAGTTAAGCAAATACCGTTGAGTCGTGGGAAAAGAGAGACTCTTAGGAGGACAGAAAACAATGATGCTGGTAGATTCTTTTTTCTCTCCCTACCAGGTTTGTTGTTGCTGTTGTTGTTAATCCTCTTACAGAAGCTGATTACAAGGAAAGAAAAGCAGAGCGAGAAAGCAGAACTGAAACCTAACGCTTATCGTACTGATAAGAATACTTGTACAGGAAGCAATAAATTACCACTGCTTCCTGTTTTAAGTATTCTTATCTTTAGGACACTAAATTTTTTTTTTTTTTAAACTACAGAACCTCACATTTAGGACACTTCCCAAAATAGAATCTTCTGATCTTCAGCTGTCAGCTGAAGTTGTTTCATAAACAGCCCAGCACATGTACCCTGGAGGGTCAGGAGTACTCTAAATGCAAATAGAGTCCAGGCATACCCACCCCTTTCAGACTTAGGTGATGATCCAAAATGTGCAAAATCAAGCAGCCCTAGAATTCTGTGGAGGATACTGCGACTGTCTCTAGTGCATGACCTGAGGAACTCAATTTGGATATTTCTGGAAATTCTGAAAGAAAGGCCATTAGCAAATATATAGTTCTATTTTTAATATATGGTTCACAAAAGAACATAAGACTGGTTTCAGGTCAATTCCATTTCAAACAGTTTTGAAAACAACTTTCATCCAGAGATTCATTTTGGTGAAAAGGATGCATATAAAGAAACCCCTGGGCCCTATATTTCAAACAACTTTTCCAGAGGCTTTTGTTGTCAACAAGTACAGACAGCAAGACTGATTATAAGGGAATGCGTCTGAAAGATTACATGTGTAACCCAAGGTTAAATACACGGAGAAAACACACATGCAGAGGCATAAAGGACGCCTCGCTGTAATCTCTGTGATCTAGTATGTCAGGAATTCCACTGACAGAACTACACAACAAGCTGAGACAATTTCAGAGACAGAGAGAGAAAATAATCAATGTCTGTGTTTTTCAAGGGGGAAGAAAAGGACAGTGGAATGGGACAATGGAGCATAAATGCCTGGGATATTATTATTTGTGTGTGTGTGTGTCCTGGTATTTGAACAAAACATCTGTGGCTTATGGCAGGGGTCCTCAACCTCCAGTACCAAATGTGGCCTGTTAGGAACTGGCCGCACAGCAAGAGGTGAGCTTCAATCCTCCTGAAACCAGCCCCACCCCCCACCCCAGTCCATGGGAAAATTGTCTCCCACCAAACTGGTCCCTGGTGCCACAAAGGTTGGGGGCTGCTGCCTCATGGGCCCTTACCACTCCCTCTTCTGATGACCTGCCCCGCAGACTTAAGGATGATTATACTCTGTATGTAGTAAAGGCTCAAAAAAGTTTACTGTTGAAAGATTGTATGAATATGATCCTCAAGCCCCTTTTAGCCAATTGGCGAAGCAGCTGCCTTTTTCCACTGAAAGGTGATAAGCAAGGATTCACCCACCCCAGAGGGGTCCCTGTGCAAGGCCAGGAACGAGCCCCGGCAGTGTGCAAGGAAAGCTCGTCCCCAGGCTCGGAATCCAAACAGGGATGGGCCTCGGGGTCAGTGCCGGATTCCCACTGGACACCCAGAACTCATGACAACCAAGTTCCGATGAGCTTAATTAACTTGATTCCCTGAGACTTGGGAATCAATTACGGTAAGGGGAAAAAAATGAAGATTTCATAAATATCTATGCTAAGGCCATATTATAAAGTATTTTTTAAACTACCAGTAGAAGGTTTCAAATAACTCTGTTCAAAAAATCCAAAAAGCTAGGTCCTTCAAGGAAGAGAGTTTAAGGAGGCTCTGATGACCACAGTGGCTCCTGGGTGGTATCATTATCTGCAATTCCTGCTGTCGTTGAACAAATAAACACTGGCATGAAGCAGATTAAAATGGGGAGAACACGGAGAAATCAGGAAGCAAATCTTCCACTGTATTTTTTAGGGAAATATCCCATGAAAAGTCAATGGGCTGGAGAACCAAACTGCGGTACATCCATACAAGGGAATATTATTCAGCAATAAGAGAAACGAGCTATCAAGCTACAAAAACAAAAACAAACAAAAAAAAGTGGATGAATCTTAAGTGCACACTACTAAGTAAAAGAAGCCAATCAGACAACTGTACATATTATATGAGTCAAATTACATGACATTCTGGAAGAGGCAAAACTACCAATAGAAACAGATGAGCTTGCCGGAGACTGGGGAGAGGGGGGTAGGGTTGACTAGAAAAGCCCAGGGGATTTTTAGGGCAGTGTGACTTTTCTGCATGACAGTGTTTTACAAAATGTGAAGCATTTGTCTAGACCCATAGAACTTCCTCACATAAAGAGTAAACCTCTGTATATGCGAATTTTTAAAGATCACCTAAGAGATCACTTACCCCAGGTGGAATGCGGAATATGACTGGAGAATCTGAAAGGTTCTAAATGTATTACAAATGCAGACAAAAACTTCTTTGCAGGGAGTGGGGCAATGACCTAAGTAACTCTGGAAATGACGTGAGTCTATAATACCAAAAGCAAAACAAACGAACAAACAAACAAACAAACACTGCACATAGCACTGTATTCTAGTTGATAAAGCGGTTTCCTACAGGGCCATGAGTTAACAATTCTGCCACTGCTCTGTGTGTGCATGCGGTAGAATTTCACAAGTAAATGGGTGGAAGATGGCTAGTGAGTGTGACAGATAAGCAAGGGGAGTGGGCTACACTGGTCCCTATGGAAACTGATTAGCATTAAGAGACTTAAGAGACATCAGTATGAACTCATGCTTAGCTTAGTATACAGATGGTTACATACAGAAGCATTTATACCTATATATAATATGTATATACAAGGTCTATCTGGAAGAAGTCCAGCCATTGTTAATATAATGAGAATGGTATGTGTGACATCGATGTAATCTTGCAGCCAAGGACAGTAGACGGGAGTATGCATCCGTGAACAATGACGGCTTCACTGTACTAGTCCCTGGGGCAACAGGTGCACTGAGTGAGCATGTGCACCGTGTGGCCGTCACATTCAAAATGATTAAGCAAGCAGAGCAATGAATCTGAATCAAATTTTGCACTAACCTTGAACGTTCCACCACAAAAACTATTCAAAAGATTCAGAAGGCCACAGTTTTGGACAACTGGGGATTGGCAGCTTCATCACAACAATGCACCCCCCACTCGTGCATCGCGTCTCGTGAAGTTTTTTGGCAAAACATCAGATCACCCAGGTGACTCAGCCCTGCTATAGCTCAGATTTGGCACCATGTGACTTCTGGCTTTTCCCAAAACTAAAATTACCTTTGAAAGGGAAGAGATTTCACTGTCAATGAGATTCAGGAAAATACGATGGGGCAGCTGATGATGACCAGGGGAACTGTGTGAGGTCCCAAGATGCCTACTTTGAAGGGGACTGAGGTGTCATTGTCCTGTGTACAGTGTTTCTTGTATCTTGTATCTTCTTCAATAAATGTCTCTGTTTTTCACAGTATGCGGCTGGATACTTTCTGGACAGAGTGAGAACAGGTAGAATGAAATGCTCATAAATAGATAAGAGAGCACTCAAAGTCTATGTCCTCTTATGTTAGATCCAAAAAAAATTATACTGCTGCTTGGGTAGTTTCACAAGGTTGTGTCTCTATACAAACACACACATTTCCTTGCTTGAAAGCCAAGAGGGCAAAAAAGAACTGAAACCCAGTACAACAAACGCATCTTGTGCCAAGACCCTAGGGTTTCCAGTGCGATGGGTCCAATGAAAGGAACCAGGGCTCCTTGGAGGACCAGATTCTGGGACTGGGGCAGGAAACAAACAAGAGGATCCCGGAGTACCTTCCATGTCAGAAAGTGAGGAAACGCTTTTTTTTTTTTTTTTTTTTAAAGCTACTGAGTAAAAATGAGTGATAGAAGAAGTTTAGGTAATTATACAAATATTGATGTGTTCTGCTTTTTAAATGGTTTCCAAACACCTTTAAATCTCCTGGCCACTTTAAAGAACCCCAAACTATAAATTGTATTTGATGAATCACTGGTTGTTTTTGGTTTTTTGTTTGTTTGTTTTTTTAGGTAAATGATGCAAAACTCCTTTCAGAGGAAATGGACTCTATAATTAAATTTCAGCAAATGAATATATATTATATTAAAACCCAGAAAGTCATATTCAGTTCAATTAGCATTGTCTAATCACTTATAAAACATTTTATGTTTATGGCTATTTTCTTCTAAGAATTTCTGTTTAAATTCATTTCCAGTTTTATTTCCTCTTTAGCAAACTAATTAGTAACAGTACTGAGGTTGTTATGATTCTGTTTTATATTCTGCACATGTCAATACATTCATCGTGTTTTGTTTTTAATTTGTTTTTAAAATCTTACTGGGCCCTACTTAGATTTTTATATTATATACATTTAAGCCTTCTGATAAAAACTATAATTTATACCCTCGATTAAAAAAAGGGGGGCAGAGCCATCACTTATCACCACGGCCTAAGTCAGAATGAGGAAAATGCTCTCACTTGAGAATGGTGGATTTAACTTACCTACAAAGGAATTTCCTCACCATAAAAGCTGTTAACCACTTGAAAAGGTTACTAAAAATTGTGGGATTTCCTCTTGCGATGTATGGATCTGACAGAAATATGCCTGAAGATCCTTACTAGCAAAATACATAATAACACCCAAATAACAGCTTTTTATATGAAGAGTTTCAAGGTTCTAGTCTTTTCCTCCCAAACATTTTATACAAAGAATACATGTAGAGATAAGCAAACATACTCAATACTTTTCCAACAGAACTTTCAAACAAAATTTCAGAAAAGGATTAGTATACATAATTACCAGTTTTGTGTAACAGCCTTAAAAAGAAAACTCACCAACATATGCATGCGGCCCAATACACGTTGGTGGCCACACCAGCCAGGCCCAGGCTCTCCCAGGGTCCCCCAGGGGATATCACATACTCCTCACACCTGTCCCTAGCTGTCGCCTGTTCCAGATCTTGCCTTGCAAGTAAAACAATCTTGGCCAAGCAGACACACATCAACTTCAACTCTTACTTCTTCCTCTCTTCCATATCCTGCCCTACACGTTGGAAAAATCAGCCTTTGCTTCATGTGTGAGCCACAGGGTAACCTCAGATGTGACTGCAAAGCCACAGCTGTGTCGACCACACTCCCACATCCAGGCACAGGGACATCACGAGTTTTAAGCGAAACTCTGTGTACAAATCAATCAAGGTCGTCAACCCCTCGAGTCCATTAAAGGGGCCAGAAGTCCTTGTTACTTCTCTCAGTAGGTCTCACGTGTCCCTCCACCGTCCAGGGAAGCTGGTCCTTCAGTCTTCTCCCTCAACCTGTCCTCAAGAAAGTAGTGACAGGGCCCGAATTCTCATCTGTTTTCTTTACAGTTATAAGTCAAGAACTTAGGGATACGCTGTCACTCACTAGAAACTCACTAACTCCTCGTTACAGTAATTAACCAGAACATTCTCTCCTGTCTGGGGTACAAATATTCCAGTCTTCGGCAATTCCCTAATGCTATCTTCATGACCAGTTCTGATTTCTTCAAGTTCCCAGGTTCAGTCATCACAATGGCTTGATTAAGGAATGAATGGAAAACTCTAAGACAGTAAGCAGTGGTAAGAGTTAAGGAAGACTCTGTCCTGAATAGAGTATGACTCTGGTCTACAGACAAAGGAGGTACAGGCATATTTCCCCTACCACGGTTTAAAAACATACGGTCCCACATTCATTGACTCAGTATCTACAACAAATAGTATCTACCAAATGCCAGGCTCCCTGCACTCAGCATTCAAACCTGGTCAGCCACACTGGCTTGCAGAGAATCAGCCTCCTAGCTCAATACCAGGCACATAGCTGTCGGAAAGCAGCACACACGGTCAAGTTTTAGAAAGTCACATAAATGTCCAATGACTGCAGGGCCAAGAAAACTGAAGTCCCATTTAAAATAGAACAGAATACATTTACATTACAAATCTTAAGGAGCTGCAGGATTTTACATTAACGTATGATGGATGTTTTGCGCTATGTGAAATTGCTTGAATCCTAAGTTTTAGCTTAATACTTGAAATCTCAACCAATGTTTAAAAGGAGTTGTTATCATCGCTGATAAACCAGAACACACATTCCATTACTATGGTCATCAAACTAGCCCAGCCTCAATCTAGCAGGGGGAAAGTCTCATATCTTGGTAATTAGGTTCAATTTTCCAGGGCAAGGTACCTTTTTAGCAGAGTAGCTAACAAGCGCCATGCTGGCAAAATGGACTTGTTTAAATTTAATTTCTTTTCCCAGACCTTACCCACATTTTAGCAGAGGGACTAATTAGCAACAATAAACCCAAGAGGAAGAAAAGCCAAGTGCATAGGGACAAACTAGAAGGGGACTCTATGAATCACATACTTAATAACTGACTTCCTTTTAAAAACAGAGGTACCTATAATACAATAATTGTTTTTCAAATAATTTTCTCATTGCTTTGATATCTTTAAACCTCAGTAAAAATGTTATGTTACGACCTAGATCAGTAAGCTACAATTAACATCAGAAGAACTCTATTAGTCGAATGAAAGTTGATGCACTACTGTTGAAAGCAGAGAAATAAATCTTGTCAAAACAAAGCAAAGTTTCTGTCAATCTTTAAAAGAACAGTTGGGAGAACAGAGGAAGCATCCAAGGATTTCAGAAATAAGGATGATGCAATTGTAATTAATTTTACCCAAGTTTTCAAATCCACTCCTATCAGATTGGGAGGACACCCGTCATTCTGTTTGACTACTTTAAAATATATTGTTAAATTTTAATTCAATTTTTAAAATATTTGGCACATGAAATGGTTTGATGTATTCAAAAACATATCCACAGTATTGTTTTTGTTTGGGAAATTTCTAAAGCCATCCTCTCCCTGAATCGGACAACTTTCTACCGAATTACTGGTAAACGAGTTCAACACCTGGCAAGCAGTTTTGGGAGCACCGCCTCAGATACCGCCTCCTCGTCCTGAAGTCACGAAAGGAACAGGGAGTCTACTACCTACTCTCCAGGAGCTCACAGTTGTTCGTAGGAAAGAGTTCCATGAACCCAGCGGCCAGAGGGGGCACGGGGGTTTCCATCTCTCCGGGTGGGGAAAACTTTCTGAAAGGAGGCAGGGTGCTAGGCATACTTGAGCCCCCTAAATAAAACACTGTTTCCTCTGATCATTGAAATGTATTGATTTTACATTGCAAAGGCATTTTTATTACCCTATAGTGCAAATCTATTCAGAACTCTTCCCAGCTAAAAACTCTACCTTGCTAAATACCTCCTGCCACTATTTTTTAAAATGATATTCCCCAACCACCCTCCCCCACCCCTCAAAAGCCTGGAGTTTCCTATCTCGTGAGAAACAACAAATCATTCCAGTTGCAGTGGGAGAGAACAGCGCATCGGGGCTCTATTCTTAGGGAAGAGACATTAATATAAAATCTGCTTAAAAGTAGCCAGTGAATTAGATCGAATTGGGTGGCATGGGTTTTTGTTGTGTACTTGATAATGCAGAGGCTTTTCAAGAGCCCATCAAATACAGCCTGGTGGGACGCAGGCTTTGAAGACACAATAACATTCCTCCAGCGAATTTCAGGCTGGAGGCTAAAAGCACCAGCCATTCATTTTTCCGTCTCGGGCCACATTCCTCACCCAGTTCAAAGGCGCAAGAAACAATGAGCCTGCACACTTTCTGAAGGTCGTCCCTTGTAAGGACTTGCGAGGGACTAGCGGCTGCAAAATACTTTTAAAGACCTAGCGTTAGGAATATAACCCTTTTTATGGGGCTGTAGTTTCCATCCCCTAACCCTCTGTCCCACTTCCTCCAAACACACACACGCGCGCACACACACACACACACGCTCGCGCGCGCGGTAAAGTTTAGGCAAAAGGGAAAGTTTTCGTTATGATCCCAATGACTTCCAGGGAACCCTACTAGTGGAAGTAAAATATTTTCAGAAATTAAGTCATTACTCATTCTTTAAATAGATGTAATATTTATAGTCCTTAATTTAACCAGAGGGAATGGGATCCGCTTTTGAAAGGAAGTTATTGTTCAGCTGTGGTTCAAAGAGTGCGTTCGAATTGGGAGGGGGGCAGAGAGAGGAAGCGAGGGAGGAGTTGAGAGGTGGATGGGAATTGCCAAGATCAGGATACAAATACACCACTCATCCAGCCCCTCAAAACGCCCAAGGGGCGCCCCTCCCTGCCCCTCACCATGACATATTTTATTCAGTGCCCCATGTTGTTTTGTCCTGTGGCCTCAGGAATATTTAAGGCATTCAAGATTCTGGTAAAGAAAAATGTAAACTGCCTAGTGAGTGATCTGGGGCACAGAGGTAATAAAGGCACGGCCTTGGCTTTGCCTGGCATGCTTTGTTACAACCATTTGCATTTGCTTTCCAATAATTAGCAACCCTGCATCACCAAGATATGGATTTGTGCTCCAGGGGGAAAACCTCTTTCAAACTACTGAAAAGTCTTTGACTCCATTTCTGGACACTGTTCCCCCCTCACCCCAGGAAAGGTCTAGCTCTCGGAGCAAGGTCTCAGCTTGTGTTCACAGGGTCAGCTGCAGTCTTGGTCAAGGGCAGACGAAGACAGTACAGGATGCCTAATGTCCTCTGGCTCTGGGGTCCGTTCGTACACGCTGATCTCCAAGCCTGTGTGAGCCACCTGAGGGTGTTAGAAAGTGTCAGCCTCTGCTCTAGGGACAAAAAGCACAGATAGTGTCACCAACTACCAATGGCACTAAAAATATAGACACCAGCCTCGGGTACTAAAAACATTGGTATCATTTTTTTATATTTTTCTTAGAGGTGAGCTTCCAGCCCTCACTCTCAAATAAGAGGCATTCTCAAGCGAAAATCTAACTCTTATAAAAAAATGCCATCCCAAGGCCTGATCCAAGGAACATGTGATAGAAAAATATTTGTTCCACCTTCATAACCCTGAGGGATATAGCCACATTATTTATTACTTTCTCAAATGGCTTGCTTCCCCTACATTTTAGGTGGCTCCCCCTTATTCTGTTTCATCATATCCTGTCCTCCGTTGGGCCCCATTTTACAGAACACAATCCTTGGCTGAAGCCCTTGTTCTCCCCTCCCATAAACACCACCCAGGCAGGGCTCACGCCTCTTTCCGTCTCTAGCACTTGGCTCGAGGTATGAGCTCAGTAAGATTTATCGAGGGAACAGTTTTCACATTTTTCAGAGAAAAATTCAGAGGCAAATACCTGAAAAATAAGACAAAAGTAATGCTGAGTGTAAACTGTAATTGGAAAATAAAATTTTAAAAAATAATAAAAGGAAAAAAGTGAGACCACTCTAATATGAGGACATCACTGGTATTTCACCCAAAGCTGAGAATATACACTGTGAACATCTACGAAGAATCTTGTTCTAAATGGTCAGCATGCAACTGATAAGGGAATGTTAAAGATGATACAAAGAACTCCATTTATAAATACATGTGTGCATTGTATAAATCAAAAAACAGTTGGTTTCTCCCATCTAGGAATGGCATCTACTTTTCTACCCCTTGAAACCGGACGTGGCTTTGCGACTTGCTTTGAGCGGTGGGAAAGTAGCAAATGTGTTATAAGCAGAGGCTTGAAAAGTACTTGTGCATGCTTGCCCTCTCTCGTTGCTAGGAACTCATCCGATGCCTTGTGAAGTTCAGGTTGGCCCGCAGGGGACATGTGGCTCGGTCAATAGCAAGCCCCAGGTGACAGCCAGCACTATCCGGCAGACAAGTGAAGGAAGCCATCAGAGACCTGCCAGCCCTCACACAACCCCCCCCCCCCCCCCCCCCCCCCCCCCCCCCCCCCCCCCCCCCCCCCCCCCCCCCCCCCCCCCGTGACCACAGCCAGCCGAGCCCACCTGCGCAGGTGAGACTGGCAGAAGCCAGCCCAATCTCCCACCCCCAGCAGTGTAGCCGAGCAGATGAGAGATATTTTCAGGTGATCAGTTTGGGGGTGATTTGCTACACATCAAAGCTAAATGATGCACACACCTAAGAAACTAGATAGCTTCATAATAAAACCCTTTAACAGCTTTTTAAAAAGTTCCTTCCTGTTGATGAATTTCATTCCTCCTAACTCTAGATCTGCAGTCTCCAATTCCCAACCTTTCTGGCACCAGGGACGGGTTTCCACAGACCCGGGGAGTGGGGGCAGGGGATTGGCTTTGGGACAGGTACCAGTCGAGGCCCAGGGGTTGGGGACCCCTACTCTAGACGATCTGGAAGAAAACTGATACTACTGCTTTTAGCATATGCTTATTGATGAGTCACCAAAAGTGATACAACACTGATTTAAATATGACCTGTTATCATATTCTGTTTTTTATCAAGAGCTACCCCCTCCCCCACTCCATTAGGATTCCACCTGGACTACAATTAGCAAAGAACATCAGGGCATCAATTATCAATGTTTTTAAACATTAGAGAGTTTCTCCTTGGTTCAAAGGAGAAATGACCTCAGTAACACACATATTTTCCTTAGGATGAATAATAGGTTCTCCATATTCCACTCCTTTTCTCTAAAGCGTTAATAACTTTGGAGAAAATTGGAGGAAATCACTAGTGTCAAGGAATTGACTTTATTATTCTATGCAATATTTTACAGTAAATTTTACAGTAAAGTAAACTGCTCCCCGAATTGGAAATGGTGAAGATTACTCCAATAAAAAGCATCAATTCTTTTGAACACTCAAAAGTATGAGACCTTGGTGTCCAGAAAGTCTTCAGAAGAATCCTTAACCTTTATATGTAATCCTACTATAATATGTCAAGAACTAATTAATTCATTCCGTGGGGAGGAGGAGGGAAGGGCAGGGAATGGGGAGAGCCTGAGTACTATTATGGAAGCGAACGAGGAAGAAAATAAAAGTAATAAAGATTTTAAATTGCAATATTTAAAACGTAGACACCTTGCCCTCCTTAATCTGTCTGTACAAACATGAAACACAAAGGAGGCATGGAAAGCACTTTTCTTTTTTCTCTTTAACAAAATAAAAATGCAGTGAGTCTATTTAAGAGGTGGATTGGCTGCTGTGTTCATTTAGTGCAGAAATTTGGGACTTCGAGCAAAGAGCATTCGATCAACTTTTTATTACTAAGCTTCGAGATTTACAGGCAGCTCATCTCTGGGAAGATAAACAAAGAAAACCCAGCACTGGCTAGGGCCCATGAGAACAGAAGCTGGGCGACCACAGCGGGAGGGAGCCCTAGCCTTCACTCCGTGCGTTTTTAGAACATTGCTAACTACTTGAAATTTACAGCATGTGTCTGTGTTGCCTATACCAAAAAAATTAAAGGGAAAAAAATAGCGTGAGTGGGCGCAGAAAGGGATCATAAAACGTGATGGTCTTAACAAAATGCTTTTTTTATGTTTCTGGAAGGAACTACTACAAACTTCAAAACAAATATGACTCACACCATCATAACAGAGAGAGCGTGTGTGTGCACACTGAAGAGAGAGGCGTGACAGATTCTCAAAGGAGATTCTACTTCCAGCCAGAAGCCAGCACAGGCACCGGAGTTCAGAGGGTTAGAGCCTTTCACCACTAGAAATAAAAACTACCCACTGAACGGGGGTAAAAGTCCTGGAATAATAGAGCTTCTAAGACCAAAAGAAGAGACTTTACAATGCCTTTTGCAGCCTCCACCACTCTGCTCCCCACTATCCCCCCCCCCAGCCCTGCCATTGCCTATCCCTTACCAACCCATAACAAGAACTCATTGAACTCCTGCTAACACCTGGGCCCCTCTCCTGGCTGCCTCACTTGGACAAAAAGCCAAAGACAACTTTTCTTAGCTCCTTGCCAATATTGTTTGCTAGCAGATTATCTGAAAGTGGGCCACTCTTCCAAAAGGGAGTCTCAACGGCCTTATACACCGTTTAAGTGTACACTGGTGTTACTGTAGGGCAGGAGGCCATGGTTAGATCAACAACAAAAAGCACAAAACTTTGAGGGAGAAGCACTTTCACCTGCTAAGTACACAAAAAATGCTGACTTCCATGGATTGCACGCTCTGAATCTCGATTTATCTAAATCCAGATAAATTGTGCCGTAAGAAATGCGGTAGTCACTTGGATGAACTTCCCTCACTCCCATTTTTTCTCTGAGTGTCCACCCCCATTTCTTTCAAGAAAACGTGCTATTTGAAACACAACAGGTGCTCAGTGGTATTTACCGAGAAAAGGGAGGAGGGGGCCCTGCAAGAAACAGTGGTGTAGCGACCAAGGTCAGATCAAGGGCGTTGGGTGGGGGGGCCGCTAACACTACCCTGGAGATGCTAAAGTTCTAATTATTCTCATGATTCCTAAAATTCCAGGGTAAATACGATTTATTTATCATATCCTGCAGAAACCTTCAAATACTTTTAAATGAACAGGGAAGTGACCATTAAATAATATCAAACAAGTAACAGTTGAAGACATAGTAATGACTATTTCACTATCCACTAACTACTGCATTTTTATAATTTCTTAAACATTTTGCCTGTCTTACTTAGATCATAACCTTCTTAAAAGAAAGAACTGTGACTTTCTCTACAAAATACAGTCTGTTTGTCACCCGACATATTTGGAGACAAAAAAAAAAGAAGAAGAAGAAGAATGCCTCATTGATCATTTCAACAAACGTTAACTATCAACTTCTCAAGATTAAGTGATATCGTTCAGCAACATAACATAAATATGTCAAGGAGGATCAGAGAACTCACATCAAAGTGTATTTTGGTCAAAAGAAAAAAAGGAGGAAAGTTTATCAGTCTTTTTTCCTTACTACAGCTGGGGTTTCTCTGTATCTTCTTCAGGCCAAGCAATTAGCACTCCCTGTGTACGGGCTCGGCTCTAACAGGGCCAGGCCAGGTGTGACAGAGTGGGGGTGGGGGGAATGACGAATGAGGAAAGGAAAACAAGGCACGCAGCTCAGCTTATTCAGTAAAACATTCAGGGTAGGGGCAGCAAAACCACAAAACTTCCCCTCAGCTTGAAGATAGAGATGACTAAAATTGTAGTCTGGCCCACACACCCAGTTCTGCTGCCATCGTTAATGAAAATGCAGAAAAGAAGTTGAGAAAGAAAAGCAGCCTTTCAGCACAAATACATCACGTTTAAAATCTCTATTATTCAAAGATCACTGACTCATTGAAGAAGCACAAATAACATTTATCCGACCAAATTTATTTCAACAGATTATAGCAGAGCCTTCAGCAAGAAAGTTATTGAAATGGAAACTATTCCTTTGCCCCCAGATGACAGTATATTATGCTTATCTAATCCATCTTCCCCCTTTTTCTGTGAATTAAGAATGGGAGACATTCATTTCCATAATGTAGGACAAGATTAGAAGTAAATAGATAATATTTTAGAAAGGCTTACAATAACTTTTTTGTAACTATTTCACATTAGTTTAAAATTAGTATGAAATTAATATACTATTATACCTTACTAATATCAAAATGTAATTCTGTTAACATTCAGTCTGATTACAACTTCCGAACATGTTTCAATAACATTTTCAAAAGAGAGTTTAAAGTTTGCCACATGGCGATGGACTCATAAAACAATGAAATAAATCAATTATACCATTGAAAAGTGTGGTAGAATACATATTATATTAAACACAAAGAGTATCAGTATGAAAAAAGTTATGGAATCTTTAGTGTGAAACTGACTTCAAACTGAATTCACAAGAAGCTATTTTCCTTGAATACGATTTCCAGTAACTCTGCAACATGAGGAAATAATTGAGGAAATGGCTCCCTTTAAAGCAAAGCAAAACAAAACCTTAACATTGTGAAGTGTTTTTTTATTTTCCTAAAATCACCAACCCACCAAAATAAAAAGAACCATTTAGAGACTACACAGCTAAGAAATATACCTATCCATAGCAGGGGGCGTGGAAAAGATAAGTCAACAAAGTTTTGAATGAAAGAGTCCAGAGACTATTGTAATGACTTATGAAATCTACATGGAGGTGCTCAAAAGGTTGAAACTTCTGGATACACTGGTAATTCAATAGCCAAGATAACACTGGGCCAGAAAAAATGTGTACAGCTCAACTAATTAATCAAAAATCCTAACACACCAAAAGGCTGGATGACAATCATTTTGGCGGCAGGAGAAATATTGAGATTTTTCATATACCTAACAGAGAAAACAAAAACAAAAAATTGTGGAAGATTTCCTATAGACCCATCTGGTATCTCAAGATTTCTTTTCCACTCACAAATGATTCTGATGGTGCAAAAGAGAAACTTTACCCACGAACTACGAGTTCAGAAAGGAGTGATTTCCAATAGAATAAGCAGAGTAATGTCAAAAAACGGATTGGCTAAAGCTTGACCTGCACTGTGGGGTAGGGAAGGATGCTTCGGACAGTTGGCTTAGGATGCAGGACTAGCAGGTGACTTTCATTCCCACACACACTTAAGTTTTAAAATGAGGAGGAGGAGCCTAATCTAGTCTACAGAAAATTCCAAAAAAATTTAAACTGGTGCAGTCAGTTGGGTTTGTGTTAAGGTCTGTTAAAACCTGCAACTGCCCCCTTTAAACAAAAAAGGTTAAAATCAGCCCTTAGTCAAACCATGCAGAATGTCTGACCTGAAAGCTAGGACAGAACAAAACAAAATATTCTAATATCTTCATTGTGACCCATCGGCAGCTTCCTTGAAGAATCCTCATTACAACTGACCCATTAAAGAATATCAGTCATTTTCTCCAAAATATTCCTATGTTTAGAGCTGCAAAGGAGGTTAGAATAATTCAGAACAAAATTCTCAAGTTACCACTGAGGAAATAGGTCCAGAGAACTTAAGTGACTTGCCCAAGGTCACTCAGCTAGTGAAGGGCACTGGCAGTTACAAGGCAAGATCTCTGGCTCCGAGGAGCTGCTTTTTCCATTGCATCAGTCAAGAGAGCACAGTTTCCAGGAATTTCGACTACAAAAGAGGAGGGGGAAGACATGCAGTTTTGAATTCCAAGTCCCTTACTGTATCGCAACCCTGGAGACAGTATTTATTTGGGTGTAATCAGATAAATGACTACAATACATAGAACTTTCAATTGATTTTTTTTAAAAATATAAAGCTACCGAAACGATGGCAAACGTTAAAAAAGATTGTTAGATGTTCAAAGTTTTCTGGAACAAGAGATCAGGGCATACACAGCATTTATACCAGGGCTATCCTTCTTCCTTACATTTTTACTTAGTACGTTCTTACGCACACCTAAGGGAAAATGCTGTCTTTGGTTAGGATTCAGGGATGGTGGCTGGTAGGAAATGCTCATTGGAGAGGGATAAGGTGAGGGGGAGGATAAATTACTTCCGTAGTATTTCTCTTTCTTATCTTCCTTCTTTTAGAAAGGACAGATCTCAGCAAAGTTTCCATCTCATATAGTAACACATCTCACATAATTTTGGTTCTTTGAGAGAGCACAACACACATCTAGCAGGTTTTCAAAACTGATTCCCCAGCTTGTCCTGATGACTTTTCACGTGGGCTGTCAGTCGTCAAAAAAACAAACGTTTGGGGGAACATAAGCAGCATTTCCATGCAACCTCAGAAAGGAACCTGGCCGGAGCCTTTGCAACGAATCTCCAGATTCTCAAGGTTTGCAAGCTCTATGGGACGTTTTCATTGCTCTGTGAGCTCCCTCGGGGCCTAGAAGAGTCCGTTTTTGTCCGCGCTTTGCAAACTGCAGGCACTCAATGTAGCGTTGACCTTGATGCAATTTCAGGCCAAATGAGTTTTTTCCCAATGAGTCCCTAACCCGTCTCCGTTTTTATTCCTCTGGCCTCCCCGTAGTAAGGGATGTAAATGTGAGAGTCTTGAGCCAACCCCATCAATCCCACAACTGTGTGCTGTAGCTCCCTCCTGCTCCTGGATTTTAAGACTGGAAGATGAAGGAACAAGGCGTCTTAGTAAACCGTAGTAACCAGACGAGGGAAACAAAATGGGGCACGTCACATGGTCACGGCCCGGATTTTTCTCAATTAAAAATAAAAGGAAGTGAGTGTCTCCGGCCCCTGTCAAGTGGGCTGGTTGGACTTTCTCATTCTTGGGATTCCGGTCTCCATGCCTGCGCAAGGCTAAGTGCAGAACCTCCTCAGACAGGGGGTGGGAGGGGCTCGTGTTTGGCTCAGGAAAGGGTTGGAGGGAGAGGGGTGGGAAAAGGCTGCCCCGGACCCCAGGCCAGCGGCCACTAAGGGACCCTGGCCACCCCTGGCCCCGCCCCGCACGGGCACAGCTCGGCTGATACTCGTGCTGATTGGCTCTGGTGGGGGCCAATCAGCTCCCGTCCGCCCCGCCCCCTCAGAGCCATTCTCTGCGCCTTGGCCCCAGGGGCAGCGGCTCGCCCACCACCACTGCCCGGGAAGGACCACCCCCCCTTCCGGCCACCTCAGCGCCCCCAGGCCACCGGGGGTGGGCGGGGTGGCAGACTTCAGAGGGCAAACTGGGCCCCACAGCAGAATCTGCAACCCCTGGCAAAAGGGGGCTAGGCGGGAGGGGGAAGCCAAGTGCCAAATAAATAGAGAGGAATGCAGGAAGCGGAGGTGACCTGGGGAAAAGGGAAAGTGCCAGAGCCCGAAGGGTTTGCGCCAGACAAAAAGGCCACACAGCGAGGGAGACTGGAGGAAGACAAGGGAGGGAGTCGTGGAGGTACAGAATCTTTGACCCATCCCCTCCAAAAAGAAAGGAACTCTGTCTTTGCCAAAGCCTGGTCTATCTGCCCAGCTGCAGTTAGTTTCAAGGGAAAAAACAAATGTGAGGTAAACGCTGGTTGCTGTGTCCTCTTTGCCCTCCTTCTTGGGCTCTCCTTTGACTCTGCAGAGAGTAGGCCACACGTACTGAGAAATTCTGGAATGGAGCAAAAGCGGGGGGGGGGGGGGGGGCGCGAGGGCAATGCCAGGAGCATGCGATCAGAGGTGGGGAACAAAGGGAATGGGAGAGGAGGGTTTCCAGGAAACGATCCAGCAGGTCAGAACCAAGTCGGAGGAGACACAGGAAAGGTGGCTGGACAGGAGGTAAAGCAAAGGGCGTCTGAGCTGAATAAATGCCTCATGAATGTTCTACTTTAACAGCAAAAAACATCAGACAAGCAGAGATGTTTAAAGTGAGGGGCTAGAAGAGCGAGCACATTCCTCACTCCTGGTAGCATCTCATTGCCTCTTGTGTTTCAGGTTTCACCTGAGAAATGGGAGAGAGGCAAAGAGAGTAATTGCTCAGGAAGTTAGAAAGACATGTTTTCACAAAGTTAACATATTTCTAGGAAAAGTTGTTTGCCAAGGACAGGTTTGATTTCTTTCATATTCAGTATAAAATTGACTATCAAATCTCACATTTAAGCTCAACAGGGCAAAGGCAAGCAAGCAGAATTCAGGGTGTCCGTGTGCCAAGTAGCATTTGGTGCCTCATTTCAAAGATACACACCCCTCATCCCTGTCCATTTACATCTCAAAATAAGCTGTAGAATTGGCTGGCATGGTGCTGTTAGGGCACGGACTGCCAATACTCCAAGGTTATCAGGGAAATGAGTGTATGGTTAGTCCAGAGTATTACGTTTTCCCCAAGAAAGCTGAGAACAGGAGACTGTTTTGTTTTGGTTGGTTTGTTTTTAATGTATCTTCCACATAGGGAGGATTTTAAAATGGAAAATTCTATTTGGTCATCAATTGCCTTCAGAACAAATATTATTTATTCTACTCTATATAAAGAAACCTGTTCAAATTGAGATAACAGATGAAGAAAACTTATTGTTCCTTAGCCTCTCCTTTCATCTTACAAATTTAAGTTCTGCTGGGGATTTTTCCTTCAAATTTTTATTACTTTATAATTAAAAGACTTTGCACCAAAAATGATTGAAGTATTAGAGGGATTTGCATTCCCCAAAACATCTTCAAAGATTTTTACTGTTGATGTTGATGAACATAATTAAACCTTCTCTAGTGAATCATGAAAATAATTGCTGAGTATTGATCAAATTACTGCTTTTTAGAATATATCCTATCACCTAAAATCTTAGTTTGTTCATATACCTACTTGTTCTATAAAATAGAGAATGATATGGCTCAAATATTGGAAACTGTTAGAATCAAGGAGGCTGTGATCACATAATAAACCAATACCTATCAATAGGAATCCAAATGCACAAATTAAATATCTTATGAATGAACACTATTAAGAAGAATGCTTCTAAAAGCTCATTCTGTGAAGCATATATAAAAAGACTATCACAAGAATGACTGTTTGTCAGAATAAAGTGTTTCCAAATGCTGGAAACTTCTGCAATGCCAACTCATCACATTATTTGCAAACTATACTCCTCTCTTCCTCCCACAATTATGGCCACCAGAAAATAGGCTCAGCAGACAGAAGGGCAAGCTAATTTCCTATTACAAATGCTTTTCATTTTCAATAGAGCCTTACCACAGAAGACCTAAAGCCAACTTTCAACTTTTAATGAGGCGTCCACACTTGAATTTAAAGGCAAATAATATCCTAAAAATGAAGAGTACAAGAGGTTTAGCCCTTACATGGAATGCAGAACCATACCAAACCCATCCATTGCCCTGACTTGATACTCCTTTCAGCATAAAAACGTTAACTAATTTCACAGAAGATGCAGAGGAGCCCCCAAAGGATCTCTGTGATGTCTCTGTGCAGGCCTTTGCAAGAACAGACAACTGTGAGGCAGACACGCTGGGTTGAATTTCCATAACTTTTAACTAATAATGGGTCCCAGACGCATGCAGACTCCCCTGCGTACCCTGTGCAAAAGTGGCCATGCCTGTGAGGTGGTAGGTCAGTGTGTAAGTACTTCACAAACCCTGGTTCAGGAACAAAAACAAAGCACCACTGATAATTACTTTCTAAAGAGTCATAGGTAGATAGGTATTTCTAAATGTGTAAGCCTAAACAACATCTTTCTCCTGAATCGTTTTGGAGGGAGCGTGAATAAAAATTAATGTTTCCTACTGCTACTTACGTTGCCTTGGTATTGTGCAATCACGGAAATAAAGTACACAGGGCAACTGATCAGGATCAGCCTAAGAGTGCCGAGAAATGAGTTTAGGTGAAGGTTTGGGCTGTTCTCACAAATAGTTTTGTAGAAGAATTGTCCTTTCCAGGGCATGACCTAAATATATAGTCAAAAGTAAACTTCAATAAAGAGATCAAGGTTCTTATACATGAACTTCACAAACCTCAGAACTGGTGCTGCAGAATGTATGTTTTTAAAATACTACAGTTGGGAACCTCAAAGGGAACAGCCCTCCCGGGCTGCCACTCCCGCAGGACCGACTATATGACTCTCAGCCAGGTGTTGCTGTGGGGAGAGCATCCTGTGTGCCCTGACCTCCCCCCTCCCCACCAGAGTTCACTCTCTAAGGAAGAAGCAGAAAAAAGATGGAAAGGCCAGAGGCCAAGGTGAAGAGAACTCAAGCACAAGGTTAAAAGCAATTTCGCCTTCTGACTTTGTCACCATTGAACGCACCTGCTGTGATGTCCAGTTGAGCTACTGGAGATCCTCTGGCTGCTTCTGGAAACTGATGCTGGCATAGGCGCTTAAATCCTCGCTGGAGCGGCTGGTGGAGCTGCCCTCCTTGCTGCCCGGAGGCTGATGAGAGGGCGGGGGCGGGGGAGGCTGCCCTTGAGGGGGGCGCTGCTTGAAGTCCTTGACCAAATCCAGGTCTATGTAGTTGAGCCCATTCTCCAGCCCCCCAGCAGCCCCACACACTTGAGCAGGCTCCTCCTTGGGGGCTCCCCCGAGCTCCCCAGGCCTCAGCCACACGTTCTCAAAGGAAGCAGAGCTGTGACGTTTCACATCCTCAGTGCTGCTGCCGCCACCACTGCTGCCCCCTCCTGCAGTACCCCCAGTGAAGGACACTGAGTTGCCTGCCCGAGGGGTGCTCGGTGTGGAGGAGAAAGTCTCGGAGCTATGCCGCCTCCGGCACCCTTGTGGGTCTGCTCGGATCACTTTGGCACTCTGGTTGCCGTTGGGACTGAGGTTCACCCGGGTGAAGGCACTCACGCCCCCGGGTCCCTGCGGGGCCCCCAGCAGGGAAGAGCGGGCCCCCACATCCCCTGTTCCTTGAGTCCCAGTAGGGGCAGCAGAGGCTGCTGAGGATGAGGAGGGAGCTGCCGCTGTGGCCCCAGGAAGGCTCGCCTCCTCCACAATGGCTGTCCGAATTTCAGCATAGCTGACAGGGGCAACTGGAGAGGTGTCCACGTAGCTCTGATGGGGACAACCCACCTGCATGGTCATGTAGTCACCCCGGGTGCTAGGCACTGCCCGGGTAGGCCTGCACATGGTAGCAGTCCCTGGAGGTGCAGGGCCCACTCTTCCAGGCTGGCCCCCAGGGCTCTCCTGCCAGGTGGCCCTCCGGCCAGGCCCCAGGTCCATGTTCATGTACTCTTCAGTGCCCGTCTCTTCCTCCCTGGGAGCGGGGTGAAGTTGGGATGGACACCTGACAGAAGGCGAGCTATGGGGTGCCATGGAACCAGACAAGTAGCCGGGCTGATCACTCCCAAACTCAATATTCACATATTCCCCGGGGCTCTTGGGCTCCGGAGGGTGCTGCAGGGCCGGCTGCTGCTGCTCTCGTACCCGAGGTAAGGTGCTGGCCTTGGGGTCCCCCAGGGACAGCCTCGTGGGCCGAGCCAGGCGGCTGTTGGTCTGTGCAGCTGTGTCCACCTTTCGAGGCAGATGGGGCTGCAGGACCTGATGGTGGAGATGATGCGGGAGGCCGGGCTCGGGCCTCACCCCACAGTATCCCCCGCCCAGGCTGTCACTGCTGGTGGAGGAAGAGGAATCTTCGGTGGCTGCAGCACAGAGAAGGCGACCAGAGCTGGAGGAAAGGCGGAGGTGCTGGTGCCGGGCGGTCTCCTCCAGGTCCCCCAGGCGCTGGGTGTGCTTAAAGGACCTTGGCAACGAGTAGTAGGAGAGAACTGGCTTGTGCTGGGGGTCCTCAGGGCCGTAGTAGCAATCGGAAGGGCTGCTGGTGTTGGAGTCCCCCACGGGCGACATGTTCATGTAGTCACCTGTACAAGACAAGAGCTTGCTACCGCTGCTCTCCACGGGCAGTTTGGGGTGTGGCAGGGCGTGAGAGTGATGGCCCCCGACCCCGTTTGTCCACATTTTCCCATAACTACTCCCAGAAGGGGCAGCAGCACTGTTGCTGCCACTGGGCCCACCCCCAGTGTCAGGGGAGCAGCTGCCGCTCGGGGACATCATCATGTAGCCATTGGGGTCCACCCTCTGGGGGTGGCGTCTGATGGGGTTGATGATCTGCTGTGGGGCAGACACACTCTTGGGGCTCATGGGCATGTAGTCCCCACTGCCCTTCCGGCTGCTGGGCACTGGGGCTACCCCTGGGGACATGGGCATGTAGCCGTCATCGGTGTGGAGGGTGGAGGTGTCTGGGCGGCTGTGGCCTCCGCGACGCTCCACGGTGTGCATTTCCAGACCCTCCTCAGGGTAGGACTGGGTGGGCGCGAAGGCGGAGTGCCGGTAGCCGGGCAGTCGGCCTCCACTGCCACCTCCTGGTGGGTAGGCAGGCATCATCTCTGCATATTCCTCGATGGAAGCCACGGAGGACTGGGATGAGGTCTTCTGGTGGGAAATGGTGGGGGACGTGCCTGCAGAGTGAGTCCGCTTTCGAAACCGATTATCCAGATCTGCAGCACTGGCTGCTTCCTCCCCAGCCAGGGCTGGGCTCGTGCCCAAGCCAGCGCCTGGGAGGTGGCGGTGACCATTGCCACCCCCCCGAGGCAAAATGTAGTGGCCATTGGGGGCGGTGAGGGTGGAGGCCCCCTTGCCTCCCATGCAGATGTAGTTGCTCAGCTCCTCCTCTCCGCGGGCTGGTGGAGTATGGCCCAGCGAATCCGGGGTGACGCTGCGGAAGGAACTTCGGAAATCGCAGGGACTGGAGCCATACTCATCAGAAGAAATGAAACCACCATCACTGGGAGAACCGGACACAGAAGCGCTAGATCTCCGCGGGAAAAGGCAGTCAGAGGTGGAGCCGTGGCCACTGGTGCTACTCGAAGACAGACTGACGGGGCTGGTGGCCGAAGGTGAGCAGCGAGAAGAAGGCATGGGGATGGAGCGGCTGTGGTTGAGTGGGGGGTGCAGCCGGGAGCTGCCCCGATGCCGGTGGGCGTGGGTCCTGTTGGTGCTAGGACTCACAGGGCTGCCGTCCACCGAAGCCGGGCGGGACATAGTGCCTTCACCGTCGCTGGAGGCGCGGACGCGGAAGGAGCCCTGCTTCCCGCCCACCATGCTGGCGGGAGAGGTGGCAGTGATGCTCTCGGTGCGTGAGCGGCGGGTCAGCCCCACCTGGCTGGGTGGAGGGTTGTTGAGGTGGTGCCTGCGCAGGGGGACACTGATGGGGTTGGAGCAGTTGGAGGAAGACTGGCTCTTGCTGCGCGGCCGGAACTCATCACTCATGGCCCGCATGGCCTCCAGGATTGTCTCATGCATGTTCTGGGCCACCACCGAATCATCCACCTGCATCCAGAACTCCCCAGGTCCGGTCACCGCGGAACGGCCCACTTCGATGAAGAAGAAGTTCTCTGAGTGGCCACAGCGACGGATGTTCATCAGCTGCAGCACCACTGCCGCGGCATCTGAGTTCAGCTTCACGAAGCTGATGGTTTTGCTGGTAAGGCAGAGCCGGTAGATACCAATCAGGTTCTTTGTCTGACCCAAGCCCTTGGGTTTCAGGATCACCTGCCAGACCTCTTTGAACGCGGGTCCTGGAAGCTGGTCCCCGTAGCTCAAGTCCTCCCCAGCCTCGCCAAGGCCAGAGCTGCCACTGCAGCTGCCTCCGCCACCTCCCGCCCCGGAGGCCCCAGCCCCGTCGTGGTGGGCTTTGGCACGGTTGTGCAGCTGCAGGAGGGCCTGGTACCAGCTGTCCTGCTCGGCCTCGCTGTCTGCTGCGATAGCGAAGTGCTCGTCCCGGGTGTAGAGGGCCACCAGGTGCTTGTTCTTGGAGTCTGCGCGCTTGTTGATGTTGAAGCAGCTCTCGAGGGGGATCGAGCGTTTGGGGGCGCTCGACTTGTGCCGCCACTTCTTCTCATTCTCGTAGTACTCCAGGCGCGCGGGGCCCCCTGACTCGCTGGCCGCCCGCAGCACGAAGAAGCGCTTGTGCATGCTCTTGGGTTTGCGCAGGTAGCCCACCTTGCGCACGTCCGAGAAGCCGTCGGTCTCCGGAGGGCTCGCCATGCTGCCGCCGCCACTGCTGCCGAGCAGAGGGAGGCGCCGAAAAAACACCCGGTGAGGGGCGGAGGCTCCTCGCCGCGGCCCCGCGCATGCAAACAGGGCTGGAGGCTGCCAAAACCTCGACTCCAAAATCCACGCCGCCCCCCTTCGCTGGGGAGGGGCGGCTGCAGAGGGACGCAGTGGCTGCGCCAAGGAGATAGCCCCAACCGGAGTTTACGGGCGTTTCATGCCCGGGGAAGAGGCTGTGCGTCCGGCGGGAGTGTAGCCCGGATCCTCCCAGAGCCAAGTCTCTGGGAAGGAGCGTAGATGCATCTCTCGCTGCCTGGGCTGGAGTCCCACGAAGGCAGGCGGCGGCAGCCTGAGGTCCCCAGGTTGCCCCTCCAGGAGTGCTCGCCTTCTCTCCGGAGTTCCCCTCTGGAAGTAGCGATTCCCGAGGCAAATTAAATATCCTTGGGCAGGGGGAGGCGAGCTGCCAAGTCTCAACGTTGCACGGGGTTCTCCCTCCTCCTTCGCCTCCTCCTCCGCCTCCTCCCACCCCCTCACCGCCCCCGCCGCCACCAGCCGCCCAAATACCAGCTCAAGCGCAGAGACCGCGGCGCTGCGGCTGTTGCTGTTGCTGCTGCCGCCCGCGGGCGCGTCCTCTGCAGCCCCCATTCGGGCCCATCTCAGCGGGCGGAGAAAGTGGCTTTTCCACGCAAAACGCTACTAAGCAACCGGGGTAGCTGGGGACGGGCTGGAGGGACTGGCACATCCCTGACCCTCACTCCAGTCGGCCGTGGAGGAGTAAAGGGGACGAGGACAGGAGGCGAGGGGGTAGGCTTGGGAAGGACTGGGGTAAGACGCCTCTTCCCCTGGAGGCGCTGCCGCTACAGTTACTTCTCCCCTCCTCCCTCCTCCTCCTTCTCCTCCGAGAGTTGCCGAGAGCCCCAACCAAAACAAGCCGCGGCGTCTGGCTCCGAGCGCTGGCCCCCTCCGACCGCGCCGCTGTCTCACTAAGAGGAGAAAAACACGTGACGGAGCTCTGCGCTCCGCAGCCCGTCCGCCGCCACCGCCGCCGGGAGGCTCCCGCCCGGGTCTCTACATTCCCGGCCGAGCCCGCCCCGCGCCCGCCCCTCTCCACCCCCCCACCCGCCCCGCCTTGCCGCAGCGGCGCCCGCGCCTGGCCTCCTTGCAGCGCTCGGCCAGCGCCCCTTCGCGGCAGCCTGTACGGATGCACTGCTTTCCTCCCTGTCCGCCACCCAGGGTGCCCCCAGCCCGCAGGAATCCCCGCTGCGGGCGCAGGCGGGGTGTTTGGGTGGCTACCCGAAAGCACGAGGGGAGTCTGGGAAAACCGCTGGGGGTGGGGGCCAGCTCGGGAAGACGCAGAAGTTGGGGAGGGGGGTCGCGGATGCACTGCGGCTACTGAACCCAGAGTGGGAGGGCCTGGGAAGGAGGGGGCGCGCGAGTTGGGCTGCGGCTTACCTAACAGGTAAGATCGACCTCTCGGGAGGGAGGTTTCTACTCAAGGCTTTCTCTCCAGTGAATATAAAAGCTGCATTTCAGTTTCGGGGTGATAGGCCGCAGTGAAAAGATTTCAATTTTTATAAGGTCTGCTAAGGGAGTTGAGGGCCAGCCTGCTCCTTGGAATCCACGCATTTGTTGCAGGGAAGTATCTCGAATAAGCAGATAGATGCCCACGGGCAGAGACTGGGCGATTCTGGCCACTCTGAAAAGAACAGGGATCCCTGGGAAGCACCCTCAACACTCCCCGCCCCCCAACCCCGCACTGTGGCGTTATAGCTGCTGATCAATTAGGGAGAAAATATAAATATTACATCTTCTTCTCCCCCATCCTGGCGAGGGGCGGGGATTCACACCTAGGGGTGAAGGAACAGGGAGAAAATCACATGCCCCTTAACATATCACGAAATCTACTTAAGATTTAAAAATATGTTAGGGACCTACAGGGACTCATAAGGCCTAATGTGTAAATATTGGCTTAAATATTGGTTTCACACAGAGCTTCCACACCCATTGAACCGCCCCATAGCATTTGTACCCTTGACTACAAGGATAATCGAGAAAGAACAGGGATGGTGCCAGCTCAGTTGTACAGGAACATGGGTACTTCCCGAGAACAGGTCAGCAGCCTGGGTCTACAGTCAACCTTGCAGTATCAGTTACCACAAGCAAACGCTCCCCAAAGTTTTTTTTCTTTTTTTAAGCTGACCCATAAACAGGCAGTTGTCCCCTGCTTGCCCAGCTGGCATCAAGGACCCTACAAAGATGACTGACACTCGGTTTCATGCTATCTTATTTTTCCACCTCATTCTTGGCCATCCGCGGTTTCCGTCCCCTCTCTACGCACGGGAGACCCTCCTCTGCCGCCAGCTCTCTGGCACTGCGGGATGCTGGCAGAGAAAGCGCAGCAGAAGAGGCGCTGGGCACGCTCAATGGCCGGCCAGGCTGGGCTG